>OX463846.1:19250875-19582790 GCA_949825065.1 Odontocerum albicorne | reverse complement strand
TATATATATATATATATATATATATATATATATATATATATATATATATATATATATATAAATATATATATATATATATATATATATATATATATATATATATATATATATATATATATATATATATATATATATATATATATATATATATATATATATATATATATATATATATATATATATATATATATATATATATATATATATATATATATATATATATATTATATATATATATATATATATATATATATATATATATATATATATATATATATATATATATATATATATATATAAATATATATATATATATATATATATATATATATATATATATATATATATATATATATATATATATATATATATATATATATATATATATATATATATATTTCTCGTATATCATATATCAGGAGGATCAAAAATATTCCAAAAGTTGATGAACTTGTACCTACAATATTTTGTTTTCAAGAACTCCGTTCAAAATACACCACAGATTTATTAAACGCTGAAACTCAATGCCTATGAACAGAACACTTAAAAAACTGTTTAAATCAACTTACAAACGTTTTAAGGGAAAATTACCCAATTTCGCAGAGAAGCATTATGGTACAGCGATCTGTGATAAATGCAAATTATCCATATGATATACACAGATGAAAGAAAACTTTGTAAAAAATGTAAAATAACAATTTTTCAAAATTTTATTGTATGCTTTGTTTTATGTATTTTTTAATATTAATATAGAAGAGGTTTTGGTTTTTACATTTTAAACTTTTATTCTGAGTATATGTATTATTTTCGTAGTGTAAGAATACGTCTATTATGACAGTTTCTCATAATAAAGTAGTTTCTCTGAACATATTTACTTTGTTCCGCGAGACATTACTGTATTATGGGAAGTAAAAAAATAATTAATAAATTGCTAATACCGGGTTAAAATTTGGTTTTAATAACCTCTGGAAAGGTCTTTTTTTTCTCCTTGATTCTTCATTCTTGAAAAATCCTTGATTCTCATTTCAATCAATATAAAACACATTTTCATCTAAATTTATTATTTTTCTAAGGGTGGGCGCGAGACAGGCGTCTAGACACGCTATCAGCATTAAATTGATAATACAAACGTGCGGGGAAGCATCTTAAAAAGTGCTTCGAAAAAGAATTTCTGTAAATTTAAACCGTAAACATACGAGTATTATCGTGTTGATGGGATCAGATGTTCGATATCAGTAGTTTCGTAATTAACATTCTTACTATTCCATCTGTTCAAGGATTTCCTGATTCCACTCTCGGTAAATTCCGGTATAGTTTTATAAATAGTCAAATTTATCAAAAATACGAGTATACTTGAAATCATAACGATTATTCAAGCAAAATTCTAAACAATAAAAACGTCTCTTTATATGGTTATATTATGTACGAGTATGAGTGTTGTTGAAACTCTCGAAACAAGTTATTGGTAAAATTGTTTTATTTTTAAAGAATGTTTAAGCTTTCATATATACATGCCATCACTTCACTCCCCTGTTAGAGTATGCAGAGAGGATAGGTCGCCAGACTTTTTCTATCACGGCATACTTCCTTCGCCTCCTCCACGTCACGCGGTTATTTCGTACGCACTACACGACACGCTACAATTCCTAATAGGAAGGCCATAATATTATTGATTGCAAATTTGATTGGTTCGGCTTTAAAAAATAAACCACCAGGAAGACCTCACAGCGTTCGAACACCATAAAACGTCGAAGCAGTGAGGCAAGCCGTTGAACAATCTCCACTGCGTTCAACTCGTAAGCATGATGCCACTTGAGAAATATCTGATCGGCGTGTGAAGAGAATTTTTCACGCAGAACTTCAGTTCCATCCATACAAAATTATGATTGTACAGGAGCTAAATGAACTCGTCTGGATCAACCGCAGTACATGTTTTCAGGATATCCTCCAAAATCTATTAATGAACGTTGTTGTACAAATGACGAAGCTTACGTTCATTTGTCAGGCTGTGTTAACAAGCAGAATATCCGGTATTGGGCAGAAAATGATCCTCGACACCTCCACGAGCGACATCTCCATAGCCTATGTGTTACTGTTTGATACGCTGTTACGGATTTTGGAGTAAAAGGCCCGTACTTTTTTTTAGTAGGAAAGGCAAACAGTTACAGTAACTTCCCATCGTTATGAAGATATGATACCAACCTCCTAAAGCTGAAGCTCAACGAGCTTGGAAATTTGCTTCTATAGTGCCAACAGGATGGTGCCACCGCTCACACCATGAGAGGATCCCTGGAAGCCTTAAGATAAATGTTTCCAGGGTATCTATTCTCACTGCGAGGTGACATCCCGTGGCCAGCACATTCACCCGATCTCGCCGCTTTTGACTTCTTTCTCTGGGGTACTTGAAGACTGAAGTCACGAACATAGGTTGAGGACAAACGACTGAAAGCTGCTACCATACACGAAAGCGGGGCAACCCCACCAGAAATGTAATGCGTAACTCCAGGGTAACACTTGGGTTTCAGATATGTATAAAAAATGAAATTCAGTATTTGAAATTTTAAAAAAAATTAAAAGATTTAAAAAATTGTGAACATTAATCTTTTAGATTATAAAATAAAATTTTGTAGAACATCTATGATGCGTTTTTTATTAACCTTACAAAACCAGGAGTTATTTCTGACGCACCTGTACATGTATCCTGAATCGAAAGGTTTTTTTTTTGAAGATATTATTACGTTATCTTATTTTCTATAATTGTTTCTATGTTATGTCAAGGTCACTCAAAAGTGTCGTTTATTTTGTCAATAAATAGATAAATGTTCATGTCTCCGCTCATCTATATCTCTACGCTCGGATCTTAATGAACTATAGATACAAATTTAAATACGAGTTATTTTTTTTCCATCTCAGAGATTAACTTTGTCTCTATTTTTCCGATGTATAATAATATGTTCATTTGACAACAACTGCGTTATCAAAGTTGCACATGGATAATCTCAGCGGAGAGCGCGCTTTTTAAACGTATCAGGAAAGTAGGAATTTATTCATGTTATATGATATAATTCACGACTTAAAATGATTTGTAAAAAAGGGGTAAACAAAACTTTTTCGTGCAAACTCTGTTTTTGATAAATATTTTTTAGATTTTATTCACTTATTGGTATGTATTTCCACTTCAAAATGTAATTCAGTTGGAATTAACATATTTCATAGAAATCTCATATTACCTCTTGATAATAATTTTATTGAAAAACTTATATGAACTATACTACCAGCGATATTATCCTTTATTCTCGGAAAATTAAATCCAAACATGTATATTCATTTTGATTTCTTCAGAATCTCGTTTATATTGATTTCTAACTATTACTCGCGTTGAGCTCCAATTCATCCACTTTTCTATTTTTCTTTTCTATTTTTTATGAACATGGTTTAAAGAGGTAGAATATGTTGGAAAATCGAAATTTAGTCATTAAGGATTTAATGATCTAAAGACTGTTGTATTATATTGAGTACGTTGAAAAAGTTTTTAGGTATTTTCGAACGAATGAATGTCGAAAGACTAACTATTCTTTAACATTCTGTCCTCTCTGCATAATCTGATAACGAAATTTCGTGATGTCAAGTTATGGAAAGTTTGAAATGTTAAAATTTAATATTACGAATTTGTTCAAAATAATAAAATTATATTATATTACACTAGTTGTAAACAGTACAACCTGGTGGGGTTTTTGTCATGTGCAATCAAACCCACAACGCCCAGGCTGCAAACCAGGCGTCTTACCAACTGGGCCACTGAGATTTATGGTATATGATATAGCTTTTAAATTTTCACTTGATCTTCGATTTGGGGTTTTCAGTTTTGTAGATCTAAAGTAGTTTAGTTATAACGCAAATATTTACCAATTGGTGTAGAATGTATTTTTGAAATTACTTGTATACGAGTATAATACGTTTCCTTTTCATATTCACTTCATTTTTTTCGCTAGCTGGCATACGATAAACAGCTATCGAAATAATCTTCGCCAAATTTCTACCGATACGTATTGAATGGTCGTATCTACCCATAATAAAACTCGTGCTGAAAATCGTTCAACTCGCACAAATCCAAAAGGCAAATTGGCAAAAACATTTCGCTAAAATTCGGAAGTTACATATTTCGTTTTTTTTTTGGAATATTCGTTCGGTACTTTATTCAGAAAATGATAGCTTTTCATCTAACCGTTAGTCAAAAGCTTTATCGTGAAAACATTTTTAGAATGTTGAGAATTTTTAATGTATAAAAAATATTTTGAATTACTCAGTTGATTTGAGGCCTTGGGAACGACCTTTCGCTTTAAAATTACTATTCGTGTACCATACCTTGAAGCCTGAAAACGAATTCATAAAAATGTTGAAAAAGACAAGCACTTTTTATCTTATCTCAATAATATTTTTATTGCCTTTTTTCTTTTTTAGATTCAATTTACAAATTATCATCAATACTTCAAACGATTTGATTTGGATTTTATTTTCTGCCATCGTTTGTCGACAATTTGCTATTAAAAAGCTGTCACTGCTCTAGGATTTTTTTCTACATATTTGATTAATTATCTACAAAATTTTAGATATTATTTTCAGGTACGTACGTACATACATACAAACATACATACATACATACATACATACATACAATACATACATACATAGATAGATAGATACGAGGGTAGTCCCAAAAGTACCCGACCTAACAAAGAAAACACAAAAAATTTGGGAAAAATATTTTTATTTCTCAACATAGTCTCCTTTCAGCTCGACACACTTTTCCCAGCGATGTTCAATAGCTTCGATACCATGTTTATAGTGAGAACCGTCGAGCGCCTCAAAATAGCCATCAACCGCAGATTCCACCTCTTCATTGTTGGCAATTTTTTTACCACCGAGCCATTTTTTCAAGTTTGGAAAAAGAAAATAATCCGAGGGGGCTAAACCTGGTGAATGGGGTGCGTGAGGAAGCAATTCGAACTTTAATTCATTGATTTTGGCCACCGCAATAACGGATGTGTGAACTGGTGCATTGTCTAGATGAAACAACACTTTCTTTTTCGCCAAATGCGGCCGTTTTTTCTTGATTTCATCACTCAAACGCTTCAATAAGTTCGCATAATACTCGCAGTTGATTGTTTTTCCTTTTTGAAGATAATCAATGAAAATTATCCCACGCGCATTCAATCGACGGTCATCCAATACCATTTTGTGAATTTTCTTTACCATTTCTGGCGTGGTCACCTCATTTGGTCGACCACTGCGATGTTCGTCTTGGCAGCTCGTACGGCCTCGTTTAAACTCTGCCACCCAATATTTTACTGTTGTAAACGAAGGAGCAGACTCCCCCAGAATAGAATCTAGCTCGGCTTTGATATTGGTTGGACTTAGACCTTTCAAATGAAAGTATTGTATCACATAACGATGACCAATTTTTTCCATGTTTACAAATTCACTGAGAGCGTTCACTATTGATGGCTGCCAAACAAATACTAAACAACGTAGCGTCTTAAAACTTGAAACTTAAGCTTTATAGGTTTAGTTCTTTCTACCATAGTAATTTTTTAAAGCAACAACCGCCATGTATACGTCAGGTCGGGTACTTCTGGGAGCACCCTCGTAGATAGATAGATATATACACATATATATATATATATATATAGATAGATAGATATATACACATATATATCATATAGATAGATATATACACATATATATCATATAGATAGATATATACACATATACTAATATTTACTTGTTTATTTCAGGTGGAAGGTCCTGCAGGGGAAATCCAAGATGTGGAAACTTCCCACATATATCATGGGGAACTGCTCGGTAAGTGTATCGATTTTTTTTAAATTCTAATATTGTAAATAATTTATTAAGAATTAACACGTGTGTAATGCAGTTGTCGGTTGAAACTGTTAAGAAATGTCCCGATAAATCGGGTTCTAATATGCTAAATATCTACGCCTCAATTTTTTTATTTCATTTATTTTTATTACCACCATCACCTTATTAGTTCCACCAGGAATATACGAGTAGGCGTGTCCTATAATGCCTGTATCCAGGTCAGTCCTCATCTTCCCAAGTCAGGCCGATGTTGGTAATTTGCTTATCCTAACACCGATGTATAGCGAAGGATAAGCGTCCAATTCATCTAGTATCTTGCGGGCCATAAATAGCGCAGATCTTGACCAACTAACAGGCAGCATCCTCAATACACGACCTAACCACCTGCAGTGCCACGCCCTTAATGTGATGGTTGTAGACAAGTGATGTGTCTAAAGACGAACGGTTTCATTCCTAATGTGCTCTTACCACTTGACATCCATCGTACCCCTAGAGCAAAACAGAGAAGTCTTCTTTCTTGGGCCTTGATAACATACCAAGATTCGTGTGTTCCGCAAATTCTAAAATTATCCCATCTCAATGTTAAATCTACAATAAAATGCCTGTTTCTTTCAAATGAATCGAAGCATTCACTATTCTTTATAAATCGCTATTTGCGTACTCCGTAGATTAGTAAAATTCGCACAGATAATTACTTGCAGCTGCAATTTCAATAAAGGAATCCATTTTAAATGTAACATAACGTGACTCAGCATTATAATTCATGGTAACAATATTAGAAGAAATGTACAAAATATGTATAAATAATGTTCACGATATTTTTAGTCGGTAGAAATATATTGCGCCCCATAGTTGAAGTCTCTCCTTTGCGGTGCATTATTCTTTACCGTTTTTACGAGCTCGAGTTTAATCCAGAAAAGAAGGGAGAAGAAATGTATTCCACAGATTTATGGAGAAAGCTCTCCCACTTGATTCACAGGAAAAGCTTTTAGTTTCAATCTCTAGCGCCATGAATATTCATTCGATAGTCCGGTAGCGGAAATTCCTGCTGAAGAAGTAGCGGATATACGAGTATGCAGCGCACAAAGCGAAAATATACTATACAAAAGAATAGTAGAAATCTTACTGACCGTGTCTCGGAACTTGGAAATACGGAACCGGGTATGCTGCATTAAATCTGATGAAATTAAATGGGTTATTTGATAAAAGAAATCTATCATCTTGTCAATCTCGAAATTATTGTATATATATTTGATAGAAAATACTCGTACATACCATCACACCGTTTACTTTTCGAGGCAGTTAGCTAGGACAGAGTGCCAAACTTTTTTTATCTCAACCTCCATCTTTGGCCTCCTTAACATGTACATAAGAGTTAAGAGTAAGCAAACGAACACCTAAATTTTTTGCACTTCCTAAGTTATACTAGCTTGTTTCCTCTATGTTACAAAGAATTGAAAAACAGTTACTGGAATCGATTTTTAGTATTAGAAAAGGATGTACCAATCTGTTTCTCTCGAATAATAAATAAAAATTGTCGCGGTTTTCGTAAAACAAACGAAATATTTATTTGATATAATTTAATAAATATACCTAGAAAATAATTGTTTTCAAGTGTAAAATTAGGATTTTACGAATAAAATTCGCAATTAAAATCAATGTATTGATTTTGCATATTTTGTTTTGTTTTCATATTACGTCTTTAATTTCTAGCGAAAAGGTGTATGACAGTTGAGATTGATTCAAACTGCATTTTAGTTTTGTGGCGTTTGCTATAGCGGCTTGAAACATTTACGCTATTTTGTTTGTTTTAAAAAAATATCGTTTTCAGAGAAAATATGCTTTCGAGTTTATCATAATCGAATTAAGTTTCAATTGACTTGTTCCAAATTTAGCAAGGTGGTTATTCAACAATGAAATTTAGTCAATTTAAATAATATCCACTTTAAGTTAAGATAAAGCAAAAAGTTATGATTTTTTTTAGTCGTCAAAATTTATTATTAAATTTTTTATTGAAACTTATATTTTTGGAACGGGATTTATTTTGAGGTAGTATGTGTGCACTGGGCTTTTAAGCGTGCGTGATTCTTCAAATTTATCAATTCGGAAGAACTGACATAGAAATTGTGCAAAGAAGTTTCGTTAATGAAAGTTTATTGAACAATCATTCCGGTAATCTGATGAAAGTATACTTTGTACTTCAGATAATGTAAGCGGACCGTACAATGAATGTTGCTAGCTAATCAAAAGTTATCGAATACATAAGCAAAGCTGACTTCGATGAGTTTGGAACTTGATAGATTACACTACTCTTTGATAAAATAGAAATGTTAGAATCAAGATCCTGCTCGTGTATCTCTACCTCTCTTATAATTTGTGCATTATTGATTAATACTATTTGATAGTGGATTTTTATATTTACCGATCCCCCCCCCCCTCCCTCCCCGTTTAAAGCTACTTTACCGAAATTTGAAGTCTCCTGGAAAGGTATAATTTAAACTGTATTTTATGGTGTTCAAAACTGTGAAAAATCTAGTACTTGAGACGACCTCCGTAGCCTAGCTGGCTTCCAACCTGGGGATTGCGGGTTCGATCCCCGTTGGTTCCCAATTCGTATTTAAAGTATTCAAATCAATATATATATATATACGAGGGCGGTCCGATAAGTACTTAGCCTCACCGCCCGATGGCACCACTATCGCAAGAGCTATTATTATCGCGTAGTACATTCTCGTTGACAGCTACTGTTAAAATTTCAGCCGAATCGGACGCGTAGTTTTGTTTTGACCGCGTGTGGAAGCGAGCGTATCCGCGGATTTGAGAAAAATGGAAATAGAGCAATATCGGTCGGTGATTCGATTCTTGTTTTTGAAAGGGAAATCGCGCAGCGAAATCAAAGAGCGCTTGGATGCTGTGTACGGTGACTCTTGTCCTTCGATGGCGACCGTCAAAAATTGGTTTAACGAGTTTCAACGTGGTCGCACGTCGGTTTTTGATGAGCCACGCCCAGGTGCCCCGAAAACGGCTACCACGGAGGATAACGTGACAAAAATCCACGATCTCGTATTGGCAGACCGCCGATTGAAGGTGCGCGAGATAGCTGAGACAGTAGGCATCTCAAAAGACCGCGTGGGTCATATCCTGCATGAAGTATTGGGCATGAGAAAGCTGTCGGCGCGATGGGTGCCGCGTTTGCTCACTCCGGACAACAAGCGCAACCGTGAGACCACTTCAGAGCAGTGTTTGACGATGTTTAAGCGCAATCCGAAGGAGTTTCTGCGTCGTTTCGTGACCGTCGACGAAACATGGATACACTGGTACACACCCAAGACCAAGGAACAGTCGAAACAGTGGACTTCACCCGGCGAACGTGCTCCGAAGAAGGCGAAGACTGTCCTATCGGCCGGAAAGGTGATGGCCACCTATATATGTGTGTGTGTGTATGTACTTAAATGCGGTAGAAGTGCGAAAGTTGCGTAGAATCTGTGGATGAACAAGATATGACATCATGGGGATTGAATGAAGATACAGTGCTAAATATGAATAAAGGGGCATCGATATAATTTATAAATATATCAAATGGCCGAAAATGTATGGCTAAAATCCTTTCCAACTACATATGTTAGAGGGTACAAAAAGTTTGAAACTGTCGAGGAAAACGTCTTTCGAATTGTGTCATTCGACCAATCCTCATGACACTTTGAAACAAAATTTTGCCGTAAAGAAATATAATTATAAATTATTCACATATATTTTTTATCAACACAGGCCAACTTTCCGTAACGCGACCATATTATTTCTCGTTAGGACTTTAGTAGACTTTCAGTTTATATCGTCTTCCAGCGCGTGCCGAATTTACAAATGGTCCAAAATATGAAACGCCTAAAATTGCAATATATTACGCGGCTTCCCCGATATCGGGCGCGAAAAGTTCAAATATCACGTTATCCAATTTGTCTACAGAAAATTGTATGTATCAGCGCTAAAAGGCCGACGAAATCTTGCCTGTAAAATATTTCTGGAAAATATTTTTATTTCCTGTACGGAAAGGATCGTATACAATAAACAACACTCAAGGCTGTATTAGGTACTATATTCCTACGGGCTGGTTCTCAAATATCACCTAACTTAATACATTCATACCGGTTGTCTATCTACGCTTTCAAATATACGAATCTCTGATAGTGTAGATGGAGAGAAATTAACGCACAACTTTTTAATTTTTTAATTTGTTTTATCAAACACTGTTTATTCCACTTTTTGTAACGGTATAACCCTACCGGTTTCAAGGCTTTCACCTCATCATCAGGGGAGCACAAACAATACTTGTTTGTGATCCAAGGTCTTGTTTGTGATCCCTGATGATGAGGTGAAAGCCTTGAAACCGGTAGGGCTATACCGTTACAAAAATTGGAATAAACAATGTTTGATAAAATCAAATTACAATGTCTTTAAACCTCCACAATGTTAATGCCTTAACTATAAATAATATAAATTTTATTTTTGACTCAGAATTTTCCATAGTAAAATATATTTACAATATATTGTACATTGTATTCATTGTTGTTTTATTTATTTTAGTACGAGTGCAAGATATAAATGATTTTATAGTAATCGAGCAAAAATGTCAGCACTGTCCAGGCGAATTGTAATTCTTATATTTATTTAGTTTTCTCCTAAAATCAAAATCAATAGTAGTTTATAACTCGGACACTTATTTTATAATCAAACTTTGAATATAGAGATTGAGAATCTTGTGATCGAGCTAAATGTGAATTAAAACTTTATTTATACTCGTAACATGTGTACAGTTTCAATTGTTTTATAAACATTTTGTCTTTTCTAGAGAAACAATAATAGTATCCTGTACAAATGACCATATACTACGAATAACATATAGTCGTTATTGGAATGAATTACTAAAAATTTGTTCAACTGCGTTTTGTTTTAGACAGAGCAGAGCCCGGATAACACTTTTCAAGCCATCGCTGAGTTTGAACGGTATTTTTTCCCATTAAAAAGCAATGTTTTATCAACACACGAAATTCGGTTTTTTCGATTGTTTTGAAAGTAGCAAAAGTAGCGTCACTAAAACCACTGTAAGTCAATGACACAATGTTGGAATGTCATGAAAGTTTGACACGTAACTTCTAAAGGTTGGTACTACCTGAGAATGGTATGGATTTGTTATTAGAGGCGCCATCTGTTGGTTAGTCCCGGGACCTATTGATCGATGTATTATGTTACATCATATCAACCAATTTAAAAAAAAGATCTGAAAACGCAATGTATTCATTCAAACTTAAGCCCAACAACGAATATCATTCAAGCGAATACGAAAAACGCTTCTTGAAAAATTTCCAGTTATTTTTATCAGCTTCATTACAAATTTACTGAAAGCATTTTTTTTTTCTGTAGCGAAAGTACGTATTACAAGTGTACATTTCAAAAATGAACATTCTTTTAAAAACAATGAGATATTCAATAATTGAGTTATCTAACGAAAGGCTGCAGTTGTATTCTCATTTCCCGATAAAAATGAGGGTTTCCTGAACGATCGTTGTAGTTTCCACCCTTCGTTTATCCGAGTTCCGTCCGTCGTGATAGAAAAATAACTTGATACATAAAAATTATGCATCGCAGTAAAACATTTACTATATTTCAAATATTAAAAAAATATATGACGAGTATTAGCATTCCAATGCAAAGATAATTATTATTTAGAAATTATTAATCTATTTAGACTTTATTGTAAAGAATACGAATGGCGAGTTTATTGCGATACGGCAATCTCTTCCAACCAACCAGAAATAAGTTACGCCCATTGATGTAAACGAAAAAAATATAGAAAAAGTTGCTGGGTGAAAAGGTTGCAACGTTAATTCCAAAAAATATGTTACATAAGCATTCACTTTCTAGAGAAACAATAATAGTGTCCTGTACAAATGACCATATACTACGAGTACATAAGCATTCACTTTCTAGAGAAACAATAATAGTATCCTGTACAAATGACCATATACTACGAGTACATAAGCATTCACTTTCTAGAGAAACAATAATAGTATCCTGTACAAATGACCATATACTACGAGTACATAAGCATTCACTTTCTAGAGAAACAATAATAGTATCCTGTACAAATGACAATATACTACGAGTACATAAGCATTCACTTTCTAGAGAAACAATAATAGTATCCTGTACAAATGACAATATACTACGAGTACATAAGCATTCACTTTCTAGAGAAACAATAATAGTATCCTGTACAAATGACAATATACTACGAGTACATAAGCATTCACTTTCTAGAGAAACAATAATAGTATCCTGTACAAATGACAATATACTACGAGTACATAAGCATTCACTTTCTAGAGAAACAATAATAGTATCCTGTACAAATGACAATATACTACGAGTACATAAGACAGAATTTTTCATTATTCCTCATGCAGGCGCAAACAATACGAACTCATACGTATTAAAAGTGGAATTCCACGGGCTACGCGATCACACATGCACGTCCTGAAATTTAATATAAATGCAAATTCGTAATATGTCTCACAAGACCCCGTATAATTTACCTGACAGGACCTTTAATCGACGTGGGAGTACTCTCGTCGAGTTCATACTGCACTTGATATTTTATTTCCAATATAAAATTCTTTTCATGTTTAATTGGGTTATTATACGAGTATAGTGTATTTCTTTTGGTGCCTTATGTTTGCCTGCTAGAATAAAATCATAAAAAAACATTTGCCTACTTTATACAAGTATATGCGGTGTATGTATGATGATTGGAAACCTCAAAGGTTAATTGATATCTCGGTTTTTATTCAAAATTAAATCTCTCTTAATAAGTTTTGAAAATTGATAACGACTAGAGAAATAAAATCCAATTTGAATAGTCTTATCCCTATAACATTTTTTGTGTTAATTATTGTTTCTAATTTATATGGCAAAAGGTGACTGTGTTTCGTAAAACGTTAACGAAAATTTAAAAAAAATATTGTACATATTATTTACCCTTAAGGAACCTCTTTACCTGATAACCGATAACCGCCTTATTATCAACAAAATACGGCCCAAGTAACGGGAAGGGTCGTCACATTAGTCGTCTACCGTACATGGAGCAAAAATACATTGAACCTGTAAGGTCCTCTATGGTAGTTAGTATGTTAATATAGAGATTATCTGAATAGGAATCAAATAGATTTGGTTGTATGAGAACCTCTAGATTATAACCTCTAGATTAAATTCAATCAATCTAACATACTCGTAGTTTATATAAAACTCATTTATGAATATGTTATAAATCCAATGTGCCATAGAATATTATGCCTTTTAACCACGAGTTTTAACAAGTCGTAATTTCTGAACGAGAGTTTTTCAAAAGAGCATCTGAGTTTTTTATATTATACCTTCAGGTATTGTTTCGATCAAAAAGGCAAAAATCATACGAAGTTTTTTATTATGTTATTTGTGGGCGTATTTCGTCTTTGAAACGAGTACCTACTATTTGGGTTCTACATACTCTATAGTGTCTCGTATATGTTAATTGTTTACACTTTGTCTATTTTAAAGTTTTTTTCTTCAAAACACAATCAATTAATTCGAACCCTTTGTTTGCAAGATAGTTCAAGAATTTTAGGATTGTTTAAGTTATTTTTTTCATTAAAACTATTATTGGTAAAAAAGTTCCACTATCTTACTGAACCAGTATTTTACGAGACTGCAATATATAAGTACTTGATTATGGTATTTTTCTATCTACGATATTTACTGGCCAAGTTCGGTATATACTCGTAGGTAGGGTGTCACTTTTTGGCTGTCCGTTAATATATATAAGTAAATACATATATAATATATTTACTTATGTTGGTGCATCGCCTTTCTGAAGTCGGCAATTTTCGTATTTTTTACTTAAGTTATATTTTCTATGCTAAGTTTTGTAAAAAATACGTAATTTGTTTTTTATAATTAGTTTATTAACATTTAAAATTGCTCGACAGAGAGTAGATAACATTATTTTGATGAAAAAAATATTTTAAGTCTTAATTGGTCACAAAAAATAAAACATTTAAACCATTATAATCGCCATAAATTAGAAGCGAATGGACGAATACCATATATGTATGAAAAGACCCGATCCACTAAGAAATATTATTTTGTATATTTGAAGATATAGAATACACGTATAATACGAGTATATACTCGTAGAATACTCAACGCTTTATGAACGAAAAATATCAGACAAGGAAAATTACATTTCATGGTTAAATCAAGTCTTAAAAATTTATCCTTTGTTTTATTCAGATTAACCAGCGTCTTCTTTCTCTTGAGTTAAACCTGTGGTATGTTATTATCAGAACTGCCTGTCTTGAGATATTGACTCCTAGCTATATTTTTGAAGATCTTCCTGAGACGACTGGCAGCGGGTATTTCATGAACTCTTGTGTTATCTATACGTTCCATTTAACCTCACTAGTATATTTTGTGGTTTCTATCCCATCTCATACTTTTTGTTCCTAGATAATTGGGTATAGCACAGTTTCTTGTCGTCCGTAACGATCACCTCAAGAGCGCTTCCTAACTAGCTTATTTGTTATTCCAGTCTATGTTACATATTTTAGAGAGACGAGAGCAGCTTATTATTTATTTGTGAACATCTTGTAGCTGAACAAGTTGACACCTCGATATTTACGTGGCTTGTTATTTCTTTGTGGACATCTTGTATTTGAGCAAGTTGACACCTCAATATTTACTTGGCTTGTTATTACTTTGTGGACATCTTGTAGTTGAGCAAGTGGACACCTCAATATTTACTTGGCTTGTTATTACTTTGTGGACGTCTTGTAGCGGAGCAAGTTGACACCTCGATATTTACTTGGCTTGTTATTTCTTTGTAGACATCTTGTAGCTGAGCAAGTTGACACCTCGATATTTACTTAGCTTGTTATTTCTTTGTGGAGATCTTGTAACTTTAGCTGATCAAGTTAACACCTCGAAATCTACTTGGCTTGTTATTTCTTTGTGGAGATCTTGTAGCCGTAGCTGAGCAAGTTGGCACCTCGAAATTTGAATGCCATCACTAGTTAGTTAAATTTAACAATACGTCTATGAAAAGCTACTCGTATTTTATGTTTTCCGAATTATCTCAAAACAGGTAAAATATCGATTGGATTATTTTTGGATATATGTTACGTTCATATTTGTATAGTTTTTTCCTTGTTCCTCGTTTATCAATTTGTTTGCTTTCGTCCTGATACATATACCTAATCCCCAGAGCGCATACAAAGTATGTGCACAACGATGTGCGGGCGGGCGCACCGCACCCGCGATTTACCATTTTGCTGAAAAATGTTTTTATCTCCTTTTTTGAATTGGCATTGAATGGGTACATAGTAACATAACACGATGAATGGGTACATAGTAATATAGCACGGTGAATAAAACCTTGTACTTCCATCAATCGATGTAAGTCGATTATTATAATTTGTACAAAAAAATACGAATCGTTTTTTTTTACCGTAAAGAAATTATAATTTGTATGATTTATGTTCAATAAATTTTTTCGCGTATTGTGTTCCTATACAATTTTTTTTCAAATAAATATTAATTTCCCAATCTAACATTCGACGCTATCCAGAGTAACGCTATGATTGAGAGCAAGCACCAAATTATAATCGGCTTCTAGTGGCGTGCCTTTCATCACGATAACGAATTATTCCCGATTGCCGATGAAAGCGCGCTACTGGAATGCCACATTGATTGAACTGTTCCATATCTGTACGAGTACTACTCGTATCATTTTGTTTCGTATTTATATTATATACTCGTATCATTACTCTCGGTGTTCTGTGTTATTCTGCTAACCTCAATACATTCCTCGCGTATTGTTGCATTTATAACAATCAATTTAATGATTCAATCATTATATATTTGATCAACGCGTCTCTAATTTATCATAGTACATGGAATTCTCAATATCAAACAAACGTGTCCAATTTATCAACAGTTTCTGCTCTAACTTTGTGGAACTTCATCTTTGACTAAACTGAAAACTAAATTTTTTCACCCATTAATGAAATACATACACATATAATCACGCTATTTTCCTTTTGAAATAAGTAAATATGAGATATATTAACACTTTCTACGCACACATCTTGCACCTCGTCTATATTCATATACCTCATCATACATGCTATTTAATGATCTTCAGCACCAGCAAGGTGTGCAAGAAAATGAAGTGGCAATGGGCAGGACACGTAGTCAGAATGTCAGACTCCCGATGGACATCCGAAATAATCCAATGGTACCCAAGATGCATAAAGAGGCCCAGAAGAAGACCGAAGGTACGTTGAAAAGATGAAATCAGGAAGCATGGCAGCATCACATGGCACCAACGAGCAAAAAACCGAACTATTTTGAGTCAACTTGGGGAGACCTTCATCCAGCAGTGGATCGACCCTGGTTGACAATGATGATAATGATGACATGCTATTATGTTCGTCATATTTCTCACCTTTGCCTTAGCTAAAATTTCTTAGTTCTACCTTTTTTCATTATTTTCTCGGTCTACCTCTTCCTTACCCTCCATTAATTTAATATTTGTGTTCACACCATATTCTTTATTATATTTATTACACACTTCTCTAACATATAGTTATTCATAGTTTATAGAATAACAAATTAATCTTTAGTTTAGTAATACAAAATGTGTTAGTTTTTTTCCAGCCTCAGACATTTTAACACCTATGTGGTCGGTTGGATGTAGTTGTAGTTATGGCAATCCGCTCACCAAATTTGACTTTACAAAAGTAGTCTCATACAATATATTTTTGCTTCCAGGTGATCGCAGTAGTGCCGTGTTCGGCTCCATCATCGATGGCGTGTTCGAGGGGAAGATAATGGCACGCCACGGGTCCTACTTCGTTGAGAAGGCGAAGCACTACTTCCCGCACAACCACACGGACGCCTTCCACTCCGTCATATACAGGGATCAGGATGTTAGTGATCCGTATGAGCACATACGTGAGGGTAAGTTAAGGCTAATTATACGATTCTAGGTTAAGATTGCCTGCAACGAACTTACGGCGAGTTCTATGATAATTTCGATATCTTGCCCGCTGTGAAGGATGCCGTTTGGAAAGACTTATGATTACTATGAGCATTGGAGACAACGAAGAATACACGTACGAGTATATCCGATGCATTGGGTCGAACAAGTGAGAGACGCAACAGGATTACACATAACCGGTGCTCTATAAAATGCCGAGTGTGTGGATGAATAAAGAGAAGTCATTAAAAAGTTTTTATGAGCATCACTTATACGAGTATCAGTTATAATTCATCAATCGTAAGAATGCAACAATTAGATAACTCATTGTCTGGTTTGGTGGATATTTTCAATATATTATTGATGTTGAGTTCAGGAGAGTCTTTCTTCGGCATTTATTCAATCTTAGGTATTGGCTAGGGGACTGGTTATTCCATTTTATCTTCAATATTTGTTTTTTTTCCTACACTTCCGTATTTTCGTTGCCCTTGTGATAGATTTAATTTTCTCTACTCTAAGTGTTGTATTATTGATTGCATTTAATTTGATTATTCTTTTTACTTTCCGAGAACTATAAATTGGTATTTTTATGCATCATATTTTGAAATATTAAATAACACATACACCGGTACCTCGCTATGCGGCCGCTCTTTATACGGCATTTCGCTATAACGGCCTTTTTAAATTATGGCACCTTTTTTGATTTAAGGCCCACAATGTTTCGCTACACGGCCAAAAAAGCGCTTTAAATTCAAAAATCGCCACAATTTGCACAACTTAAAAATGAAAGGTGAAAGAGCTAGTGCCGAAGATGACGCAGCTAAAGAATATCCCAACATTTTGAAAATAATTATTGAAAGAGGTGGATACCGACCTGAAGAAGTTTTTGAATGTAGACGAGGCAGGACTATATTAGAAGCGAATGCCTGAAAGAACTTACATTTCAAAATATGAAAAGTCTGCATCTGGATATAAGGTGTCAAAAGAACGATTAACTTTGCTCTTGGTGCTAATGCTACAGGGGATTTTAAGCTAAAACCACTTTTAGTATATCTTTCCGAAAATCCAAGGTGTTTTAAAGGGCTGAACATGAAACAATTGCCCGTCATTTGGAGATCCAACAAGAAAGGTTGGATGACTAAGATTATCTTTGAAGACTGATTTAAAAATTACTTTGCCCAGAAGTAAAAAAAACATTTGAAGGACAATAACTTGAGCAACAAGGCATTGCTCATTTTGGACAATGCTCCAGGGCACCCGTTTAATTTATCTGAATGATCTGAAGATGTGGAGATTGAGTATCTTCCAAAAAATACAACAGCTCTGATCCAACCAATAGATCAGGGTGCAATAGCCACTTTTAAGGTTTATTATTTACGCAGAACTTTTCGTACCTTATTCACGAAACCGATAGTGAATCTTCGATAAAACAGTTTTGGAAAAACTACAGCATCAGAAATGCCGTAGACAACATTAGCGAATCGTGGAAAGAATTAAAATCAACCACAATCTACCATGTTTGGAAAAAAATATGGCCAGAATGCATAAAAACTAATGAGCCTAAAGTTAATTCTCTTTCTAAAATTCGACCAAACATATTAAACTTAGCAAACAATCTCGGTTTTGGGGATTTGGAAGAAGGTGATTCGATTGATTTTCTAGATGCTGACAGAGAACCTCTTTCAAACGAGGAATTGATCCAGTTAGAAACAGAACGAGCACTTGATGAGGAGCCAGAGCCTGCTATATGCCAACAGCTAACAGCAAAAAACTTGTCGAATGCGCTTTCTTATTTCGAGCAGGGAATGAACATCATTCTTCAAAATGATCCCGACGAAGAACGCAGCGCTAAAGTGTCTCAAGGAGTAAACTCAGCCATTACCTGTTACAAAACACTGCAAGGCGAAGCAGATAACGTTGGACCAATATTTTAAACTGGGTCCAGCAATCCACAACAGCGGAAAGTGATGATGGCAGCATATTATGATATAGCTTACTGATTCTTCATGTTAATGTTCGTCATCAGATTATAAACAGTTTTTAAACATTTTTTTTTTATTATACGAGGCATATCCAGAAAGTAAGTGTACTGAATTTTTGTAGGTTACAATTTGTTTTATTTAAACAAAAAAATTACGTGGTTACCGTAGTACATATGTAAGCTATTTTTCGACATAGTCGCCATTCCTCTCAATGCAGGTGGTGAAGCGGGGTATCAACTTTTTGATGCCTTCCTCGAAGTAGTTTCCCGCCAACCCCTTCCGTCCACTTCTCCACCTCCTCCTTTACCTCCTCGTCGGTTGAAAACCTTTTTCCACCCATGTGCAGCTTCAGGGAGGTAAAGAGATAGTAATCTGAAGGTGCTAGGTCAGGGGAATGCGCGGGATGGTTCAGGACATCCCATTTAAACGAGGCGAGCAGTTCCTTCGTGGCGTTGGCCGTGTGTGGTCTGGCATTGTCGAGCAGCAGGCAGACTCCCTTTGTCAGCATGCCTCTCCTCTTGTTCTGAATCGCCCTCCGCAATTTTTTTAGGGTCTCACAGTATGTTGCAGAGTTGATGGTCTCCCCTTGAGGCATATATTCAATTAAAATTATGCCTTGACAGTCCCAAAACACGGATGCCATGATTTTCTTGGCTGAAATTGTGGTTTTGAACTTTTTGGCGGAGGGTGAAGAGGTGTGACGTGACCGTTTTTAAACTCGCGACACCACTTGTACACACTCGTACGATTCATAGCTTTATCACCATATGCAGTTTTCACCTCATTATAAACCTCAACCTGAGGTTTTCCCTTCCAAACGAGATAACGGATGATGCCGCGTATTTCGCACTTGGCGGAAGATTGGATTGACATTTTTCACGAAACGTGTTGTCGCGTCGACACTTCTCAACGTACTGACCTCGAACCAATCTTGTTGCGGAGGGGAAGAGTCAGGCTACACATAAGTGTAGCCAACATGTCGAAAATAAAATCCATCCGGTCGTGAGAGCCTCAGTACACTTACTTTCTGGATACGCATAGTATGTACCATATACATATGTGCATATGATTTCTTTTGTTTTTTGATTTATATGTTTATTTTTTGAATTTCTGTTTATTATTACATTGTTTTGTACTTTTATTTTTATGTAAGCATTTTTATATGAAATAAAAAGAATAAAATGCTTTATGAACAAAACTAACATATATTATTTTATATAAAATTGGAACAGATCCAATTGAATTTGTATGGGTTTGTATCAAAATAATTGATTCGTTATACGGCTTTTCGCATACGGCCAACTTTTCCGGAACGTATCTAGGCCGATAAGCGAGGTATGGGTGTACTTATTCTAAATTGTTTTTTTAGAGATATAAATTCATTTGTTTTCTAATTGTTACTTGATATGTAAATGACACTTAAGGGTCGTTTATTTTGCCAGTAAATAAATACATACTCCCGGGGGACAGTGACAGATGCTTTCATCTTTAATATTAGGTGTACAAATAAGTTTCCGCCGTTTTTTATAAAAAAATGGGCATTTATTGTGAAAGAACGGAACCTCATGTTTTATTCGAAGTAGTACCCATCGCTTGCCACTACTTTTCCCCATCTTTCTGTCAGCATACGAATACCGCGTCAGTCATCATCATCATCTTTTGAGGCTATCCACGAATCGACTCAATTTTTGGTATCTTCATATGATGTGAAGTGCTGCTCAGACAGGCCATGCGTCATCGATCAAAACAAGTGGTAATCAGAAGGAGCAATGTCTGGTGAATACAGCGGGTGGGGTAAAACTTCTCAATTGAGTGTTTCCAAATAGGTTTTGACCGGTGCCGCAACATGTGGACTAGCATTATCATGCAGGAGAATAATTTTGTCGTGTCTGGCGTAGTAGTGGGCGCGCTTTTCCTCGAGTGCTCGACTCAATCTCATCAATTATGTTCGGTAGACAGCCCCAGCAATGGTTTCATTCGGTTTGAGCAACTCATAATACACGACACCGAGCTGATCCCACCAAATACACAACAAGAGTTTTTTTCCATGAATATTTGGCTTAGCCGTAGATGTTGAAGCATGACCAGGGGATCCCCATGATTTCTTCCTTTTTGGATTATCATAATGGATGCATTTTTCATCACCAGTGACTATATGGTGCAGAAAACCCTTTCGTTTATGCCTGGCAAGCAGCATTTCACATGTGGAAAATTGGCATTCAAAGTTTCTCCGTGTCAGTTCATATGAATCCCAATTTCTTTGTTTTTGAATCATTCCCAATGATTTCAACCCATGTGAAATTGCTTGTTGAGTCACTCCTAATGTAAGTGCAAGTTCTTCTTGCGTTTGGCACGAATCTTGATCCAATAATACTTCCAATTCCGCGTCTTCGTACACTTTCGGCCTTCCGCTACGTTCTTTGTCTTCGATGTCAAATTCACCGTTCTTAAACTTTTGAAACCACTCACGACAACTTCTCTCACTTAAGGCAGCCTCACCATATGCTTCTACAAGCAATCGACGCGCCTCAGCTTCAGGTTTCTTCAAATTGAAGAAGTAAATCAAAAGTTCCCGCAAATGACGCTTATTCGGCTCAAAACTTGACATTTTCGAACACAAAAAAATATGGTATACTGATAAAAATTCACTAATATTTCAAGGTCATGTGGTTGACAGATGTCCAACCTTACGATAATGACATTTTACATCTGACAATTTTAACCATAACTTACTGGTGGCGCCAACTTTTGTCAAACGGCGGTGACTTATTTGTACACCCAATAAAATATTCATACCCTTTTGATTTCATATTCATTCCCACTCATATTAGATTATTTTCATTTTTAATTAACAAGCACCGAAAAACAAAAAGAGTGTCTTATAACAAAATCGTAACATTTTGCTCGAACCGATAACAAGAGTTGTAAAGTAAAGGATTCTTTTTATAGCTTATAGTTTTCATTTCGTTTCCAGAGTTATTCCAAATGAAATATCAATAGTTATGAAACGTTTACGTTAACGGCCTGCGCATGCTAGCATAAACCATATATATTTTATTTTCTCTCTCCCTTTATGTTCCTTCAGTAACGACCTATTAAATAATATCTAGTGGAAGTCTGGAAAGTTAAGTGGCGCGAATCGCTATTTTTTCTTTTTTCTTCATTACTCACAGTGAGTCTGCAATATTGTAATGGAGTCTACGCGTATTGGAATTTTTATTTTCAAATATATTTTATCTATATATTAGTAAGGGTATCCGAATTAACGGACAACCCCACCATAACTGGTTAAGATTTGCATATAGCATTGCAATCCCTGTTAGGAAGACTTGATTCAGCTATCCCATGGCGCGTAGGAGAGTGTAGAGACCAACACTGAGATGGTTGGATGGTGTGATAGAGATCTGCCACACAATGGGAGGGGTGCTGCTGAGAGAAATAGGTGGCAGAGAATCATGCAGGCAGTCAATATCCAAGCTGGATTGTAGGACTGTTGAGGATGACGATTGTAATCATGTCAGATAAATCAAAAGATATGCATCAGTCAAGTATCTGCATAGAGTAAAATATAGGATTTAGATTAAACCAAAGCAATTTTCGACGTGGTCGAACATTGTAGAAACAGATATTGAAGTTGATTGAAACAAACTTGAAATCATCAAATTGTACCTAAACCTAGAACAACGATTTTCTTTTAAAAATATATTTAAGAAAAATAAAAATGATCAAACTTGATAGGTTTGTTTTTTGTAGACTGGATATAATTTTCTGGAATGAAATGGAGTCAGATGGATTAGTGAATGGCGAAACAATACTAATCACCCCTATTCTGCCTCAATTTTTTACTTGACTCGACGCGTATTCAGCCAATAACATACCATATGTATTTACTAAAGAACCTGTCAGCCAAAGGCGACGGTGAGAGATCACTCAGCATTTTTTTAAAAAGACGGGTGATTTATTCTCCTATATTTTTACAAGACCAAGTACCTATTCGAAAACTTAAAGCGAACATTCATAATTGGAGCAGTTTAACAATATCTTTCAATATTAGTAAGTAGTGGAGAAAGTCTTATTATTTTTACTTGTAACTATCTGTCTCTTTAAGACACTGGTGTCAATCGGAATAAAATTTTGATATCCTCTTCCTTATATTTGAGTAATTCATTACAATTACGTGATAATATTATAAATATAAAAAAATGGTAGGTTTTATTATCTTTGTTCACAAGAAAAGTTAAACATGGAATGCTTTGTTTCCCCTTCTGGATTTCCAGTTAAAAATGACAGAGCTCTTCTAAATTCGATTACTTTTAAACGTTGTTTAGATTAATTTTCCAAATTCTGTCTGACATTCGCCAAAGTGGTCATCACTGCGGCGTGGTCTTCTAGAACATCTTCCAATTCCAAAAGTAAAACTTTTTCCATACATACGTAATCGCATTTCCCGTCCGACAATAAATTCATCTTGCCCATTAGCTGTCAGGCAGATGTACCTACCTATTTTTCCTGGTAAATAATTTTCGATCCTAGTTTTCTATTTCACATTTTTGACATTGCAAATGATTTATTTGTTATTTCTAATCGACTAACGGCTGCTCCCCTTTGATAATATTTTTCTTTTATGCTTTTCGGCCCTTTTGTTTTATCCCGTGATCGTTTCAGGAGGAACGTAATCAAGATTAAGTATAAACAATGCCTTTTGAAATGTTTTGGGACTACTCCAAATTTTATCAGTCTTATTATATTATTGTTGGTAAATAAATAATTAGCTTATTGTTTACTCAATATTTTTTCAACAAAGACAAACACTTTTGGAGTTGTTCTAAATATGTTTTTATGTATTAAATATGTCTATTTAAATTTGGAGATTTTTCGTTATTTGTTGACTAATATCCATTATTTTTATGTGTATAAGTACCTACTAGTTTTTATGTCCGTTTTATCGTCAAGCAGTATTGGATAGAGTGCAATTTGATACTGAGCATTTCTCCTAAACAGGGCCGGGCCGCCTTTCGATTTAAACAATCCAAGCTTGATACTAGGGCTCCTTTTCTTACGAGACTGGCTTTTCAAAAGCGTTCGTAAAGGGTAAGGTGTCTCACAAATTAGCATATATTAACAACAGGATTTAATTTGTTCTGCTGTTTATTCCTCGGAATCGTTGACAATTTAAAATTGAT
This sequence comes from Odontocerum albicorne, assembly GCA_949825065.1. Lineage (NCBI taxonomy): Eukaryota > Metazoa > Arthropoda > Insecta > Trichoptera > Odontoceridae > Odontocerum > Odontocerum albicorne. The sequence goes on along the minus strand of OX463846.1, from coordinate 19,558,677 downwards.
ATCTACGTTTTAAAACTAACTACAAGTGATTCCTATACTGAAAATGTTCGTATTTTATTTACTCTGATTGGCCTATGTGTCAAAAATCTGGAGTACGAGTATTAAAATTTACTTTTATTGCCTATGTGTCAAAAATCTGGAGTACGAGTATTAAAATTATTTATTAAATAAGTTTTAATATAATAACAGTCCTTAGTTAGTTCCATCACTTGGATATCGTTAGATTCACTATAATGCACGTATAATTCTTGAAAATTATTATTTTGCTTTTAATTTCCCAGAAATGTGCATATATTATTCATACATACTATTACGTCATTTTATTGTCGGTGTATTGCAGAGAGGAGAGAGCGCCGGACTTTTCTATCGCCACACATATCTTTCGCCTCTTATACATACAACTCCTACGACTTCTCTGACTTTTTACATTTTCTTTTTTAAAAATATCGTTTTCTTGATCCAAACATACTTTCCTTGGTCTTCCTCTACCACGCCTTCCACTCACATTTCTATATTTGTTGTTGGTCATTTTTCATGCATTCGTTATATGTGTCCAAACCATCTCAGAATGCTCTTCTTGATCTTACTCAATACATCAGCCTTAAGTTCGCATTCACCCCTAATCACTTCATTCCATATTCTGTCATACATCGTCACCCCATGTATTATTCTTAGTGCATGCATTTCTATAGCATTTATTTGTCTCTTTTCAGTTTTTTTCCACCTCCACGTTTGTTTCCTATCACTACACGCCATTCGACATCTCTCATAACTTTTCCATCGGAGAAAGTACTATTTAAATTGCATTGACTTGCTCTAATCTTTCATTACTCACCCATATATCGAATTTACTTTTCCTTTCACACTTTTCTATCACGAATTTGGATTTCGCAACATTCATTCTCAGATCGCACTTCATAAAATTTACTTATCTAACTCTGTAATTTATCCTCATTCTCCGCCAACACTACCATGTTATCAGCATACAGTAATCCGCACACATTCCCATTCGATATGCGTATGTCACGCATTATGAAAGATATTTATATATAATTTTTAGTAACGAATGAGTTACAAAAATAAATATATGTAGGTAGTAAAGAATACACCATGAACATGTTGTCAGTTTATTTTTCAATTAAAACCGTAATATTTAATATAGACAAGAGATAAAGTGGCGCTGCTCTCGAGCCCAGTTCAATGATGTTCACTTTGATCTGTGAGCCGGGAACAGCGCGGCGGTCACGTCTACCATCCTTTTGTGTCCGCATACTTGTGTACATCTATTATCTCTCTTATTGGACCAACCTTTTATTCCGATTCTCTATGAAAATAACTCCTATCGACTGATCCCGTAGATGTAAAATCCAGTACAATATGTTATCGTCCGGTTTACGTTTCATGTCTGCTTTTTATCCAGTGTACGGCGGCATCGTGATTTGCCACTTCACTGCCTGCTGGTATGCTCTCAATACCTTTGTCATTCTCAGATTCCTATATCAGAGAAAATAAAGTTTAATATTCGTATCTTCTTATATAGTTTTTAACCTATCTCTAAAAATAGTTCTAGATCTTATCAGAGGAAATAAAGGTTAATAGAATAAGTTTCGTGGTTGATATTATTAAGACTTTTCTTTAGCGTTTAGTGGTTAGCAAATGATCCAGTCAGTAACGTTAGTTCAGTTATGAAGAGTAATGTTTGCTTTTGAAAACAGGGATATTTTACTAAAAAATATTTTAAATATAAAAACAAAAGATTTGTCGAAAATGTGGGTCGGGACATTCACAGTTGTGAATGTTGCAGCGGCGGCTCATTAGGGGAGTGCTGACAGCTGTTTTACTCCAGTAGTCTTCAACTAACATATATTAGACTATAGCGAACCAAATTTTAATATGTATTTATATATTTATTGCACAGGGAAGGAATGTGCGTTGTCACTCAGATATTTTATCAAATATTTATTTCCGAATAAGAAATAAAATGTATATGTATATGTATATGTATGCATGCATGCATGCATGCATGCATGCATGCATACATACATACATACATACATACATACATACATACATACATACATACATACATACATACATACATATATATATATATATATATATATATATATATATATATATATATATATATATATATATATATATATATATATATATATATATATATATATATATATATATATATATATATATATATATATATATATATATATATATTTGAAAAACCATCCATAGCGAATATTACATAGCATTATTGGAGCGTTTGAAGGCAGAAATTGCAAAAAAACGGCTCCATATGAAGAAGAAAAATGTTCTCTTTCATCAGGACATTGCACCGTGTCACAAGTCGATGGTAACGATGGCCAAATTGCATGACTTGATCTTTGAATTGCTTCTGCACCCACCGTATTCTCCAGATTTGGCCCCCAGCGACTATTGGCTGTTCGCAGACCTCAAAAAATGCTCCAGGGAAAGAGATTTGGCTCCAATGAAGAAGTGATTGCCGAAACTGACGCCTATTTTGAAACCAAAGTTAAATCGTTCTACACGGCTGGCATAGAAAAGTTAGGAAAGCGTTGGAATGAATATCGCTCTTGAAGGAGACTATGTTGATGAATGAAGAAGAATTTTGGCAAACAAATGTTGTTTTAGTAGTAAGTCCCGGGACTTATTGATCGATGTGTTATTTGTCCTAAATATTAAAACACTCGATTGAAACATCACTTTGTATTTGTATTATTGTGTTTGAATTAATTTAACTGAGCAAACCAAATTTTGGTGAATATTTTTGTCATATACGCCCGCTTAGTTTTTGTAACTTGACTGAGGCATTCGGACGCGCAGAATCACTTGATTGAATGTAGTTCATGCACGGCTGGTTGAGAGTTCAGCTTGACGTCATTCCAAGGGAAATGATATGTAACAATTCTGGGAAATTTTAACGAGCCACCTGCATCTGCGCCACTCCAATATAACGTGCAATACACGTATGTCGACACCATTCAGGTTGAGCAACTCATGCGGGACTATTGTTCTCTTATCTGTCCTATTTTATTCTTTTTTATATTTACAAGAATCAATTACTTGTAACGAGCTGCTTAGAAATAAATTTCATTCCAATAACGCGCCAAAAAATTATGGAAGACGGATAAGTGCCAGTATAACAATACATTCCTGGAATAAAATAATAAACATTTTGTTCATTTCCATTTTTTAGAATATATATGTTTTTCAACACACACTGTGTCGTCAGGTGAGTTAATTCAACTAAATTGCATGTTACTAACATTGATCATGGTCTTGTAGGGAATAGAGGAAGAAGTGGCCATACAAACATTATTTATGGTCTTATAATAATAATAATAAAATGACAAATTATACAGCGCCGTTTAGAAAGCAAACTTTCCTAATGAACCCTCTAACTCAAGATTCGAACCCCCTCATAAATGTTGATAAGACCTCTCAAAAAGGATTGTCTTTAAGTGTTTTCTAGAGCTGCACACGCCATCCATATCTCTGACACTGAGAGTCAGACCATTCCACGCCACAGGACAAGCAACGGCAAAAGCTCGATCATATAATACCCGCTCCATTTGATTGATTTGGAACAACCAATTTATTAGATGAACAAGAAATCGACCTCTAAGTTCTTCTCCCCGAAAGAACATCCCTGAGACACAGGTTCGACAGATACAATGGAGACGTCCCATTAAGGGGGCTTAAATACAAAAAAAACAATGTTTGATATCAATCCGTTCGCAACACTTAAATCAGTTTAAACTTTTTAGTAACGGACCAATATGGCAACATTTATGACTACCATATATTATATATCTGCCTAGCAACTGCATTGAAAACAGACTGGAGTCTATAAATTCGTGAATAAGGCTAACCAAAATAAATACAGTTACAATAGTCCAGACGCGACACAACAAACTAATTAATAAGAGTTTTTCCCTTGTTGGAAGACATTGACGTACAAATTTTAGCTCTCGAAGACTAGAAACCTGCAGAATCCGTATAACTTATTTGTTTATCGAATGAGAGCTTACTATCAAGACAAACACCAAGAAATTTGATGATATATTTTGGAAAGATACTAATACTAATACATATGACTGCTAAAGCATCAAAATGTTGTCTCCGCGGTGAAGCAACCCAGAGAAATTCCGTTTTTCTTGAATTTAGTTTTAATTTATTTCTTGTCATTCATGAGACTTAGAGAGTGCAGTTAGAAGTATCCTGCTTCAGAATATTTTTGCATTTGGGTCACAGAATCAACAATGAAAAGCAAAGTATCGCCCGCATAAACCTGAGACCCAAATCATATGAAAAATAAAATGGTCAAGTAGATACATTTAAGTGATTATTTTTATTTTATTTTATTCTACGGTTTCTAAATCTTCTGTTGTGTAATACACGATCTGTACAATGGGAAAGGTGACTGATTTTATTTTCGCGTAACCACCAGAGCCATCTGTGGATGAATAAATGAGTTAACTAGCGACACATTTTGACAATCTTCAGGAAAAGTTGCAATCCGCTGGCATCGCTGGTTCATCCGCAATGACGTAACAATTGATGGTACCTTCTGAGTGTCGGTCGGAAAATGAACAATGCAGGAACGTGCCAACATTAAATTTGATTTTAAATTCGGTAAAAGGGCCACAGAAACTTTTGAAATTATTCAAATTGTTTATGGTAGTAAAACAATGAGTCGTAAGATCGTTTTTAAATGATGTGCAAGATTTCGTGATGGTAGAGAGAGCATTGAAGATTATCAATGGCCTGGACCATCAGTGACAATTAGAATTGAAGAAAATGTTCAAAAAGTGGCTGAAATTCTTCGAAATGGTCGTTGTGCGTCTACTAGGTTCATCGAGGAGCTCCCTAGGGTTCCTAAATCCACTGTCCATCTCATATTAATGAAAAATTTGGGCAAACCGTACCCCACACACTGACACGATCAAAAAGTTAGCAGAGTGGAGCACTGCAGAGACATGAAAAGAGCGGCTGTTATGGATCCATACTTCATATCAAGCATTGTAACAGGTGATGAAACATGGTGCTTTCAGTATGAGCCACTTACAAAGTGCCAGAGCTCGGAATGGAAGGGTCCACAATCTCCGAAACCTAAAAAAAGTGCACATGCAGAAGAGACGAATCAAGGCACTACTCGCCGTTTTCTTTAATTCCAAAGGAATCATCCATAAGGTCAAATGGTGAACGCCGATGTGTACTTGGGTGCTTTGAATCGTTATTGGGCCAGGTTTCGAGTTTGACCCGAATACCGGGAACAAGGGGCATGGTCTTTGTTGCACGTTAATGCACCGGCGTACAAAAGCAAGATTGTTCGCGATTTCTTGGCCAAAAAAAGTATCGATCACCCCCCGTATTCGCCTGATTTGGCTCCATGCGACTTCTGGCTATTTCCGAAACTGAAATTGGTGATGAAAGGAAAGCCTTTGGACACGATTTCAGACATCCAGAAGGCTTCGACCGCGATGTTGGAGGCAATTCCGAAGAATGATTTTCAGGAGGGTTTCAGAAAAATTTAAAACCGCTTCCAGTATTGTATTGTCTCACAAGGAATGTATTTTGTATAAAATGTAATGAAACTAAAAATAAACAATGTCCTTATTTCATTTCCCCTCAGTCACCTTTCGCATTGGACAGACTTTGTATGTATGGTATTTTTTTTTATTTGTGGATGTGAAAACATGTGTTATTAGGTGTTCTGCGAACTCAGAAAAAGTTGTTTTTTTTATTACTCTGAACTGAAGTTTCTTGTTGTCATGCCCACGTACACCGCATTGAAGTAATCGCAGCTAATCTGATAAACTCCATTATTTTTTATGTTATAAATATTAGTCAGTATTAATTTATTACATAGTAAACGATGAATTTTGTTTCCTGTGTAAAAAGCTACATAGTGAAAGTAAACAAAGTTGAGTGTTTGACTTTTTATTCCAGTAATTATGGATTTCCACAAAGTTGCGCCGGAATGATTTAAGCAAACCATAAATTCGTTGAAAAAATATCGGGAATCGAAACCAACACGCAAATTCACCGATGTACGAGTATTATAGTTGTCGTGATTTTTTCGAAATCAGTGCGCATTAATTTGTAGTATTCACAAAAAGAAATCTCTCAAATCCGACAATTTTTTCATTCATGAAAGGGTTTATTCTATATGTTATGATAATTTGTACAAACCTTAGATAAAATTGCTTACTAATGAAGTTGTATTATTATCTTTCATATTACACTTTCATTGTATATAGTACAACCTAGGGGTCTTATTGCCATATGGCAATCTCTTCCAACCAACCAGAAATGTTCGAGAGACCTTAAGTGAAACCCAGTCTGGAATCCGTTTTTTTAATACCTGGGTTCCAAGGGGAATCAAACCCGCAACTTTTGACTTGTGTGACAAGCGTCTTACCAACTAGGGCATGGAGTTTGGAATGTATCAAAAATAAAATAATAAAACATAATTTTCCTAAAAGTGGTAGTTTGCACTTTGCATGAATGACTGTCATTATCAGCCTCTTGTTACTATTATTATTATCAGCAATATGACCAAATATTTATCACCTATACTATATGAACAAATATTTAATAACATGACCAAATTATTTTTATTTAGTTACCAAAATAATTGTAATTGCTCTCCCGGTATCATGAAGTATTTTTCAAAAGGTGCTGAATTATGATTATTTTGAATTAAACTGCTTTTAAAACATTTAATAACAAATTACTTCATTATTCCACTAATCACAATAATCCCAGCAACCTTTCGAGGCTCTCTTCAGGCGGAGTAAATCCGTCTTTTTACGAGAGCAATCCGTCTTTTTACGAGTGTCATGTTTTATCGGAAGTGTGTTTGGTCTATTGGCCCAAAGGAAAACTTTTAATGAGGCGTTATTTTTATATATTCTTTCGCCTTTTTAACCCCTCATAAAAAATATTTTGGGTCAATCGACCACAAACACACATAACACCAGTAGGGCCTTAGAATTGCTCTTGTAACACACCAGGATTATTTCACCTGAAGAGCCTCAAGATAAAACTAAGAATAACAAAAGTAATTTATTATTACAGACATGCATACATACCATAATTCAATCTCCCTGTCGGTGTTGACGAAGAGGACAGAGCGCCACACTTTCCTATCTCGACACACATCGTTCGCCTCTTTCACATCCATACATCTTCTCATACAACTTCTACTATTTAACTGACTCTACGTTTCCTTCTTTTAGAATATCATTAATTTGATCCAACTATGCTTTCCTTGATCCAACTATTTTCCTCTCACACGACATTCCACTCATATTTGCGCTATATATCTATTTTGTTATTCTCTGTATTCATCCGATCCACATTCCCAAACCATTTCAGCGTGCTCTTCTTCATCTTACTTAACACATCAACCTTAAGTTCATTTTCTTCCCTTATCACTTTATTCCGTACTCTTTCATACATTTATTATTGATATTCTAATATGGACATCCACAAAGTTAAAGCTGAAACCTTAGATAAATTATTTCTGTAATCTTAAAATTGTCCTTAAATCCCAATATCACTCATTCTTCCTGTATATAAATTATTCTTATTCACTCCTTGCTAATTCGAGACAGCAACCGTGTTTTGCTTGCAAAATTCTAAAACAAATACGTTTTTTATTCATCAGTGCCCTGAAAGGTAAAGGGAAAAATCTAATACAGGAATCTTCCAAGTCACATTTCTCGAAATTCTTAAATATTTATTGTTTTCCGTTTGGCCACTCTGACAGTACTCTGTAGAAAAATTCTATTTGAAATGGATAATCATTGAATTTCCCGTCTTCATTTTATAATATTAATCGAATTATAAATATTCGAGTTTTTCTGTTTTATCCCGTATTAATTATGTATATCTAGTCTTTCTCCCCACACTTTTACTCTTAATTTCCTTTTAAAATTAAAACGTTAATTAAAGCCAAAACACCCCGTCCCTTGCTTGTGTTTCACGCCAAGCGGCTTCGAATTTTATTTAGAGTATACAATTTTCCTCTTTTGATTATTTTTGTATTCCAAAGTGGAATGTATTTTTTTGAGAGAAGAAGTTTTATTACGATTGTACACAATATTGGTTTGCTTAATACCTATGAATGTTGCAAACGATGGTGATGGTGATAAAAAAATGTGAAAAGAAGAGTAAATGCGAAGAATAAAAACATTTTAGACAATTCAAAGCGTTAACTTAAGAAAATTAACAATCGATCTAAAAGTGGAAAACTTCCTTGAAGAAAGAAGAAACGCAACATTTATTTGTATTGTATTACACTTTCGTTGTATACTGTACAACCTGGCGAGCGTGTTAGCAACCGACGAGAAAAATGTTAAAGTTGCCTTAAGGGAAAACCAGCCTGGAATCCTTTTTAAAAAACTTTGGTTTCCACTGAGATTTGAACCCACAACCTCCGGGCTGGGACACAGGCGTCTTACCAACTAGGCCACGGAGGTCGTCAATGGACGCGGCAAAGATATAGCGTTTAGTAAATAAAATCTGTCCCGTAAAGGACAACAAAAAAACACATGATCTATAGTTTAATCATCCGGACCACACTCGCAGCCAGAATCCTTAATAATACCCATTCTGTAAAGGCGACTACCCACCACGCAGTGGCCCGTCGGCAAACGACACATAACTGACACTTTCATTATTAGCACCTTTATATTATGAATTCGAAACATTGTATAAATTGGTTTCAAATCGTTTCTTAAATTAATATAATCTATCGATATTTTTTAGAGCAGCTTATTAAGAAGCCTTGTATTGAATTTCTCGCCTTTTATTGTATTATTATCTCAAATCAGTATCAATTTTCTGAATCTAAAACCATTTCAACCTAACAGTGGGCAAACAATACTAGGAATATGATTCAGCTTGACGCTGGTGTATTAATCTACTCATACTTGTATGTGTCATAGGATATTCCTGTTTTGTGCGCTACCTGTGTAACACTTATTGATTAAGAAGGGGACACCGACCTGCCTTCATAAATATGAATATTCAGAGACCGAACATAAACTACAATATATTATTCTCAGCATATTTTAATACGTTGGTATATGTATTCGTCACAATGAACGCTATAATAACCTAGGACGGGTTTTGAAGTTACGAAGATCCATTGGCAATTTTTGTATCTGTTTTCCAGTTTTTCACACCCAGGCACGACAGTCTCCAACGACCCACATTGATTGTTGCTCGACTACCCTTTTATTCTCTTCGATAACTGAGAAAAACTCCTTTTGTTTTGTATTACACTTAAGTTGTATATAAGTGTCTTCAAAATGTTTATCTAAGTTTTTTTTTTGATAAACATGGATCACATCACTTTTAGACCAGAAAGAGCTGAACTGGTTAAACGTGAGAAATAGACGCAAAATTCACACAGTCAGTATATTCTCAACTGTCCCGCCGTCCCCTCTTATCTCGCCGAAACTATTCAGAGCCTTTTCGGTCATGAACTTGCGCTACGCTCAAACATAGATTGTTTACTAGCTTTCCCAGTTCACCGCTCTTCTTTTTTCACGTCGTCCTTTACAGTCCGTATAACGGGACTCTGGAACCAGTTACAAACCAATATTAGACTTGCTCCCTCATGTTTCAAAAAGCGACTGAAAAAACTCTTAATGTCAAGCCAGTAATATAACGTGTTTCATTCCTGATTTTTCTTTCCTCACCGCCATCTTTTTATTTTCATTTGATTGATGATATCTCACTTTTATTTTTACTATGGTCATACAAAGAAGGCGGAATTAGATAATCTAAAATGAATGCATGGACAAAATTTATGTTTTAAGTACGACGAAGAAAGGAACGTTAAGATGGTTTGGACATGTGGATAGAATGAATAACGCCAGAATGACTAAGCGAATTTAAAAGTCCTAGGTGTGTGTGGAAGAGGTATACTAAGTAATACGTGACTGGGTTAATTGAACCAGATTTTGATGGAAGGTTGAGTGACAAGTATGAATAATAGAATATTGTATATGACAAGATGCATGAATGTGGAGGAGGCGAAATTATGCTCTTGGACTAAGTGTGGAATTGTGTTCTCTGTGTGAAGATACGAGTATGTGTGTATCATATCAAATAATATGACAACATTGACGTCGCCTTGTTAATATAATAAACTATTCTAAATATTGTGTAATGAATTATTTTTTTGGTCGATTGAATCATAGAATATAGGACTAGAATTATGACGTCACGTTCTTCGGATTTGAAGTTATCAGTTATGATTTCATTTTATTTGCATGGTAATTATATTGAATAGATGTAAAAACCTAGTTTGCTTTATGTACCATAAGTTGTTGGAATCTTTTATGGTTCGGGGAATTACGCTCAATCAGATAGTAATATGTTTTTTATTTCCTTTTTGTGAAATGACCTTTAGATTTTTTAAGCATGAATGAGTTATAACATATAACAGCAATAACTGAGTATTGATTATGGAAAGAAATTTTTATTTTAATTTAGTAACATTTTTATGCAAATAGCGAACAACATAAATTTAAATATAGATTAGGGATGAGTGTGAACTTAAAGCTGATGTGTTGAGCAAGATGAAGAATAGCACTCTAAGATTGTTTGGGCACGTGAAACAAATGTTCAAAAAGAAAAAAGTCTAACAAAACAAATATACAGCACACATGTCATATGAGTGGAAGGCGCGGTAGAGGAAACCCAAGGAAAATATGGTTGGATCAAGTGTATGATATTTTGAAAGAAGGAAATGTTAAAAGTCAAATCGTAGGAGCTGTGTGAGAAAGTGTATAGATGTAGAAGAGGCGAAATACGTGTGTCGCCATAGGAAAATCTGGCTCTCTCGTCTTTCTACCTGCCCCGATAGAGAGACTGCGTGATGGTTTAAATGTTATTAGTGAACCTTTCCGGACCCGTGTTGTAAATATTAAAAAAATAACCTTTTTGCAGAAATTGTTAAAACATGGACAGAGTAATACATACACACTGACGCCCTCCGTCACCTTGTTGTTAAAACATGGACAGAGTAATGCATACACACGCCTGTCCTCCAATTGTTAAAACATGGACAGAGTAATACATACACACTGACGCCCTCCGTCACCTTGTTGTTAAAACATGGACAGAGTAATGCATACACACGCCTGTCCTCCAATTGTTAAAACATGGACAGAGTAATACATACACACTGACGCCCTCCGTCACCTTGTTGTTAAAACATGGACAGAGTAATGCATACACACGCCTGTCCTCCAATTGTTAAAACATGGACAGAGTAATACATACACACTGACGCCCTCCGTCACCTTGTTGTTAAAACATGGACAGAGTAATGCATACACACGCCTGTCCTCCAATTGTTAAAACATGGACAGAGTAATACATACACACTGACGCCCTCCGTCACCTTGTTGTTAAAACATGGACAGAGTAATGCATACACACGCCTGTCCTCCAATTGTTAAAACATGGACAGAGTAATACATACACACTGACGCCCTCCGTCACCTTGTTGTTAAAACATGGACAGAGTAATGCATACACACGCCTGTCCTCCAATTTTTAAACAGGGTTCCAGTCTGGTTTTCACTTAAAAGCATTTTAACATCTTTCTGGTTGGTTAGAAGACATTGCCACATGGCAATCATTTTTGGGAGGTTTATCAAAATTTATGAGTGGGTTCGAATCCTAAGTTAGAGCGCCCTGGAGGAGAGTTTACTCTCTAAACGATAAATTGTCCTTATATTCTTATTATGAATACTTACGAGCTGGTAATGATAATTTTGATCAGGTTTCAAATTAAACATATGTACCATCTCGCCATGTCCCATTTCCTCCCGTTACTGAAAAAAATCCAATTATCTACTATTATTCGCCCATCCCCATTTTCGCTCTTCATTGATGTATAATATGTTGTATAACTTTTGCAACACATTTTTATTGTGATTATAACACCTTAATATTCCCTTCTCAATTTTATTCATAACGCCCCGCCCGTCTCTAACAAATCCAATAGTTATCCCTTATTTGACCATCCCTCTCTTCGTCATACCAGATATTCATCACATGTCATGTATTTTTGCCACATTTATTCTTACTATAATTTTTTTAGTGGCTAGAGATTATCACAAAATTGCATGCACTTTTCCAAATATAAACATTTTTGAGAGAAAATTTATTCGTTTCATCCACGGTCGATGCTGAAATAATATCTGATATTGACCAATAACATTCTGTCCAAAGTATTAATTGTATGGAATATAGCATCATGACTAGCGGGTTTTATTGTTCAGGCTTCATTGTCAAATAGTGTGCACTAATCGCGCACCGTAGTGGAGTATTATTAGCGATTTTTTTACAATGACTATAATAATAAGCGTATACATATATTAAAACCGAAACTTTTATTTCTTATTTGTAAAAGATCATCGAGGGATGGTTACAAACTGTGTTTTAATTCATATAAGTGATACTCTTATCCATGCATATGATCATATGATCACATTGTAACCACAAATACTCGTACTTGAATAATCAAATACACAATTTTAATTATTCGAATGTGTCAACTGTGGTCTAAGGATGGTGTGAAACGAATTTTTATTTTAAGGAAAGCAATTAAATAACAAAGTAAAATGATAAAACGAATTTAAAGAAAGGCAATATTTTGACAGTAAGAATCACAACCTTCGGCAAGGAAAAAAAGTTTAATCACAGTCTCGGCTTGACATGGGACGACGTGGAGTACCAGACTGTAGACCAATCTCTACGGAGACGTTTTATGGCATCTCTGTGTTTCTGATAGAACGTATAGGCTGGATTATAAATATTTTAATATTTTATTATTGCTTTTAATGAAATAATGGTTTAATCGTTCATATGGTACCATTAAACTTATTGGAATTGGTAATTCAAACACATTGAAGAGCATGGCCGGAAGACAATTTTGTCTTCGGCCCCATTAAACGAGCCATCGAATTTAGAACCACTTAAGAATGCACATAAATATTTTGTTTGTAATAATACAGAACGCAAAGAGGCAACACCACTCGCACACGTCTAGCGCGTATGAGTATCATTACCAGACCAACTATTTTGTCTCCTTGATACGTTTTTTTATTTATGTTTTTGGGTACCATCAGAGATCAAAACCCGAACCCTCCGGATAAAAGTTAAGCATTTTCCCAACTAGGCCATGGAGGCCGTCTCCCTGTGAGTTTCATAGTGAGACTGTTCGACGAAAATTACACCGTCCAATTATATCGCAAAAGCATATTCAAGCTTCGTCATCTTCCAATTTATAAATTCTATTTGCACGAAAATAATGTTTCGTCTTGTCACATCCCTAACGTATGTGAAACCAGCGTCTGCATAAGTTAAGTAATTATTTTCGACTTTATTCGAAACATGCCCAAACACACATACGTGGTTTCCTTCTCAAATGAAACTCGGCAAATTTAATTTGTGTTGCCTGAATGTGCTTAAGCTCTGGCAAAACGGTTCGAGACGAGAATTCCCCCACGCTTGCACGCTACACTTTCCACTGTGGCGATCTACGGGGCCATGGTTAACGTTTTCCTTCGCCGGAAGAAAGCTTGCACCGGATTTAACGCGTTAACTTCCGTTACTCATAGTTTAAAAGTATTTTTATTGACTCAAGTTTTTAGAATATCTTGTTTAAACTTATAGATATTTGCATACGTTTCATTTTTGCTTCTCTTATTTTGAATATAATACATAAATATAATGAAAAGGGTTGGCGGCCGCGATCTTTCGGTTAACATTCAGGCTAAGCAATAGAGCGCCCCGTACCCTCCCTTCGATTTTATTAATAAAAAGCGATTAGACAACTTTAAATAATTTTGGTTTGAATTTTCATTTACATTGATTTCCATAGCTTTTATTGATTAAATATCATTTTTAGGCCGCCTATGTAACATATATATGCATTTAATTTTATATTTACTTTCAAACCGGACTTGTTTTGAAAATATATGCATGATCTGAATTTAATAAATGAAGTTATATACAAATTTTCAAGCAAATAAAAATATTTGTATGAATATGATCGTTAATAAGTTTAAATTATAATTTAAATATTGATTGATAATTATCAGTGCTATAGTAAAATGTTACAAATACGAGGGTTGAACGTGTTAGTCATTTATCTCCTATCCTGCCTTCCCGTTTACAACTGGGTCACGCTCCACTTCCATAATCCAGAGCTTTTGTTTGCCGTTGCTTAGGGCATTTGCTGAAACAGTTGCCACATTGCAGTAGTGCTCTCGGCCTACTGCTTTATGGACTGGAGATTAGGTTTTATCTAACGTTTGTCATCTTGCATATATTTTATGACTTACTTGTTTATCCTTTCGCAATAATAAAAATTTGCAATCCCAGTACGCGTTTGAATAAATTGTACTACATTTACGTTGGTATACAACCTGGCGGATTTATTGTCATGTGGTAGTCTTCCAAATAGCCAGAAAAATATAAAAATCATATGTGAATAAACAAACTTGACCCAATGTTGGTATCGTCGAGAATCGAACCCGAAACCCCGAATACAAGAGAATTTTTCTACCAATTAAATCAGAAACGTCTTCTTTATGTATGATATTTTACTTCTTGTAGATTTTAGTCTATACAGTAATCCTTCTATCTACGCGAATTCACAACTAAATAGATTATTTATGCCATCGAAATTGACAATTGAAACAGCTACGCGACGATCAGAGTGACAACAATAACACTGGAAGATGCATCCTACGAGAGTGATTTAGAATCAGTAGATCAGAGTGACAACAATAACACTGAAATATGCATCCTACGAGAGTGATTTCGAATCAGTGGATCAGAGTGACAACAATAACACTGGAAGATGCATCCTACGAGAGTGATTTAGAATCAGTAGATCAGAGTGACACAATAACACTGAAAGATGCATCCTACGAGAGTGATTAAGAATCAGTAGATCAGAATGACAACAATAATACTGGAAGGTGCATCCTGCGAGAGGGATTTAGAATCAGTAGATCAGAATGACAACAATAACATTGGAAGATGCATCCTGCGAGAGTGATTTAGAATCGGTATATACAACAAATTGTAACTTCTGTAATTTTTTTCTTCATGTAAGTAAATCTTATAGCTCTCATCGAAATCTGTGTTTTGTTAGTTGTCAGTAACCACTTATATAGACTTACTTAAGTATTAACTCATTCGCGTCGGGTCGTTTTTTTGTCCATCTTTATTGTGTAGCGGGGCCTAATTCACGAAATGATGCAAAAAAATATGTTTTAGAAAAAACGCCGTAACTTTTTAACCAATCGTTATATTTCAAAATAACTTGAAGTCAGGTGTTAGAATACTTCGCTCTACAATATATTTTATTTTTAAACTTTACAGTGGTTCTCAAACTTTTTAAATTTTTAAAAATAAATATATTCAAAAAAATATATGTACCTTTAGTATTTTAGCAAAATTAAAATATTATCTAATTTCAGTGATATTATGCCATACTTTTTTAGAAAATTTGAAAATATTGATCTGCGGTTCTCAATTATATATAATTTATTTAAACTAAGTCGTTTTAGAAAAATGTTTTAGAAAAAAACGCCGTAACTTTTTAACCAATCGTTATATGTCAAAATAACTTAAAGTCAGGTGTTAAAATACTTCGCTCTACAATATTTTTAATTTTTAAACTTTACAGTGGTTCTCAAACTTTTTAAATATTTAAAAATAAATATATTCAAAAAAATATATGTACCTTTAGTATTTTAGCAAAATTAAAATATTATCTAATTTCAGTGATATTATGCCATACTTTTTTAGAAAATTTGAAAATATTGATCTGCGGTTCTCAATTATATATAATTTATTTAAACTAAGTCGTTTTAGAAAAATGTTTTAGAAAAAAACGCCGTAACTTTTTAACCAATCGTTTTATGTCAAAATAACTTAAAGTCAGGTGTTAGAATACTTCGCTCTACAATATTTTTAATTTTTAAACTTTACAGTGGTTCTCAAACTTTTTAAATATTTAAAAATATATATATTCAAAAAAATATATGTACCTTTAGTATTTTAGCAAAATTAAAATATTATCTAATTTCAGTGATATTATGCCATACTTTTTTAGAAAATTTGAAAATATTGATCTTCGGTTCTCAATTATAAATAATTTATTTAAACTAAGTCGTTTTAGAAAAATGTTTTAGAAAAAACGCCGTAACTTTTTAACCAATCGTTATATGTCAAAATAACTTGAAGTCAGGTGTTAGAATACTTCGCCCTACAATATTTTTAATTTTTAAACTTTACAGTGGTTCTCAAACTTTTTAAATATTTAAAAATAAATATATTCAAAAAAATATATGTACCTTTAGTATTTTAGCAAAATTAAAATATTATCTAATTTCAGTGATATTATGCCATACTTTTTTAGAAAATTTGAAAATATTGATCTGCGGTTCTCAATTATATATAATATAATTTATTTAAACTAAGTCGTTTTAGAAAAATGTTTTAGAAAAAACGCCGTAACTTTTTAACCAATCGTTATATTTCAAAATAACTTGAAGTCAGGTGTTAGAATACTTCGCTCTACAATATTTTTTATTTTTAAACTTTACAGTGGTTCTCAAACTTTTTAAATATTTAAAAATAAATATATTCAAAAAAATATATGTACCTTTAGTATTTTAGAAAAATTAAAATATTATCTAATTTCAGTGATATTATGCCATACTTTTTTAGAAAATTTGAAAATATTGATCTGCGGTTCTCAATTATATATAATTTATTTAAACTAAGTCGTTTAAATGGAAAGACGTCGCGTCGTCGAAATCACGAAAAAATATTTCACACATGACATCCAGAGAATGCAGTGGTACTAAACTATGTCTAAAATAAAAAATAAGTTCATTTTTCACTTACGATTCGAAATTGCTTCAAGTTGTCCTCGAATAGGCACTATATATTTTTTTCCATTCCGAAAATGTTTATAATTATTATATATTATTATTATTATTAAAACTTACAAATTTTACTAATATAAAAACTAACACAAAATTTTAATAAATTGTATATTTCTCAATATTTATTTTTTGAATGGTACGCATGGAAACATTCGCCAACATGTAGAGGAACATTGCACTGTTTGCACATGGTTGGTGTTTGCATAATTTCACTGGTTGGTGTTTGCATGAATGTCACGCATAATTTCAACCACATGTTTGCAATTCATTCGATGGCATTCCCCGAAATTTACCAAAGAAGCAAACCTTTTCATATTCTATGTTTGTACATATTATTTAAAAACTAAGCAAGGCTAAAAACAAAACAGATACACTTATTTGTTCCAATAGAAAAGTAAAAAAAAATCCTATTAAAAAATCGCATTTTTTTTAAATTACGTAAATATTTACATATAATTTATAATTTTAATAATCTATTAAATGTTTGCCGTGACATCTGTTGGATGAAATTGAAATATTTATCGCGGTAGACCGATTTTTTTAGGGCCAAAGTGTCACATGGCAGAAGACGCACGGGTGCGTAACCCGCGACCACGTATGGAGACTCTGAAGACTCACCCATGCGTAACCCGACGCGAATGAGTTAATAACACAATTAAAACTTTTTTTAACTAAGTAAGAATAGAATATCTGGAAATATGTGAAAAGTCACCTTATTTTAAATAGTATGCAATGGCTCCGCGTAAATGGAGGAATTACTGCATATTGATATGTTAAGAGCAGCAAAACATATACACAAGTTTTGAAATGACTATGTTATTTATAATTACCGAAAAAAACTACCAATGTAAATCGTAATTTACTCTTATTTTACCGTATCCATTAATACGAGTAGCTTTATGAAGTATATTTTACGATTTTAAACAATCTTAAAAACATTGATATAAAATAAGAAACATCGTAATAGTTTCTAAAACATAAACCGTAACATTGGGGATAAACCTTCAAACTCTTGTAAGTGTTTGCTTACGAGTATTTCAACACCACAACCCTTATGCATCGTTTTATCATATAATTATATTCTAACTTGCCTTGAATTTGACGATTAACTTAAATCGAAGCTTTAAATTTTACATAATTTCTTTTATGGGTTGTAATCGCCGCACTTAGTTAAGATCAGTATAACTGAGTTCATAGACTGTTGAACTAGGGACGGTGGCGGCTTTATCAGTTTAAATATACTCGTGTAAACTAGTCATAATTATACAAAACTTAAAATGGAATATCAAACAGAAGGAAAAAAGTATTATAATTAAGTTGTAACAAATTGTTTCGATTGGTTTAAAATGTTTAGATCGAAGTATATTTAAAGTGGACAGACGTTACGGAAAAGTTACGGAAAACTTCTTTACCTACTTCATTTATTCTCTCTGAATTTTTCTACCAATACTTATCATATTCTCCACACATTTGTGTCATTCACGAGTCTTATATGCTCTTCTTTCCACTCCCTGGAATATTTGTGCATTAGAAGTACTTTTGTTGTTCGTTTACTCACTTGTTTATATTGTATAACACTTTTGTTTTCAACAATACAACCTGGCGGGTTTATTTATTTTTCCCAGACAACCAGATGTTAAACCTGTTGTGACAATTTTAAAACTGCAATCCATTTTTTTGGATCAAGGGTATAATCAAACCCGAAATTCCCGAGTTGGAAAATGAACATTTTATCAAATAGGCCAAGTAGATTGTTTCTGAATTTATTTATTGAATTAATACACGGTGTCAACTAAATTCATAAAAATTGCACCATTATCGACTTTCTGTTAGGCGGGAGAGCCTTTTCTTAGAAAATCGGCAATGCTCGTATGTATTTCACCTCATTTTATGGTGTTAGGGATCAATACAAACAACAAACCCCACCCTATTATATTTCCTGTATAGTTTTTTATTCATTTTTTTATTTAATATTTTGTCGTTCATGCGTTGAAATGATCATATCTGTAAAAGAAAAAAAATCTCTTTGATGGTATTCAAGTCGACGACATCAAAGTGGAAAATTTTCCTTGAATCAGTATAGCATAGCCCATTTTTAAACTTAACGTTTTCTCATTTTCTAAATTTCTCTCTCGAACAAGCCAATTTGTGTTTGATTTTCTAAAACTTAGTCGTTTTCTGTGTTGAGATTGCTTTCGTATCTGAATGATGAATTACTTACCTTTTTCATTATTTTTCTGAAGAAAGCTCCTTGAAACAGGAAGCTGGGGTATGAGGGGTGATTCTCCCACCCGCTTCTCCCTGAGTGTTCGTCGAGTTTTTATATATTTTAGCGAGTTATTTATCGTTGCTTAGTCATGGAAATATATTTTTTCGTTTATTTTGCGCTGAAGCACAGCTCGAATGTATACATACATAATTATGTTTTTTTTTAAATGTATAAAGGGTGTTGTAAATGTCGTTTATTTAATTATTAATTGAAGGAAAGATCCTGACGAACATAATCTAATATTTAAATAAGTTTTCTTTAGTTTTTCAGAATTCAAATACGCTTTTGATACCTATTTTACAATTTTATATATTTTTGTTGATTTTTATTATGCCAAAGATTTAAAAAACGTTGATTACTTATGGATTTGTTTGAAAGTATTCTTCAACTTTTTTGATTGTAATTTAATGCCAGCAATGGAATGTACTATTCAAAATGAGATCAAGTTATCTTCTATCGTGGACATTTATGTTTTTTAACGTGTCATACAGTACGTCCTTATATCTCTTTTGCTGCCTGTCCATCGATTTTTTTCTTCTGTCCTCCATCACCTTACTAAAGAGGATATTTCTTGGAAGACTAGAGTCAGATATGCGAATTACATGATCAGACCAACGCACGCGACACCAGAATTTCGACGCTACAGCAGTTTGCTCTGTTCAAAACGTTATTGTTTAAACAGAGCAAACAGCAATAGATCGAGCCAAATGGCGTAAAACTGTATCTAGTTATTAGGAAATAATGGAAAAAGAAGGCGCCGGTAAACTGCTGACTGTTAAACTACTGAAGATCCTTGCTCTTTGGTTATAGTATATGCAATAAGATATCCAAGTACTCTAATTCCCCAACTTTGTAATTCACTCTCGATTATATTATACTAATCACGGGTGGGTAATGGACATTCGTTCATCCATTCATTATGGACATTGTAACGGCTCGTGAAAATATTGTACAATATATGTTTCTCGTTATATAAGATATTCGTCATTATAAAATAATAATGCCTACATACTGCTTTATACTGATGAATAGTTAAATTCTGGATCTCTTTAAAACGTGAACTTGATCATAGGATAACATTGCTAAATGAATTTTGAGAAACCGATATTTCCAACGGTTAATGCATAGATTAAAATTTGAGCTTCTCGAAAGTCGTTTATTTTTTTGAAGTTTGGTATTATTGGGTTTAACCTGTAACAATATTCAAATAAATACAACGAAATTATTACAATAGGATAAACGTGCTATAAATTGATCAAGCAACAATAAATTTCAAAAATTCAATTAGCTTAAAAAAAAATATGTACAATTTTATGTAACGCCGTTTAGAGAGCAAACTCTCCTTAACCTGTTAAAAAATTTAACACCGCGTTAAAAATCAAATTCCACGAATCCTGTGCGCGGCACAATTTCGGCGTTTTTTTAATTTCTAAGTTTAGACGCGTATTTTGTTTAGAACCACTGATATTTGATTACAACACCAAGTAAACACGACATACAAGTAATTTTCTGATAATAAATAATATTCATTACTCTTAAGGAGACTCATTAAATAAAGGAGATAAACTAAACATTACGTAAAATAAACAAAGGAATGCTACGATCAAAGCAATGATTCATTACACCCACCCAATCAAATGCATATAGCACTAGTAATGTTTATTTACGTAAGAGAGACTTAGTAATGTTTATTTACGTAAGAGAGACTCATCGCAGGACTCGATCCGCGCGACAGGTCGTTACATGTGACGCAATAGCTGGAAATATTGAGAAACCAAAAAAAATCGGCGCTCTGTTTATTCAACAATATCTCATAAACTAATATATTATTTGACAAAGTTTTCAGAGATGTCGCTAGAATAAAGATTATTTTAAATTTTAGTTCCATTTTCATTCAGATTTTGTGTCATTCTTTTTAAGTATTTGTGATTTGAAACTTGGATTGTCGTCAGATCACAGGCGTTTGTGCTTCCCGCGAGGAACACGTTAAGGGCGCTCTAACTCGAAACTTAAACCCAATGTTTATTAACCCTTTTAATCCCAGCATATTTTGCATAAAATGTGCGAAAAATCCCAAGCAGTTTTTGCCAAAAAACAGTGGTTTATATTTTAGTTTTTATCTCAGTTAATATTTAGTTTTAACCCCTATTTTTGTGGAGACCTCCCTGTAGAGTGTAAAATAATAAATAATTTTCATAAAAAATATATATTTTAATTTTTTTTATTCAACATAAAAACTTGTATGAAAACTTTGAGGCCGATGATCGGCCCCGTGGGATTTTTCGCATACACCAGTTGGGGCCGATAATCGGCCCCGTGGGATTAAAAGGGTTAAACAAATCTCGTCTGTCAGTCATAGCAGCGCCCGAGCGAATCATGTATAACAGTTTCTTTATATACGGTACAACCCTGTGAGATCATCGCCGTGCGGTAATTTCCTTCAATTAACCAGAAAATTTGTATGTATTGTATTTAATATGTTTATGAGTGTCTATAAGTGAAAACCTTTTTTTTTAATCTGGGTTCCAGCGGGAATCGAACCCGTAACTTCTTGGTCAGAAGACAGACGTCTTACCAACCAACAAGGCCACGGAGGTCGTCAAATATATCTGTTAAGAAACGATTAACCCCGGTCAAATATTGTAGATGGACAAGGAACAAAGAAAAAAAATTCTTCCGTTCAAAATCTGATGCATTGACAAATATAACAAACCGAAAATAAAAAGAAAGTAGCACGCACAAAAACCGTTTTTAAAATAAATTGGTTTCCATCGGCAATCGAACACGTTACCCCCGGGCTGGAAGCAGGCGTCTTACCAACTAGACCACGAAAGTTTTCATACATAAACGTTCCTAGAATTCATCTCGGAAGCTTTTCGTGTAAGTTTTCTTTATTACGAATTATTTTTAAGTCATTGTCAGATTAATCGCTGAGTTTTTTAATGTGTGAAATTATACTTATTTTTCCTTAGACTAGACACTTTTGAGTTACTCGTATATTATACAATCGTAATATCTGAACTAATTTTGCGATGATTACATATGGTAATCCCTCGTTTATTGATGTTAAAATATAGTTTGTTAATATTCTGTAATTTTTTTTCAACTGTTTCAAAGTTTATTCAAAATAAACGTTTTCGATTACATTACATTTAGTCTACATCCATTTTTGCCACTTTTACTAAGGGTTACAATTTAGGACGTCCCATTATTCGCGGCATAATCCATGACGCTCGACTCATCCAGCGCTATCCGGCATATCTGCCGGGTGGATCTCCAGTTGCCTGAATCCCGGTCTGACTTCCGCCGCTCCACCTGTGTCCCGTTCCTCCTGCACGACCGGCAGGGAAGCCATCACGACTACCGGAAGTTCTCTGACGACCGACCGGTGAGAGCGTAACTGATCCCGTCTCTGGGCGACGACTCTCAGACATTGATACTTTCGAGCAGCAATAAATCAAATATTTGTGTATATCACTGTTTAGTTCCTTTTTAAAATTTCCGCATACATTTATTACTACCATTCCGCACAAATGATTTGAGAATGAATGTTAATATGTCGAATGTCAAATTCACAATATATTCGACATAAAGAATATATATAGATTATTGGATTTATTTGATACTTGATATTTTGACATTTGCAGCATAAAAACTGTCCATAGATAATAATAATACTTGATATTTTTACGTATGCAGTTTTTTTTTTTTTTTTGCATACAAAGGATTCATTTATTCAAAACAGCCGAAAATTTATTAAATTAACTTGTTGAAAAAGTGATGTTTGAATTTTAGTGAAATTAATATGAAGTCGATTTTTTTACCCTTTTTATACATATTTCCCAGGTTATTTGTGATTAGTTAATATAGATTATAAGTTCATATTTTTCTATTTTCTTTCACCATTTTTTAGTTATTAGTAATGTCAAAATTATATTATTCGAATGTCACTCAATTTGGTGACCAAAGTAACCTTAATAAGGGTGGTTCTGTTTTACTGTAGCATATGTCAAAAAGAAGCTTTATGATACCTCTTGAAGCTTTCCATGTTCTCATCCTTTCGACATTGCAGAGGGAATTAGTTCCGTGCAATGAGGCCAGTCAGGCCGAGAGTCCGATGAAGATATGGTAACTGGGTTTGATTAAATGTGGTATGTCTCGATTTTACTAAACAATTGGTTTGGTATTGAGAAAGCAGTTAATAATTTTAAATTTTAACCTATTTTACGCTGGAATTTGATTCTTCGTGGAAATTTATAAATTTTGGATAACTTAGTGTAACGTAATATAAAATGTTTTAATATAACCTTCTTTATTCGGAGACAGATATTTCGTATCACCCTCTGTATTCATTATGTTTTTTTTTAATTACGAGTAACAACCGTTTCTCAAAAAATTTAACCGTGTAATTCTTTTTATATAAACATCCTAACAATTTTACTAGAAATTATTTTTCAAACAGACAAATACTTGAAAAAAATATCCAACCCACACTACTGTGAGATATTGATGTATAAGTAAACGTAAGTCTGGCTAGTTCGAGTTTATATGGAATGGGAAATATTTTGAGACTGGATTGTGGTATAATATACACATTTTGCAGGCTGGATATTTTTTCCATATATACGAATTATGTATTCTCATTCGATATACTTTTCATACAATTTCATTAAAAAAATACACATAGAATATTTATATTGACTAATAGAAATCGAATTATTACCTATTGTATTACACTTTCATTGTGTACAGTACAACCTGGCGAATGGATTACCATATGGCAATTTCTTCCTATTAATAAAAAAGTTGTCATAGAGACCTTAAGTAAAAGCCAGAGTGGAACCGTTTTTTTTAAATGTGGGTACCTACGAGAATCAAACGCATAACGCCAAGTTGAAAGACAGGTCTTTCCTAGTAGACCGCGGTTCTACTAATGTTCTAGTTATGTTTTATGACATTATTACAAGTGGATCTTGCCTTCAAACCGAGATCTCTCCGTTGAAGTTGATTGATCATGTTAGTACTCGTAAAATAGCAGATACTTGATTAGGGAAGAGATTTTCCAAGCTAATTATGAAATGTTGTTTATAGTTCGAAAAATATTTCGTATGATAAAAAACATATCATACGAAATAACCAAAAATATTCCAAGTCACATAAAGCCAGCCTTTTACACTAATTTTAATCTCCGGAAACTCTTATTTAATGGGAAAGGCAAAAATGGAATACTTAGCAACAGTGGTGTGCATAAACTTTTATGTGCTGACTGTGATAATTTCTATATAGGAAAGACAGGAAGATCTTTTGAAAAGAGATTTCGTGAACACAAATCCACCTTAACAAATCCTCTAATTTATTCTGAAATGACTAATCATTGTCACCGTGAAAACCATACTTTTTCTATCGATGTTGCCAAATTCTTACATATCAGTAGTAACGGAAATAAATTGGACAGATTAGAGGCCCTAGAAATTTCTAAGTCAGTACATCGATCCGAACATCTGGTAAACAGTTATGTCCCAAAAACTCCGCTCTTGGCCGAAATCGTCCCATACCTCCCTTACCCCTCAGTCCCCAACCGTTGAAGCGTGTATATCGGTACCAGTTCGAACAGAATTTAGTCTTGTTTGTGGTCCCCTGAAGATAAGGTGAAAGCCTTGAAACCGGTAGGGTTATACCGTTACAAAAAAGTGGAATAAACAGTGTTTGATAAAAATAAATTACAATAATTATTAAATGAAAAGGGAAGAGTTCAAATTGTCCTATATTTATCAATACACGGGTTATATAAGTAAACAAATTGATTTTTTGTGATTTTGAGTGAATGCTGAAATTTTGGTTAGGAATAAGTTATGGTGGCTTAATATAATAAAAACTATAAAAAGTGTTATTTCTATTAGAATTTTCATGAAAATTATTGTATTTCTCTTTAGTTCTATAAAAAATGGTATTATTTTCCTTTTCTTCTTTGAATACATTGAACCCTTTGCTTCTTTGAATACGTTTTACCTACATATACAACATCGCGCCATTACCCTGTCGAGATAGGCAAAGAGGACAAATCGCCACATTTTCCTATCCATACTTCCTTCGCCGCTTCCACATTCACACATCTTACAAAGTTCATTCGATTATTTTATTCCTTGCCGTTCCTTCTTTCAACATTTCATTCACTTAGAACTATACTCTTTTTAACCTTCCTCTACCACGATTCCTCATTATCACGTTAAATATTTGTTTATTCAGTCTTTCGTTGAAAATGTCTCGACCATCTAACGTGCTTATTTCACCCTATTTTTAACATTCCTATCCAGTTATTAAGAATGAATGTATCTGGTGTTTTCACCAGGCACATGTATCCATTACTTCATTTCTTATTCTATCACAAATTGACACATCGCATATTCTTCACAGCGCACGCATTTCCAGCGAATTACAATAACTCAGCTGCTTTCATGAATTTTCCACGTCCACGCCAATGCAATGGTAACGCCACGTTCAATAGCCAATACATAACGCGAATTACGACTTTACAATCGCTAGATTAATAAGCGTCAAAAATCAAAAGCTAGTTTATCAAAACAATTATTGTTGAGTTGTATCGTTATAGAATTCGTGTAGCACTATGCACTTTTATATTTCAAATTGGTTCGGGATTGTCACACACTGGTGTTGAAATTATTTGATCAATTTGCTAAATGTGGATCGTCTGGCTGCGGATACGTCTTAATTGAACCAATTAATATCTTATTTGGGCAAATGAGAGCAATTGCGGGCGATGGAACCACATCTACACTTCTCGAAGACAGGGCAGGGCTGTCGCGTAGCAGGAAAGATACTTCATCTTCCACAATACTTGTATGATGCCCTTCGTGACCTAGTAGTATACCGTTTTTACAATCAGGGTTTTGGGTTCGTCCCACTATTTTTTCATTCTGGCATTTCACATGCCTCTCCAGTACGTTAACCGTAGGACCAAGCTGTTTTTTGTTTGCTGTATTTAAAAAATATTATTCAAGATCGGTTTAGTATCCCGTAATTATGTTTATTAAACAAAGAATTCACTGTAAAATAATGGATTTTGTAATTATTTTTTGCAACAAAGGATCTTTTGCACTCTCGCTTGTATCAGTTATCCTCTGTCATTATCCTCTTTGAAATAGTCTTAATTGAAAACAAACACAGTGATCCTCCATTTACGCGAATCCACTTTTACGCGGTTTATTCTTTTTGAAATTTTAAACTAAATAGGTTAATAGAGGAAGGTAAAAGAACAGCCAAGCAGCAAACTATGTTATCGGCAGATTCTTTATACCATCAACATATTCTATCGAAACAGCTACAACAGTAACAATGGAAGAATTCGCGAGAGTCATTTTGAAATAACAAATTTAAGGTTGGTAATTTTTTTTTCGTACTCGAACAAATGAATCGTATTATTCTCATGGAAATGTGTATCCTATTAGTTATACATACCATCACACCGTTTCTCGGTTGGGGTAGGCAGAAAGGACATACTTTCCTATCTCGACATATTTATTAAATATTTCGTCTCTTCCATCTGTGTAAACGGGTTGCTTGCGTATTCAAGAAAAACTTCCGAGGGTAATAAATCTCGAGTGTATATTGAAGATTTTTTGTCTTTTTCAGATGAAATGTTTCCAATAGCAAAATAATAGAGCGGCTCCACTGCTAGGCCCAGCAGTTTGCTCATTCTTCATTGGAAAAACAAAATGATTTGAATTGATGTTGAGTTTTGCGACAATGTAACTCGGGTTGTATTTTATTTCGTCGTAATGAGATGAGCGGCTTATGAATGTATTGTTGATAAAATAATTCGGAACTTTATTCTAAAATAAAGTCCCGAATTCTTTTATCAACATAGCATAATCCCTAACTAATTAGGGATTATGCTATGATCCGTTTTAAGATTTTACAATACAACTGTGACACCAATCGTACATTAATAATTTATCATTATAATATGCGAATAGCTTTGAATTATCTGTGGATTTCGAAATGAATATATTTTTTTCTGTCGAAAATCGGACCGCTACCAATTACTCAAGTGAACTAAACTAACATAATTAGATGACAAGTTGTATTATATTACGCTTTCGTAGTATACAATATGTACAACCTGACGCGTTTACTGTCATGTATCAATATCTTATTACCAGAAATATGTGAAAGAGACTAAAGTGAAAACTTGACTGAACACATTAAAAAAAACTTAGTGCCAACGGAAATCGGAGACGAATTATCTGGGTCGCAAGATAGGTTTGTTACTCACAAGGCAACGGAAGTCGATCCTGAGAGGACAAGGTTCAAAGTCACATTCGATATTGTCTTCAAATATATTTTAGTTTAAAATTTCAATTTCGATGATTTGTACCTAGAACGAAACAAATATTGACAACTCGAAATAAAAAAATTGCTTTGAACAAAATTAACGGTTTTGACGTAATACGTTCATTTAAAAATGTGTTATAAAAACATACGTTATAAATTTATTTGAAAACTCTCTTAACCCTTTTACGTCATGTTTGCATAAAAAAAATATTGAAATATCTCAATTTCTTTAGCCCGCGGTGCCTCAACATTTTATAATATCCAATAAATGTTCACTCTTAATTTTAAATACGGTCCTCTCGCTGTAGGCACATCGCAAAGAGGCGTTTAACATTCCCGATTATGTTATCGCGTTACCGACCAAATTAAATATTTCCTTTTTTGCTTATAACGTATTAAACTTGGTGAAATTATACTAACCGTATAATTACGTTTTCACGGGTGTTCTCGTTTTATTGCGCGATTTCACGGCTCAACATTCCTAATACGTTTTGGCACTTATAGGATATCATATTGCGGTTTATGGCTACCATTTGTATGCATTCGGTAAGCATGTTTTTTTTTTAACATTAACCTCTTTACTAAAATGTGTTAATTTTGTTTAAGTGTATAAGTATCATATAATGTTTATAAATATCTTATGTATACCACCTCCATAGCCTATCGGTAGAACGATTCTGTTTAAGTGTACAAGTATCCTATAATGTTTATAAATTTCTTATGTATACCACCTCCATAGCCTATCGGTAGAACGATTCTCTTCCATCTGGCAGTTAAGGGTTCGATTGTACAGGTTGTATTCCCGATTGTACAGCTTTTTAACTACATTTCTGGTTGGTTGTTCGATTTTACTTCATGGGAATTCCCCCAGATTGCATTTATTTATTAAACACTTATATACTTCAGCACAAAGTACAAATGGTGGGTTTATTGCCAAACGGCGATCTCTTTCAACCAATTAGATAAGGGATACGCAGATTTTTGTAACTGGGTGAGATATTGAAGATCATTCTATACAAGAGATGATAAATAAAAAAATAAACAGAAATCAATCAACTCGAGTGCAAAAATCAAACAAATGAGAAAAAATTTAACCAAGTCAACGTTTCAAAATGTTCATAATGAGAGAGAACGGAGACAAACATAAGGAATGGGATAAAAAAATAGGGCAGGGAACAAAACATTGCAATTTTATGAAAAATAAATCAAGTGTTTTTATGTTGCTGTTCATTGTGAAATATGTCAAAGAAGGTCCAAGTATTACTGTAGTTGGCAGCTGCAGTCTAATGGGATGTTGAAAATCAGCGTGATATAAAGGAACAGTGGTACTGTTAAAAATATCTACAAAAGCGACAATACATGTGTTAACGATTTCTCATATTATACCAATTTAATTTGTTCTGATATAATTTGAGGTGGTTATATTTCCTTATATAAACTTCATTCATATAATAAACATTCTGCAATCACCCTACGGTGACAGTTAGTCCAGCTGTTATTCCATGCCTTTGGTAAAACTTTGGTTTTGGTATCTCTAAAACACCTTGTGAAAGCTATAGAAGATATTTTAGCTTACCTTATTTATTGGTGTTTAAAATTATTCCATGGTTCTTAATCATTTTACTACATTAAATTGTACAGCTATTTATTGTAAGATTTTCAGTGTTGAATTTTCTGAGTAATTGAGGACTGTCTATGAGGATCGCTGAGACTTCTTAGTATTGGTGAATAAACCATACTCTTTATTCAATCAGATATACTGCAAATTCATATACAATGTGCTTACGCTATATGTACGCAGGGAGGGTCAAAATGGATATATGTAAATATGCAGATTGTCAGCATAGATGTAATAGGAACATTAAAAGAACAATGTTATTGAGTTGATGAAAATAGAAAAAAGAAACCGTGGAAGAATACTAACCTGTGGGATACCAGTAGAGAGTTTACTCCAATCAGAAGTTTCTTCCTGTAGCCTGCAAGATTCATACCTTCTTTATGATTGAAGAAGGTATCAATCTGATCTCATATGATTGAAATTATTTATTATGAAATTATAATACCCACAGGCTTCCAACACTCCAGGTAAAGTCTCTGTCATGTGATAGGACCGGCCATTCCAAAATATCAATGGAGATAACTTGGTCTGTTTTCTAACATGTTTTTCAAGTGACCTTCTTTAATATTTTATCACCTTTCAGGACACGTAGGTGGATGTGGAATAACAGACGATGTGGTCCAATGGATGGAGAAGATCCAGAATTCGGCTGTGGAAGAAGAGGTCCCACAAGGTCGGCAACCTCCCCCCGCTCAGCCTCGTGCCCCACCCGCTAAGGCTAACGCCATCAAGGATGATGTCCGCAAAGCCAACCATTATGATAAGTTAGTAAGAATTTCTTTAGTCATACATAGTCTTTGGAGAAGAATATACGCATGGATGGAGTACATATATATTGTAATAAAAAAAAAAAAATAGTGTGATATTAAATTTTTTACATTGAATGATTTATTTTTATTCTTGCAAGTTTGCTAATAAATGTGGAGACAAAATATGTTTTTTAAAATACAATATATTTGCAAAAAAATATACAATATATATTGACCATGATGAATAATTTATTCCATGTCAAGAAAGAATATTTCTACATAAATATATGTATTATATGCCTCATTGGTAAGAACAATGTTGCATTACAGATCAGGAGTATGGTCATCCGACTATAATACACAATTGAAAAAATTTAAATGCGCAAAGAAAAAGTTTCTTTTGTGATTTATCAAATTTAAAATTCCAAGAGCTGAATCGGAGCATAGTCTGTTGTTCGAATCTTACAATCCTTAGAAACATGTTTTACCTGTTAAAATTATTTAAGATTGTCAACCCATATTTTAATAGTCCAGGAACTATCTCAGCTATTAGGCAATACATTCATTGTAGCCCTACCAGGCAACATTATTTATATAATATAACTCCTGCATTTTAATATTGCATAGTTTGGGTACTCAGTGCGGACATTGTACTTTCATATTAACATAATATCTACAAGAGTAATGTTAAAGAGTTGTTTGTGCCGGAATTATTTTTTTATTGTGCGTTCATACTGCATGGGTTTTAATTAATTTCTATTATTTGTTTTCTCGGTCTTGGCCTGCATACAAATCTGGGAAAGTTGGAGATGCCCTGTTAAGGATACAGTGCATCAATGATGTCTTTATTTTCGGTTATTTAATATCATCTTATTTTTCTGTATTGCTCTGAATCTTGGCGTGTTATCAAGGCCCTAGAGAAAACACTCATCAGTTTTGAGAGCAGATGCTTTAAGAGGATGCTAGTTGTCAGGTGGTATAATCAAGTGACGGATAAAATAGTTCTTCAGATACAGCAGCAGCCTATAACCACTAAAGTAACGGTGAGATGCTGAATGTGGTTGACTCACAATTACTACCGGTAGGTGGTCAAAAGCTGCACTGTTTTATCATCCGCAAGGGACTCAATGAATCTGACACCCATCGTACACCATACATATCATATATGTTATATTATATTTGGGAGATTCACCGTAGCTGAAAAATGTGTCTGAATTATTAGAAATAATTTTAATTTTATTTTATTTAAAGCTTTCATTTTGAACCATCACAAGATGCCTCAACAATGGGAAGATTTTCAAAATACTCTCGTGAGGCAAACCAGGCCCATAATCGACAGAAAAGGGCCACCCGTCCTAAGGAAGATAACCGTAATACTTGCTCTTTATACATACAGACTGATCCACTCATTTGGAGACACATAAGAGAAGGATTTCCTGATGTAAGTAGCCACCCACCCACCCATATTGATTATAAATAATATACATAAAATTCACTGAAACAATAGTTCCTTTAATTTCACTTGAATATAATGTACAAAATTTTATTACTGTATTACACTTTCGTTGTATAAAATACAACCTGGTGAGCTTATTGCATGTAGCAATGTTTTCCAACCAATTAGAAAAATGTTTGAGTCCTTAAGTGAAAAACAAATTGCAATCCTTTTTTTTTTTAATCTTGGCTCCAATAGAAATCGGACCCATAGCCCCGAGTTGGAAAACTGGTGTCTTATAAACCAGGATACAGTGGTTATAATATTGCTGTCATCAACATATTTCCTCTACGAAATATTTCCCTAGGTCATTTAAACATAGAAAATATTGTCTACCAACCAGAGGCGCCTTTGTTTTGTCATCCTACATCATTATTGTTGATAAAAATCTAGATATCTGCTCAAATATTACAGGCTGCATTACCTTGTAAAGGGTATATTTATTTATTATTGGCACCCCATTTTTCAAACTTATTTTCAGGCATCATTCCACCTGAGTTTATTTAGTAGCTTTTATGGGCTGCTATTTATAAACTCAAAAACACAACATTTTTTAGATGGCATTTAATTAGGAAATAATGCTCTACAAGTCATTTATTGGTTGTGAAGAAGTCCCTTCCAGAATTCCACTTATTATTGCCATGTCTTATCTATAAACTGTATTTAGTAGCAAGACTATTGCATTTGCATTAAACTGAAATTATAAGATCATACAAATTTCAAACCTCAATTTAAAAATATTTATACACATTTAAAAAAAATAACAACTACCTAAATGACTTTGCTCATTCATTTATTGTATTATTTTATTAGACTCTCATTGTATAAAATACAACTTGGTGGGCTTATTGCCATATGGCAATCTTTTCCAATAACTCAGAAAGATGTTCAAGAGGTCTTAGGTAAAAATCAGACTGGAATCATTTTTTAAAAATCTGGATTCCAATGGGAATTGAATCCGTAATCCCCGGTTCAGCCCGGGTGTCTTACCAACTAGGTCATGGAGATCGTCACTTTATAGCTTAAGTATCTGCCGTTCTACAGTTGGACAATAAATACTCTGATTTTATGGATAAGTCTACTTTCTTCTGACATTCTCTTATATATTTATCTAGATCAAGTCTGCTTATGAATGAATAAAAAAAAATCAAAATTCAGATAAAAATAACCTTTAATATTTTTGACATTCTTTACTATTTCAGCACCGAGATCATCACAAAAAAAATGAAATAGATGAAAAAACTAGAGAAGAAATTTTATCTTTGATTGCTCACCATGTAACAGCTGTCAACTATATTTACCGTGACACTAAGTTTGATGGTCGTATTGAGCATCGCAATATTAAATTTGAAGTACAAAGAATAAAGGTATATTTATTTTTAAGCACATTTATATTTTTTATTAATAACATATTATTTGAAATTACAAAATCTTATATTAATTTGGATATTGAAAGTTATTGGACAGAATAACATTCAATACTAAACACTAAAATTGCTTATAGTTTTCTAAATGATAGAATATATATTTATGTATTTATTTTATGCACGTCTACAGCAATTTTTTTTCCATCCAACCACCTCATCTTGGATACATTAAACTGTTTTAATCCATGACATATTTTAAAAGAATATATTTAAATGTATGTATTGTAAAAAAAATTACTAATTTCTATCAATTATAATAGAACTAGAGGAAAGGAATTTGTTCAAAGATATGAAGGGAATCAAAGGAATATTAGTATGAAAGGATATTCTGAGTGATGTTATATTTTTTCAATGCACTCTTAAATTTAAATAAGGATGGTGCACATCTGATAAATCTTGGAAGTTTGTCCCAGTCGCGCCGAGTGAACCTCAAATGAAGATGTTTAATATGTGGTGTGATGTATTGATATGCAAAGGAGTCTCTTAGTGATTGAAGAAAACGTCTACCATCTTCTTCTCCCTGGCTCCATCCCAACTCTTGGGGTCAGCTCTCCTCGTCCTCAGGTTGTATGCTCTTCTGTCCCGGACTACGTTCCCTAGGCCGTGCCTCTGCATCAGGTTATCTTTTTGTACCACCCATGAATTCTTTGGTCTTCCTCTGGTTGTTATTCGAGGAAGATCCATGGAGATTGCCTGGTTCACAATGTGATCGGGTGCTCTGCGTCCAACGTGCCCATACCATCTCAATCGCCTCTCCTCCATCTTAATGTTGATGTCTGTAACACCTAGGCTTCCACGAATGCGTGACACACCAGCTGACCATCTTAGCATGTGCATTTCAACAGTTTCTAGTTGCCTAGAGTAACTAAGAAAAAGTCTACCATATGTTCCGAAAAAAATTGGCACTAGCACACCACTGTGCACAATATTTTTGAATATTTGATTGCGATTAATTTATTGGCAAAAGCAGTACTAAGTGCGCCATTGACCTATTTACTCGCAGCAACACACCTTTCAATTTCTTTCTTTATCTTACCATTTCTGGAAAACACACCCCAATAGTAAGATCACTCAACTAATTCTTATCTTGATGTAATTAATAATCAATAATCATTATTTTCAGATTGATGATGATACTGCATGCAATTCACATCATTTTGCTGGTGAACTAAACCAATTCTGTTTAGAGAATATAGACGTGTCAAACTTCTTGAATCTCCATTCTCTCGGCAATCACGAAGATTTTTGCCTTGCTTATGTGTTCACATACAGAGATTTCACTGGTGGTACTCTAGGTAAATATACTTTGCCATCATATTGTGTGTGTGTGTGTATTGTTATAATATTAGTTTAAATTTAACGTAATTAAAGGCTAAGAAGAGCACTTTTTATATTCAATATTTCATAGAGAAATATTAAAATTTAAATTTACTTCAATAATACCATTTAAAGAACACTAAAAGTTTTCCTTACTGAGTAGCATCTCAAAAATGTCAACTTACAAAACCTCTTCAAGAAATTGACGCTTGCAGACTACTGGCACTCTAGAGTTAGTTATTCTATTCTATGTGATAGAGCCAGTAAATTCAAATGATTGTTGTATAAGCTACTTTGAAAAAGTGAACTAGCTTGCTACTCAAACAGTAAAAAGCTACTAGTTAGCTACTCTTGGACGAAATGTACCGCTTAAAAACATTCTTACCAGTCAGATCATATTTTAAATATAAATGAGTGATTTAGATATATTTGTGGCTTTCTAATCTTTGCTATTATTATATTTTCAGGATTAGCTTGGGTAGCATCAGCAAGTGGGGCTTCGGGGGGTATTTGTGAGAAGTATAAAACCTACACTGAAACCATTGGAGGGATGTACCAGAGCACCAAGAGATCCCTGAACACCGGCATTATTACTTTTGTCAACTACAATAGCAGGGTGCCACCTAAAGTTAGCCAGCTCACTCTTGCCCATGAAATTGGTCACAATTTCGGTTCACCTGTAAGCATTCAAACTGATTCATTATTCATATTTTTTGTTTATTTCCGTTATTAAATATTTGTAAATTATGAATTTTAAAGTAATATAAAACTCTTAATTAAGCTATTTAATTCGCTGTCTTTAATTTGACTAGCATTTCCAATGAAGTAAAACTAGATATCTGTTCCAACTTTGGGATACGCAAATGAAACTTAGATGTGACAAAAAAGCTATCAAAACAAGATAAATGTGGTAGAAATGCAAGCCTTGCGTAAAATGTGTAGTAAAGCAATATATTATAGAATAAAGAATGATGACATTAGTAAAGAATGCTGTTAGAAAGAAGATATAGTACTTAAGGTGAAAGGAACACTGCGATAATGAATGATGAAAGAAATGCAAGCCTTACGTAAAATGTGTAGTAAAGCAATATATGATAGAATAAAGAATGATGACATTAGTAAAGAATGCTGTTAGAAAGAAGATATAGTACTTAAGGTGAAAGGAACACTGCGATAATGAATGATGAAAGAAATGCAAGCCTTACGTAAAATGTGTAGTAAAGCAATATATGATAGAATAAAGAATGATGACATTAGTAAAGAATGCTGTTAGAAAGAAGATATAGTACTTAAGGTGAAAGGAACACTGCGATAATGAATAATGAAAGAAATGCAAGCCTTACGTAAAATGTGTAGTAAAGCAATATATGATAGAATAAAGAATGATGACATTAGTAAAGAATGCTGTTAGAAAGAAGATATAGTACTTAAGGTGAAAGGAACACTGCGATAATGAATGATGAAAGAAATGCAAGCCTTACGTAAAATGTGTAGTAAAGCAATATAATAGGTAAAGCGGAAAGTAATGACAATTTTCATGAGGCGTCACGTTGAAACCAGTTTGCCACCAGTTACCGTTGGGTTAATACGTCGTGGTTGGTATCGTTTTGAAGCTCGATTAATATCCTTTCTGTTTTGATGTTTTTTTTTGGTTTTGGTCCAAAGTACAAAACTGCAAAAGCCAGAGATTGAAGAGACAAATTTGCGGTATTTTATGCTGTTTTTATTCGATAAAGGATTGAAGTCAAAATAAGCTACCCAGACCATCTGCGATATTTATAGAGACATCTTGAATCCTCGGAAGTGCCAAAGATGGTTTCAAAAAATTGAAAGTTGTGAAAGGGAATCGAAGGACAAACCAAAAATAGGAAGACCTCTTAAAATCGATGATGACACTTTAAATTCATTAGTGAGGTCCGATCCGCGTAAAACCATCAAGCAATTGTCACAAGATATCGGTTGTCCATGAAAAACAGTGAAGAACTATTTGAAAAGGCTCGGAAAACAAAATAGACAAGGAAATTGGGAGCCGCACGAACTTTCTTCAACGGCCATGGAACAAAGAATAACAATCTGTTCATCTTCACTCTTCAGATATGAAACTGATCCATTTCTTAGAAAATTTATTACTGGGGATGAGAAGTGGGTCCTTTACACCAATCCGAGGAGAAAAAAAAACAAAAAATATTGGTTTTCGACAAATCAGGTAGCTGTGTCTACCCCTCAGCCGATATTGACTCTTGGATATTTTGGAAGTTGGATATTTTGGAAGTTATTCATTATAAATTACTAAAATCTGGTCAGACTGTTACAGCAGATGTGTATTGTGCCCAAATCGAAAGATTAAAGGCAGAACTGCTTAAAAAATGATCAGTTTTAGTAAAGAATCAGAGAAGAATTCTACAACATGATAATGTAAGACCACACGCAGCAAGGATTACGCAGGACAAAATAAGAGAGGTAGATTTAGAAGTTCTGCAGCATCCACCATATTCACCTGATATTGCACCTTTGGATTACCGTCTTTTTAGGTCGATGGAACATTCCCTTCGAGACAAAAAATCTACGAATTTCGAACTAGTCCAAAATCACTTGGAGTCATATTTTACCGAAAAACCGCCAGAATTATACGAATAAGTTATTAAAAAACTGCCTATTCTGTGGAGGAAGATCATCGGTAACAACGGTAATTATTTAACGGAATAATATTGTACAGTTTTTGTTTAAATCCATTTTTTGTCGCATCAAAAAAAATTGTCATTACTTTCCGCTTTACCTATTATGATAGAATAAAGAATGATGACATTAGTAAAGAATGCTGTTAGAAAGAAGATATAGTACTTAAGGTGAAAGGAACACTGCGATAATGAATGATGAAAGAAATGCAAGCCTTACGTAAAATGTGTAGTAAAGCAATATATGATAGAATAAAGAATGATGACATTAGTAAAGAATGCTGTTAGAAAGAAGATATAGTACTTAAGGTGAAAGGAACACTGCGATAATGAATTATGAAAGATGTACTAATAGATTCTATTAAATTAGTATAGATGACAGTTTGACGAGACCTAAGAAAACATGGGATGACCAAATATATCAAATTCTGAAAGAGAGATTAATAACATCTTAAAAATAGGAGAGTATGCACGACAAGGTGTATGAATATTGCAGAAGCAAAATATGTATTCTAGAATACAAAAAAGTTAAGATCTCAGCTGACCTCAATAAAGGCATGAAAGCGAATTTTTTTTTAACTTCATTTGATTTCCAATGTTTTTTGGTCTCAAATGTTTAAATATAACCTTTATAATACATGGAAAAGACTCTTCGAGATTTTGAAGAGCATTGACATCAAATACAGAGATAGACGTATAATCCAGGCGCTATACAAGAATGAGGCCGCTATAATCAGATGTGACGAGGACACAAAGGAAGC
The DNA here is from genome assembly GCA_949825065.1 of Odontocerum albicorne. Taxonomy (NCBI): domain Eukaryota; kingdom Metazoa; phylum Arthropoda; class Insecta; order Trichoptera; family Odontoceridae; genus Odontocerum; species Odontocerum albicorne. Next base: position 19,520,972 of record OX463846.1, on the reverse strand, counting down.
CAATATAAGACAAGGGGTAAGGCAGGGATGCTCTCTGTCACCTGTTCTTTTTAACGCCTATATACAGAGCGCGATTGACGACTTGAGAGAGAGAATGAGTCACAGAGAAGGTGTAAAGATACACGGGCAAAAGGTGGATATGATAAGGTTCGCTGACGATATTGCTATGGTTGCTGAAAGTGAAGAGGAACTACAAGAGGCCTTAACAACTATGGAAAGCATTCTTCAAAATAACTACAGTATGAAGATAAATAAAGACAAAACAAAGCTGCTGACTGTAGGCCGAGCGCAACACCAGATGAGAATAGTGATGTCGGGTAAACCACTAAAGAACACCAAAGAGTTTGTCTACCTCGGGAGCAAAATAACATGGGACGGTCGGTCTAAGAGCGAGGTCGACAGCCGTATACATCAGGCCAGACTTGCATTTAATAAAAGGTCGAAAATAATAGAATCAAATAATATAGACCTAAAACTGAGAATACTCCTCATCAAGACCTATGTATGGAGTATCTTGATGTACGGCTGCGAGACATGGTGCCTATCCGAAAGAGATAGACGGAGACTAGAGGCTTTTGAGATGTGGTCCTATAGAAGACTATTAGGAATTTCCTGGAGAGACCACATCACGAATGAAGAGGTTCTCCAACGAATCGAAGGAGGAAGGCACCTGCTCAGGATCTTGTCCGAAAGGCGTGCAAGATGGATCGGTCATATAATACGACAAGAGGGCCTTTTGCATGCCATAATGGAGGGTATGACCGAGGGGACAAACTCTAGGGGACGCCCACGCCGAGAGTACCTGGAGGACCTGTTGGTGGACGTGCGCTGCTCAACATATACAGATTTAAAAAGAGCCGCACAGGACAGGGAGGAATGGAGGAGAAGAGTTGAAATTGCTGCAAACCAGTCTTAGGACTGCAACCACAGAGAGAGAGAATACAAACAACAAAATTATTCCTAGTATTTTTGATGGATTAAAAAAAATACAAAAACTCGCCATTTCTGTACTATTGATCAATTTGCACAAGGAACCGATTGACTGAATTGGTGCTTTAATTTGTAGTCAAGCAATTGACATAAAAAGTAATTTTTTTGAAAAGTTAGTAAAATATATAAAAGTATAAATATTTTGAAAAGTTAGTAAATATATCAATAAATTTGAAGATATGGCAAATTAAAATAAGGTTGTTTTTCATAAACTTTTTCAGCATGATTATCCAAATGAATGTAGACCTGGAGGACTAAATGGAAACTTCATTATGTTTGCGTCTGCCACCAGCGGAGACAGACCGAACAATAGCAAGTTCTCAGCTTGTTCTGTTGGCAACATTTCCAATGTTCTCGATGCCATGGTTGACAACAAGAAAAGGAACTGCTTCACCGCCAGTGCCGGAGCTTTCTGTGGAAACAAAATTGTAGAAGCTGGAGAAGAGTGTGACTGTGGTATGATTTTTGTATTTATTTCCTTAGTTATTTCATTTCTTGTTTATAATAAGATATTATTTACACATAAAATTATATTTGTAGATAGAATAAAACCAGTCTTGTCACGAATGCTAACGATTATACCGAAGATCTTATTTTATACAAATTTGTTTTTTTCTAGCTTATGAATTGTAAAAAAAATATATTTAACAAAATGTTAATTGATAGGTTCAAGAGATTGAGATAACTGATTATCTTGGTAATTAGATCTCCTTACCGATGGAACTTCAGGTTTAATCTGTCAAGACTGTGCGCTTGCTAAGTGCAACAGTTTCACACTAACATGCATAGATGTCATCCATCCATAGGATAGCTGACAATCACTGGATTACTAAGGATTGCCTATCATAAAAAGTGTATATGTAATGGAAACATGTACATGCATGCAAAATAAAAAAATCAGCATAATAGTCTAATGATTTCTAGGATATAAGATGTTTAAAATGGTAGTTTGATTGAATATTCCAACACTGGAAATAAAGCGTATTACTTATGTTTTTTCAAGTGGTTTATATGTTTTTTATTGGTGGTATGATATTAAATTTCAATTTTCATTTTAGGATATGATGATCATGAATGTAAGGACAAGTGTTGTTACCCAAGAATACTAAGTGACTTGGATAGACTGAAAAATGAGTCTGCCAAAGGGTGTCATAGAAGGTACAACACCCAGTGCAGGTATGTGAAACTTGTATATTTTCAATTTAATCTTAATATATTATACACTATTCATTATGGAGCGCTTCATATATCATTTTGTATTCAACTGATCCAATTCTTTTCGAGATAACATTGAAAATAAATTATCTCTTTTTTTTATTTTGTATCAGGCTAAATATTTAAATCAATATTAAATATTATTGTTTTTCACTTTTTTATATAATATTTAACATTATTTTAAACTTCGCATATTTTTTATACTTCGTAATTCGAAATAATTTTAACAATCGATCGCCATAAATCAATACTTTTTTTATTAGTGTAATTATGCGTTTTCTTAAAATACGAGAATATTTTGTAGAATTCACTAAATTGGCGCCTTTTTCACGGGTTGTGTATAACTTGTCCAGAAGGTTTTTAAACTGATGTATTGTCACAGTACTCATTACACTATTGGAGACAGTTTGCTGCAATTGTTATCATTCACACCATAATCTTTCAATACTTCCTACAATTTAACTCTTCTTACACGAGCATACGCTTTGTACTCCAAGTCTACAAATTTACAAATACCTTTTTCCCATTTCCCAAAAATTTGACAGATATATTCCAAAAGCAAAATTGTAATCCATACATTCTCTAACGCCAAAAAAAAACACCCTGTGCATCCCATGGTTTCAATTCAGATATTCTCCTCAATCTTTCAATTAAAATCCTTGCATACAGTTTACCTACCGCACTTAATAAACTGATTACTCTGTAATTATTGAACTCCATTATGGAGCCCTTACTCTTACACAATGATACAAGGTTGCCTTCCTCCATTTGGAAGGAGTCCATCCGCAGTTCCAACATTTATTGAATATTTCATGTATCCATTCAATCAATCCATCCCCCTCCTTATGCAACATACTCATGGGCTATACTGCAGCCTTTCTCTTAACAGTCTATTTTACATCCTCTATGGCAATTTCACCCATATCATCCATTTCAATACTCATACATGTTTATCATGGATTATTATTATGTTCACTTGTACTTCCATACAGTATTCCTTCCATTGTTTCTTCATATATTAAATTGTTTTAGTTAAAAGAAATTAAAAATTCAATTAACTTTTTTCAACACACTTATAAATTAATTTGGAAAATAAAAGGGTCTATAATAATATATCATGAGGTTGATGTGAATGAATTTTTTATATATTTTAAAAGGCGTTTGCTTATTTTACTTACAATAATACTTTTGAAAATATGTACAAAAAAAATATTATTGTAAAGATGAAATATTTCAATTTTTTTTTTAAATTACCTCTTTTTGCAGTCCATCACAAGGTCCGTGCTGTCAGTCCGACGTATGTAGATTTGTACCTGTCTCACAGCGAGCTGTCTGCCGGGCAGAGAGTGACTGTGCCTGGTCGTCCATGTGCAATGGTTACAGCGCCGAGTGCCCCAATCCTAAACCCATGGCAGACAAAACTAAGTGTAATAATGGTCAGTACTTCCTTGATCCATTAATGTCTTCTTCCTAAAGGCATACAAGTGATGTACAGATATCTTTATAATATTTTATCGGGAAGAATTGATACATTATTCTTCTCTATGCTTTTTTATAGTTGTTATAACTAAATAATAATGGTGTCAGATGAGAAAAATATTTTATTAAATTGTATACACCCATCCCTTGATTTACACGGTAGATGAGTTCAAAGAAAATGAGCGTAAATCGAAATTCGGGCAAATTAAGGAAAGAAACTTATACTAAATTGGATATTCTAAAATATCGAAATCCATTTTTTTGATACAGAACTAATATAAATGTCAAATAAAGGTACCAAAAAAGTGTGTAAAACGAATCTACCTATAAACAAAACAAATGTATAATAAAGCATTTTTATTTATTGCTAAAAGTATTATTTCACGAACAGTGTTACTAACTATTTAATTTGAAAATAATGCACTGCATGGTATGCATGAATGTGGAGAAGGTGGAAGTTGTATGCTTGGATAGAGAAGTAGTTTGATGTGTTCTCCCAGCCTACCCCGCAAGGGACACGGCATGGTGGTATGTATGTATGTATTGTGTTATTAGTTTGCCTCTCCGCCAACTCGACCTTCAATATCGATCATGATGATTGAAGCGAGTAGTGCACAGTCGTCAAGATGTATCAATCACTGGACATAATTCAAATTACGCGGAAATCACTTTTTTTTCTTAACCACATAAAAAGGAAATGTGTGAATCGAGGGATAGGTGCATTTAGATAAAAAAGTTTCATAAAAGTGAATTGAAAAAGTTGAAATGAAAATTCTAGATTTTTGTAATTGGATATTGGTCACCTGTGCAGTTTTTTGTTATTAAATCTTGTGTTTCGGGTTTTATGTGTGTATTTATTGTTCATTTTCATTATTTTTTTAATGTGATTTATTTTGAATATTTTTTTTGTAAAATATTTTTTATACCTCTCTTAGGGCAGGCATTAAACTTATAAGGTGAATTTGAAATTAATGCTATGTATACATTGATTTGAAATTAATAAACAGATAAATTATAACAAGAGATATGGAGTTTTAATGAATAAATTGAAAATAAATATCATTTTGGATTTAACAATGCTAACTCAAATTTTGCCAAACTTTTCAGGAGATCCAATTGATGTTTTGAACAGTTTTACCAATTTTAATACTTCTTCAGATAATGCTTCTGTGCCATCGTAAGATATCTAATACTTATATTTTTACATTCTCATCTACATCAGCCACTGTATATCAACTAAGAAGGACTTCATTCTCTTCTAACATGCACCCACAACATTCTATGTTATTTATCCAGCATGGAATGTGTTCTTGGTCGTATGTCATTGGGAAACTACTTTCATGCAAATACATCTTGCAGATTTATTGCTTTCAAACAATTTCTTACAATCAACCAGATTTTGTTTCATAAGAAAGTGGGCAAACATTGTCATATCTGATGATGTTTGCCCATCATCCTTCAATATGACCAGCCCATTGCCGCTTCACCATAATTAATTTCATACTTAATGTTTAATAAGCTGTAGAATTCTTGTTTTAATATCTAAATAATTAACTATCTATTATATATCTTATCTATAATATGACAATTGAGAAATTGAATGTCAAGTTATTGATATATATATTATACCATACTCGTGTTAAAATGTTTTCTTAAAATTAGGGATAGAAGTAAATACACATATAATGCTGATTTAGACATGATTCACATTAAATAGAATTGTATTGTACTATATTATACTTTTGTTGTATACAGCACAATCTGGTGGGTTTATTGCCTTGTGGTAATCTCTTCCAACCAACAATATTGGTTTTAAAGGGTCTTAAGTGAAAATTTTATTAGACCCTTTTGAAAACAATTGGATACCAACAGAAATCAATTGTAACCACCAACAGAAATCAATTGTAACCCCCAGATTAGAAAACAAGTATCTTACCAATTAGGTCATGAAAGACAATGAGAATTGATTTTGACATATATGTTTTTTTAGGATAAGAAATAAAGCATTTTTTTACTTGATCTGTATTTTTACTGATAAAATGAATAAGTATTTTTGAATAATTTCAACAAAGATTTTTCACTAGCTGCCTCCTGGTTGGCACATTATAATTGGCAAATAAAATAAATAGTTTTATATTAGTGAAATGAAACAAATGGAATATTGAATTACAGGTACCCAGCTGTGCATTGCTGGAGAGTGCTCGGGCTCCATCTGCCTAGAATGGAATATGACGGAGTGTTTCCTAACATCGCAGATTATCCCCAACATCGACAAGAGGAAGCTGTGCGAGCTGGCTTGCCAAAATGGTAGTGACCCCTCCTCGTGCAAGAGTACCAGTGAATTTGCTCACCTTGTAGGATTACCACTGGGTGGTATAAGTTTACGACCTGGATCACCTTGTGATAACTTCCAGGTAATGAATTATTATTGTTTTCTAACGATTACATTTTTTTTCTTAAATGATATAATATATTATCAATTATGTAAAAGTAAAAGTATGGTTGGATCGGATCAAGTTTGTTAAAAGGAAATGTTAGAATTTGGGAAAACTAAAAATGTATGTATGTAGATATGTCTAATAGTCCTCAGTGAGATACAGGCAAAACAGTGAAATACAGGCCTAGTTTACTGGAGACATGACAAATGAAAGGCAACAAACCCAGATCTGTTAAAATTGTGTATTCAAATTAAATTACCGCACTGTGTCACAAGTCGATGGTAACGATAGCCAAATTGCATGAATTGAACTTTGAATTGCTTCCGCACCCACTGTATTCTCCAGATTTGGCCCCCAGCGGCTATTGGCTTTTCGCAGACCTCAAAAAGATGCTCCAGGGAAAGAGATTTGGCTCCAATGAAGAAGTGATTGCCGAAACTAACGCCTATTTTGAAACCAAAGATAAATCGTTCTACACGGCTGGCATATAAAAGTTAGGAAAGCGTTGGAATGAATGTATCGCTCTTGAAGGAGACTATGTTGATGAATAAAGAAGAATTTGGCAAACAAATGTTGTTTTAGTAGTTAGTCCCGGGACTTATCGATGTGTTATTATACCTCATTCATTTATGAAACATAGCTGGTATAAAAAGGCAAATTTGATCATTTTCATTACTAAATAAAAAAGCGTGTATACCTTATTTTTTCGTGAACCTTCAGAATCCATAGATAAATAATCCAGGGGAAAGACCCATTGCTAAATCTTCAAAAATAATTAACTTAGTAAAAAAGAACAGGACAAAAAGTGATACAAAATAAATGTGGTAGAAATGTGTGTGAAGTACCTTGTTAAAATATCTAGTATAAGATAGATAATATGTACGTTAGAGTAAGTAATGGTGAGATTAAGAATATCTTTGTTCAATTTGCATGTTATTGAGTGTAACTAAGAGAGAAATCTTGAAATTGTTTAAATATATTGAGAAAATGAATGATGAACCAAATATATGTCAACAAAAAAGATAAAAACTGAGGAAAGAATGAAGTGGTGCGATTTTAGTATTAAAGAAAAACCTTAGATATTTTCAGAGTTGTTATTGCATTACGTTTTCATTGTAAATGTTCAACCTGGCAGTTTTATTGCCATGTGGCAATTTCTTACAACCAAGATGTTTGGGGTCTGAAGTAAAAACCAGATTGTTATCCTTCTTAAAAAATTCGTACTTACTATCTTCTGACCCTGTTAACTTCAGGGTCGGAAGACAGATGTCTCACCAACTAGTATTGTTATTTCAATTCACCTGAAAACTGAATAGAAAAAATGTTTGTCAGAACTTTAAGCCACAATGAAATATTTCTTATTATTTCAATATATTAAATTTTATTTCAATTATCTACAACTTAATTATCAGATTATAGATAACTATTTGTTAGGGTTGAATGTTAGAAGTAAAAGCAAGAGAGGAATCTTGAAATGGTTTGGCCACATCGAGAGAATGAGTTCTGAAAGACTTACAAAGCAAATATTTATGTCTGGAATGAATGACGTGTGAGGAAAATAAAGCCAAGGAAAGAATAGAATGATATAGTTAGGGGAATTTTGACTGAAGTAAAGGTAGAGTGGGTTTCACGAGAGTTTGCACTGCTGGTCTAGGATGACCACATTTTAATTTATTTTGTAATATATTATTATATATTTTGAAATATTGTCTATCTAATACTTTATATTCCAATAAAATTCTTACTTACCATAATAATAATATAATATCAGATTGAGGTATGTACCTAATGACAATAATGAAATTAATGGTCAATGTTAAATCAAATTATTTATTCAATAGGCAAGGAAAACACAGTTTATACTAATAAATACTAAGACTAATTAAAAATTACTTACGACTAGGTATGTATGTATTGTAAAAATAAATAAATGACCCTAACACTGATTCAAAAAAAATATTATTATTATATTCTTCCTCACTAAGTATTTACATAGATATGCAATGCATATGATATTATCTGGTTACCTACCATTGTGTCATACCTTCATTCTAAGATAATTTATTCAGACTAATCTTAATTATCTACAATGTTAATGCCTTAACTGTAAATAATATACAATATAATATGTTTACAGATACTTTGTTTTGTCGATTTTTTTTTTGAGACCTTATGGATGTTATAGTTTTAAAAGTTCTTGGTGACACCCCAGTTGCTATCGAAACTTCGTTAATAAGAATCATTCTCTGAAAAAAGGAAGAAATGATTATTAAAACTTCTTGATAAAAAAATTTCGTACACAAAAACATAAACTATTTGATATAGCCGAAAATTATTATTATATACCTAATATGGCATAAATTAACATGATCGCAAGCTAAACTGATATTGTATAACTGTCAATTTAATTCATTATTTTTTTTAAATAATTTGAACTAAATTTTGTTTTATTGTATTAGGTATTTATAAATATTGTAAAAATTTAACTACTCCTAACATAAGGTGATTCAATGAAGAATAAATAAAAATCCTGAATATTTACCTCCTCACTAGTGTCCCGTCATTTCTTGATGTAATTATAAACATTCACAACCACTTCTTTAGTTTGTCTGCACAATGCTCTTCCTTTTCCTAACTTCAGACATTATGGTCACCGTATTTTTCGTCAAATAAACGGATCACATCAACCAATCACGGCAAAGTATAATACTAACGGATCACATCAACCAATCACGGCAAAGATACTTACTAATACATTGATACATTTTGTATATTACGCACTAAGCTTGTCAATGTGTTAAAAAGTGCAAAGTCTCATGAAACCCACTCTAACAATCATGAAAATCAGAAGAGCAAGTATGACTGATTGTAAATAAGGCAAAGGCTGGGATTTGTAAATAAGGCAAAATTTGGGATAGGAAGGTGTGGAGATCTATTCTCTTTGCCGAAATTGAGTATTGTTTTTTATTTATTATATATTTTTTTCTTTACAGGGATACTGTGATGTCTTCCTTAAGTGTCGGGCTGTAGATGCAGAAGGTCCCTTGGTACGCTTGAAGAACCTTCTGCTTAACCGGAAAACACTGTTGTCTGTGGCACAGTGGGTGACGGAATATTGGTGGGCAGTCATGCTGTTAGGAGTGGCTTTCGTACTTTGTATGGGGTTGTTTATTAAGTGCTGTGCTGTGCATACCCCTAGCTCTAATCCGAAGCAACCCCCTGCTCGGTAAGTATAAGCTTTCTCAATAATGATTAAGCTTATAATAGTTTTATCTCTTGTTGGAAGACAAATTTTAACTCTCTAATATAGAAACCCAAAGTAACCGTGTAACCTACGAGGCATATCCAGAAAGTAAGTGTACTGAATTTTTGAAGGTTACAATTTTTTTTATTTAAACAAAAAAATTACGTGGTTACCGTAGTACATATGTAAGCTATTTTTCGACATAGTCGCCATTCCTCTCAATGCAGGTGGTGAAGCGGGGTATCAATTTTTTGATGCCTTTCTCGAAGTAGTTTCCCGCCAACCCCTCCGTCCACTTCTCCACCTCCTCCTTTACCTCCTCGTCGGTTGAAAACCTTTTTCCACCCATGTGCAGCTTCAGGGAGGTAAAGAGATAGTAATCTGAAGGTGCTAGGTCAGGGGAATGCGCGGGATGGTTCAGGACATCCCATTTAAACGAGGCGAGCACTTCCTTCGTGGCGTTGGCCGTGTGTGGTCTGACATTGTCGTGCAGCAGGCAGACTCCCTTTGTCAGCATGCCTCTCCTCTTGTTCTGAATCGCCCTCCGCAATTTTTTAGGGTCTCACAGTATCTTGCAGAGTTGATGGTCTCCCCTTGAGGCATATATTCAATTAAAATTATGCCTTGACAGTCCCAAAACACGGATGCCATGATTTTCTTGGGTGAAATTGTGGTTTTGAACTTTTTGGCGGAGGGTGAAGAGGTGTGACGCCACTGTTGAGACTGCCTTTTGGTTTCAGGCGTGTAGTGTGCAACCCAAGTTTCATCTCCAGTAACGATGGAGCGGAGAAATTCATCTCCATGGAGTTTGCAGCGCCTCAAAAACTCTTGCCCGGCCTCCACTTGATTCAACTTGTGTTGGTCTGTCAGCTGTTTTGGGACCCACCTCGCGGACAGTTTCCGATATCCGAGGGTTTCTGTGATGGTTTCGTGTAGTAGAGATCTGGAGATTTGCGGAAACATCGCAGAAAGTTTATCTACAGTCAATCTGCGATCGTCACGGAGCGCATTTTAGATTTTTTCCACAATTTCGTCAGTCACAATTGAAGGTCTTCCGCTCCTCTGATCATCATGCACAGACGTACTACCGTTTTTAAACTCGCGACACCACTTGTACACACTCATACGATTCATAGCTTTATCACCATATGCAGTTTTCACCTCATTATAAACCTCAACCGGAGGTTTTCCCTTCCAAACGAGATAACGGATGACGCCGCGTATTTCGCACTTGGCGGGAGATTGGATTGACATTTTTCACGAAACGTATTGTCTCGTCGACACTTCTCAACGTACTGACCTCGAACCAGTCTCGTTGCGGAGGGGAAGGGTCAGGCTACACGGAAGTGTAGCCAACATGTCGAAAATAAAATCCATCCGGTCGTGAGAGCCTCAGTACACTTACTTTCTGGATACGCCTCGTATTTACCTATCAAAAGATACTTTACTATCAAGATAGACATCAAGGAATTTAAGGCTACCTTTCTGAAAAATACTAAAACCCATGACATAATGCAACCCCATCAAGACAATATTATTTTCGCTGTGAAACCATCCAGAGAAATTCTGTTTTACTTGGATTCAGTTTCAATTTATTTTTTTAAATCCAATTTGAGACTGAGGATGCAATTTATGTTGTATCTACATTACCAACCCACCATTTATTTTAGTCATAAATGATTTATAGACGGCTGTCTGAGACTCTGCGGCACCCGATGAACACACTAAGGCGAATGCGTCGTGGGCAGCATCCCCAAGGGCAGGCACGCAGCGGTGGCGGTGGCCAACGGAGTGGGGGTGGAGCAGGGGCCAGTACTTCTGCAGGAGCACAACCTGGTCGGCGCTCCAACAATCCCCAGCGGGGGTACAACCCTAATAGAGGGCAGTACCAACAACCTAAAGGTTAGAAAATTATATATAAGTTAAAAAAAATTATATTATCCTTCCGCTATTTTATTGCGTTCTATACAATTTCTATTTTATGCTAATCAAGTACAACCTGGCTTATTGTCTTGTGGCAAATTCTTCCAACTTATCAGAAAGATGTCAAAAAGTCCATAAGTGGGAAACCAGACTAGGACCCCTTTTTTGTTTTTAGATACCATTGGTAATTGGGAATTTAATCCGAATATTAAGCTGCAGAGATCATCTTTTTATTTTGTATGTCTGGAATGGAAATACAGCGATACTTTAACAATAATAGTTTATTGTTAGCAATGTAGAATATTAATATCTTACACACATGAGTGTTTTAATTTTTCAAAAGGGGTAAAGCAAGGATGTGTTGTCACCCTGGTTGTTTAATATCTACATAGATTTGTGTGTGGAGCAACTACAGAGTTCAATGGGTGGGGGGCATACTACAATTGACAAATGGAAATGTGTGCTGTGCGGTTTGCTGTATGCTGATGACATGGCGGTGTTAGCAAAGAATGAGGATGAATTACAGTCTGAAAGTAAATTATATGAGAGATGTAAAGAGATAAATCTGAGAATGAATGTTGCGAAATCCAAAGTCATGGTGATAGAAAAGTGTGAAAGGAAATGTTACAATGGATATTGAACAGCGTTTAGCAATAAGAAATAAAGTCAATGGTGTACTAAAACATATATATTTGAAACGGACAGTATCAAAATCTGCTAAAAGGGTTAATCCACAACAGTATTTTACTAGTCTTTGATGTATGGGAATGAAACATAGACATGGAAAAAGACTGAAAAGAACCTAATAATTGTTGTAAAAGTGCGTGCACTTAGAGGATTACATGGAGTGATAATGTATGACAGAATATGGAATGAGTGATTAGGGAAGATGTGTTGTGTTGAGTAAGATAAAGAAGAACACTTTGAGATGTTTTGGGCACGTGGAACAAATGAATGAAGAAAGACTAACAAAACAAATATACTGCGCAAATATGATTGGAAGGCGTGTTAGAGGAAGACCAAGGAAAGTATGGTTGGATCAAGTGAATGATTTTTTAAAGACGGTAAATAAAAAAGTAAGAGAAATTGTAGGAGCCATATGAGAAAATGTATGGATGTGGAAGAGGCAAAATATGTGTGTCGAGATAGGAAAGCCTGGCCTATGTCCTCTGTCCCCTCTGCCTACCCCAACAGGGAAATGGCGGGATGGTATGTATGTATTTTAAGAATCATTAAACCCTTAAATATTTTCAGCCTCTGCTCCAGTGAATGCTAGCAACAGTGGACGCGGAGAACTTTATGCTGGAGCTTATTCAGGTCCTTCTTACGAGCTAAGACCGACTAAGCACGTCTGACAGTGCCCTAATCCTCCCTACCAGCAGTACAGCCAACAGTTCCATTCTGACGACTACCCGACTGACCGATTCTATTCTAGAGAGAACCAGCACAATTACAATGCCTACATGCGGATGAATGGCTCCAGAGATGGGGCAGTTGCTCACCGTAGGGCGCTCAATATTCCTCTTATGTCTTCCGATCAGTCTGAAATGCTTTTGAGCCGTCAGGAAGCAGATGTCGTGGCACCAGTTAGGGAGGAGATGCTTTATCATCTCGCTGATGATTCTGTCCGTTTTCAGTTTCCCAAAATTATAGTAGGATACCAGCCAATGAGACCATCCAATGGAGAAATTCCAGGGTTAATGTTAAGACCTACCATGGTATATCGAGCTGATAATATGGTATATCAGTTAAGAAATGAAGACTTTGCAAAACCATCAACTTCACCAGCACAATCACAAGTAAATGAGCAGAAACAGAGTAAATCTCCTGTAAAAAGTTCTGGTGCTGGAAGTAATATAGATGCTGGCAAGCCTGAACAAGCTGATTTACCCTTAGAATCTAATAGTAAGAAACAAAAATCTAAGTGTAATGCTAAAGAAGAAGACAGGTCCATATCATTACCGCAAAAAAGTGATAATAAATCAACTGAGCCTGATGATCAAGGTGAAATTTCCCAACCTCAAGTCAAAGTATTGGCAGTGAAGACTGTAGCTTCACAGACCAACATCACACTCCAATCACCTGATTCTCTTAGTGTCAAAAAATCTTGCGATAATAATACTGCTGCCAAAGCTTTTGTGGAGGATGATACATCTGTTCAACCAAAATCTCTTTCAGAGACTGTCATTTAAAAAAGTATCTCTAGCTCTCTGTATCTTCTCCATTTACTGGTATGCCATCGGCACACTATCTGTGTTTTTCAATATCCAATTTGATTGTATTAATTTCTACCTATATTTTGTCCATTTTAAGGATAATGCTCGACTGTGTTATGATATTTTTTAAATTTGATTTTTATAGGTATTTTAAAGTGTTCTTTGTGAAATGAAGATCCTCTCCGTATGTTTCCTTATACTAATAATTTTATGTTTACAGGTATATTTTGATATGAAAAAAATATCTGATTTTATCTCGGAAAGTATGAACTATCCAATATCTATGAATGTATATTATTTTCATATTAAAAGTTAAGTCTGTAACTTAATAATAAGGAAAATAAAATTTATAGAAATAAATTTATGGTTATATTTCTTACAATAGTATTTAATGTTTCTTTGACACATTGATCCTCTGATTAATTCATACTCTGATTATGATAATGTTTTGAGTATTTTTCCAAGTTTTTTTTTAGATTGATAGATTATTCAATACAATCTTAATTTTAAATTCTTACCACGAAAATGTCATCAAATGTTTTCTTGAAATCACCGCTGTAATTTTCTTCACACCTGCTTGAGATCTCAGTTATGTGTTGTATTTCTTATAGCCTTTGAAGTATTATTAAATTTGAAAAAAATTACTCTGTCAAAATACTTGTATCACTTAATGGAATAATAGTTTGATCTCTTATTTTTTTGTAATTTAATTTGGCACCTCTATGTAAATCTGAAATAAAATTATTCTGAAAAATATTGAATATTAGTAAATTACAAAGCATTAAAAGTTATAAATTATAGATTATTTTTATTGTTAGTAATAATTTTTTGCAAAATATTGAAGTAATTTCAAAATAATACATATTTTTTTTACACCAAATGGGATCTTTTGTGGGTTTTCAATATTACATATTGAAAGAGACTCCAGCTTTTCAAAGTGAAATTCAGTTATAGCAATAATATTAACTATAATTAATTCCATTTTTATTACCTTTCTATTAAGTATATAAGACTTCTTCCTGGATGCAATGTCCTTTTATCTTTTTATAAAATCTGAGATGTATGTCAAGTTGTTTATATGTGTTTTATTTCTATTGACTTATAAACATAATCAATGGTTTTAGGAACATTTAATATATATTTGGAGAAATCCTTTTTGTTTTTAAAAAATCATGCACAGCAGATGGGAAGAACTCAGATCCATAATAAGAACTACTGAAATTAATAGCTAAGGAAGTTTTTGGTACGAGTAGTTAACATAACAATTAAATACCACAGTTCTTTGATTCTTAGATGTTATTTTGAAAGACACCATTCATAACCCTTATAACCCCAAACCTTTTGAATAGATATACATATACGAGGGCGGTCCGATAAGTACTTAGCCTCACCGCCCGATGGCACCACTATCGCAAGAGCAACTTTTTATCGCGTAGTACATTCTCGATGACAGCTACTGTCAAAATTTCAGCCGAATCGGACACATAGTTTTGTTTTGACCGCGTGTGGAAGCGAGCGTGTCCGCGGATTTGAGAAAAATGGAAAAAGAGCAATATGGTCGGTGATTCGATTCTTGTTTTTGAAAGGGAAATCGCGCAGCGAAATCAAAGAGCGCTTGGATGCTGTGTACGGTGACTCTTCTCCTTCGATGGCGACCGTCAAAAATTTGTTTAACGAGTTTCAATGTGGTCGCACGTCGGTTTTTGATGAGCCACGCCCAGGTGCCCCGAAAACGGCTACCACGGAGGATAACGTGACAAAAATCCACGATCTCGTATTGGCAGACCGCCGATTGAAGGTGCGCGAGATAGCTGAGACAGTAGGCATCTCAAAAGATCATCTGCGTCGTTTCGTGACCGTCGACGAAACATGGATACACTGGTACACACCCGAGACCAAGGAATAGTCGAAACAGTGGACTTCACCCGGCGAACGTGCTCCGAAGAAGGTGAAGACTGTCCTATCGGCCGGAAAGGTGATGGCCACCGTTTTCTGGGATTCAAAAGGTGTGATCTACATCGACTTCCTGGAGAAGGGCAAAACGGTCACAGGGCTCTACTATGCCGAATTATTGGGCTGATTCGACGCCGAATTGCAGAAAAAACGGCCCCATTTGGCGAAGAAAAAAGTGCTCTTCCATCATGACAACGCACCGGCTCACACCTCCGCCGTCGCCACGGCCAAATTGGTAGAATTAGGCTACGAACTGCTGCCCCATCCACCGTATTCTCCAGATTTGGCCCCGTGCGACTTCTTTTTGTTTCCAAATTTGAAAAAGTCACTCGCCGGGCAGAAATTTGAGTCGAATGAGGAGGTTATCACCGCCACGGAGGCCTACTTTGCAGACCTCCAGAAAACGTATTTTTCAGATGGGTTAAAGAAGTTGGAGCATCGCTGGGTCAAGTGTATCGAACTCAAAGGAGATTATGTTGAGAAATAAATCGCCACTTTTCCAAAATTTTTGTTATTCTTTTGTAGGCTAAGTACTTATCGGACCACCCTCGTATATACGAGGGTAGTCCCAAAAGTACCCGATCTAACAAAGAAAACACAAAAAATTTGGAAAAAAATATTTTTATTTCTCAACAGTCTCCTTTCAGCTCGACACACTTTTCCCAGCGATGTTCAATAGCTTCGATACCCTGTTTATAGTGAGAACCGTCGAGCGCCTCAAAATAGCCATCAACCGCAGAGTCCACCTCTTCATTGTTGGCAAATCTTTTACCACCGAGCCATTTTTTCAAGTTTGGAAAAAGAAAATAATCCGAGGGGGCTAAATCTGGCGAATAGGGTGCGTGAGGAAGCAATTCGAACTTTAATTCATTGATTTTGGCCACCGCGATAACGGATGTGTGAACTGGTGCATTGTCTTGATGAAACAACACTTTCTTTTTCGCCAAATGCGGCTGTTTTTTTTTTATTTCATCAATCAAACGCTGCAAAAAGTTCGCATAATACTCGCCTTTGATTGTTTTTCCTTTTTGAAGATAATCAATGAAAATTATCTTACGCGCATCCCAAAAAACTGACGCCATGACCTTGCCTGCAGATTGAACTGTCTTCGCCTTTTTTGGAGCCGATTTTCCCCTTTCAGTCCATTGTTTTGACTGTTCCTTCGTCTCAGGTGTGAAGTGATGGATCCATGTTTTATCCATGGTTATGAATCGACGAAAAAACTCGGCTTTATTGCTGTGAAACATCGCCAAATACTCGATTGAAACATGCTCACGACGCTATTTTTGTTCCATTGTGAGCAAACGCAGCACCCATTTTGCGTACAGCTTTGTCATGTCCAAATTTTCAGTCAATATGCAATATACAGCACTTTTTGAAATGCCTACCATGTCTGCTAGCTCGCGCACTTTCAATCGACGGTCATCCAATACCATTTTGTGGATTTTTTTTACCATTTCTGGCGTGGTCACCTCATTTGGTCAACCACTGCGATGTTCGTCTTGGCAGCTCGTGCGACCTCGTTTATACTCTGCCACCCAATATTTTACTGTTGTAAACGAAGGAGCAGACTCCCCCAGAGTAGAATCTAGCTCGGCATTGATATTGGTTGGACTTAGACCTTTCAAATGAAAGTATTGTATCACATAACGATGACCAATTTTTTCCATGTTTACAAATTCACTGAAAGCGTTCACTACTGATGGCTGCCAAACAAATACTAAACAACGTAGCATCTTAAAACTTGAAACTTAAGCTTTATAAGTTTAGTACTTTCTACCATAGTAATTTTTTAAAGCAACAACCGCCATCTATACGTCAGGTCGGGTACTTCTGGGACCACCTTCATATATATATATTAAAAGACCCACAGGTTTTTTTTTAAATGGTATACATTTAAATGTTTAAAAATAATAAGTTTATAAACTTAAGTAATGAAAAATTCACAGATGACAAATACATAACAGCCTTATAGAATAGGAACCACGGGCCTTTTAGTATAAGAAAGGTGTGCCGATAACATTGGGCCTATCAGGGTTAATACAACCAACGAAGAAAAGATGAACATGTAAAATTGATCAAAGAAATACATATTCTTTTTTCTTTGACTTAATTTGTGTCTAAAACTATCTAACATCCCAATTTTTATTTTTCTACACAACTTGAAAACTCAATGTTGATGGTATCCATTTTTTTTTGTAATCTCTAAAGGGAAACATGTACTTATCAAGTGATGCATAATTTATCTATTTTCTATGAATGTCTTCCAAGCAACTGGCAAATATTGTCCAATTTTTAAGTAGAAGCTCTATGATAAAGGTGTCCAAGACTAGTTTCACATAATTCCTTACTCAAATCATTGTCCACTGAAAAACGTAGTGGTTGAATTAGACATCTATTTTTTTGAGTTGTATCTATGAAGAATAATAGTAAAACCATTACTTTTACTGTTCAAATAGATAAAATACATTTAAAATATTGTAATTTGTTTGATTAAACACTTTTTTCCCACTTAAGATAATGGTTATACCATTATCTTGAGAGAAAAAAACAGTGTTTTATTAAACAAATTACAACGCCTCGAAACCTCCACAGTGTTAATGCCTTAACTATAAATAATACATTTTCATCCTGTCATGTAGCTCATAACTGAGCATCATGACTCCCATATAGCCCCTGACGACTTCTCTTCATCCATCTGTCACTCCGCGGTTCGAAAGGCAATTATTAAGGGTAGTTCTGTTGCATCTCTCACTTGGTCAGTTCAACATATTGGAACTCTTCATCTTGTGTGTCGTCCTTCCATGCTTCCAGTGACCACAAGCCTCTCTAAACTGTCTCCTTGGGCATGTGCAATGTGCCCAAAAACTTTGAGAACTAGTCAAAGGCAAATTGTTGACAATCTGTCGATGATCCTCAGTTCTTGGAGAATGGAGGCGTTAGTTCGCCTTGCTGCCCTTTGAATAATACATTTTGATTATATACTTATTACTAGAGGCATTTAACAAGTGACTTCTAAATTGTCTTCCGTCGTCTTCATGCATAGTCCACTTTTTTTACAATTATTCTTTGACGTCATCTTTATAAGAGATCTCCCGTGTAAAATATATCAAAACCAATACATCCACAATCTAAGAATTATGGTATTTTTTGTGTGATCTCATCATCTGAATTAAGCTTTTTACAAAATGTAGCTGAAAATTACATATTTTCTTTCTAGTTTATAATGATTTTTGGAGTTGTTGGCATGTTGCTTAAATGATGGTCAATGTTTTGAAGATGTCTTAACCTTAATCCTCAGGGTGATGTCAAAAAATATTACCAAATATAAAAAAACTTGACCATATTCAGTAATGTTTTTTGGCATCGCTCTAAGGATGAAAGCGATAAAACTTTCGAAACGTCAGCCATAATTTAATCCAACTCAGAATGGCAACACCTCCCAAAAAAGTTTAAACTGTTGGAAACTGCCATGAAAATCTTCAAACATATTTTCTTTTATGTATTTGATTATTTCACAGGGAACAAAACCAAATGCATTAAATTAATTCTTCCTGCTCATGTATTAGAAATATGTGTTTTGCACATCTCTTAATCCTTTTATCTGTGACAGTTTATTTCTTTTAAATGATATATAAATGTTAATCTATGATACATCAGATGCTTGTTAATTATGTAATTATGTAGGGACAAATATCATCTGAAATGGTTTTTCACTCAAGTGAATGGATTACAAAGAAATATTACTATCTACTAGAGAAGTTATTTGATCTCATCAATTAAATTTAACTTTGTTTATACATAAAAGCAATATTTCTTTATTGAAAATCTCTCAACCATCAAAAAATACATTTGTATCTTTATTTATTATTTAACACTTTAATTGCAAATACAATCTGGCGGGCTTATTGCCAGGCGGCAATCTCTTCCAACCAACCAGACAAAAGTAAATGAAGCAAGTTACGTGGTCGCATAAATAATTTAAATGACTATCCATCCCCACGAAATCCACAAACATATACGTGAGCACATGCCCACAAACCCCACAAAGACGGACAGTAACCCGAACATTATTTTTCATATAAAGTGAGATATCATCAATCAAAAGGAAAGGAAGGGATGATGGAGAGGAAAGGAAAAGAAAAATCAGGAATGAAACAAGTTATTTTACTGACTAGACATTAAGAGGTTTTTCAGTCGCTTCTTAAAGCATGCCATCTTCTACATACATAATTGACAAAGCCTAATTCATTAACGCTTTCGGTGGCAAAACTATAAGGGATTAATTATTGTAGTGTTTTTTTTACGGGGTATCATGTTTTAATTATATTTGGACAATTTGACTTATTACATTTTAGAGATAACTAATTTCAATTTGGTTCACTAAAGTTACTGAATTTTAAACAATGGTTGACTATGTAATCATATTTTTTTATGTTATGAAACATATAATATTCATTTATCAAATTTATGGTTGTAACATATTTTAGCATTTTTTAAAAACATTAATTTCTAAATTCAGTTATCAATTATGTATACACGTATGTCATTTTGATCCATGACCTCTTCCATCTTTCTGGTAGCTGAAGGAGTACTCTAAAAAAAATTCTGTAACTCGTTAGTGAAAAACTGATGGAAGTGGTTTTGGCAGGAGATCAAATTAAACTTACACCATCAAAAGAGTTCTGCAAAGATGGAAACAGTTGACAAAAGGGACAAGGTGAGGTCCAGACAATATTTAGATTACAAAGATAAATTATGCTTAATGGAATCATTTCTTATATATTAATTAACCACCAAAACAATTATTTTAAACTTTATCTCTTTTTATTTTACTTAATATTATTACGAGGGTCATCCAGAAAGTAAGGTTTATGTAGGATCGAACAACATTTATGTAGGATCGAAAAATGCTTGTATATAATTGAAATTCACAGGATACTTCACAAATATATTAGGTCCTTACATATGAAATTGGCGTTTTGTTTGGGAGGAACATAAAGTTGATTTTTTTTAATATAATATATTTATTTAATCAAAGTATGTACCATTGCTATCTATGCACTTTTGCCATCTCATAGGTAGTTCATTGATCCCTTTACTAAAAAAACCATTCGGACGGGAATCAATAAAATCTTTGAAGTCGGTTTGGACTGCCCCATCGGAGTTGAATTTTTTCCCTTGCAAGAAGTTATCCAAATTTCGAAAAAAATAGTAATCTGTTGGGGCAAGGTCCGGAGAGTACGGTGGATGTCTTAGACATTCCAATTGAAGCTCTTCTAATTTGGTAGCCGTCTGTTGTGCAGTGTGTGGTCTAGCGTTATCATGAAGCAGCAGTGGCCTAGAGCGATTAACCAGCCTCGGTTGTTTAGCAGCTAGCTTTTCCATCATGGTTTGCAGTTGCTGACAATAGACATCTGCCGTAATCGTCTGGCCAGATTTAAGAAAGCTGTAGTGAACGACACCAGCACTAGTCCACCAAACGCTCACAAGTAACTTTTTTGGAGTCAATTTTCGCTTGGGGCATGGTTTGGCTGGTTCGGCAGGGTTCAGCCATTGCGATGAGCGCTTCCGATTATCATACAGGATCCACTTTTCATCACAGGTAATGATTCGATTCAAAATCCCTTCATTATTGTGCCGGTTGAGTAATGCAACGCAGCAGTCAACGCGCGTTTGTTGATTTGCTTCACTCAATTCGTGAGGTACCCACCTTTCAAGCTTTTTCACCTTCCCAATTTGCTTCAAGTGGATTAAAACAGTTTTATCACTAACACCGCAGCCTGCAGCTAACTCAGACTTGGTTTGCGATGGATCCGCTTCCACAATAGCCTTCAATTCTTCATTATCAACTTTGGTCTCCAGCCGTCCACGGGGCTTGTTCTGCAGGTCGAAATTTCCAGAACGAAAACGTTGGAACCAAAAACGCACTGTGTTTTCTTTTGCGGCACCGTCGCCATACACATCATTAATCCTTCGAGCCGTTTCTGCAGCACTGGTGCCACGGTGGAACTCGTACTCGTAAATAACGCGATATTTCAAGTTTTCCATTTTGTAAACTGAGTGACGCAAAGAAAAAAAACAATTGAGGAAAAAACAAATGAATTATAATTTTCGAAACACAAATACTTGAGTAAATAGCTGTATAAATTTGAATTTGGAATTCCTAACCAAAGAGAAGATATTTGAGATCAAAGTTGCCAGTACGGCAAAACGCCAATTTCATATGTAAGGACCTAATATTAAACTATTTTTCAACGTAATCGCCGTCGAGATCGAGACATTTCTGTAGTCGGGGCACCAGCTTTTGTATGCCAGTGTCATAGACCTCCGCCGCCAGCTCTTTCAGCCACTTCTTCACAGCTTCCTCGCCCTCCTGATCATTGGAAAATTGTTGGGGTGTAGTGACACACCCACGTCTTATCCCCCTTCACGATTGAGTACAGAAAAGCTTCTCCCTCCTGTACAAAATGATCCAAAAATTCACGCGCAGCGGTCACGCGATTTTGACGGTGCTCCGGTGTGAGCATTCTGGGCACCCATCTCGCACACAACTTCTTGTAACCAAGTTTTTCCGACACAATATTACCAAGGAGACTTCGACCAAGGAGACTTCGATAAAATGTCAGGAAATTCTTCATGAAGGTCGTCAAGCGTCACACGGCGGTCATTTCGCACTTGTTCAATTTTTTGCACAAATTCGTCAGAAATCACTGCCTTGCCTCGTCGTATCAGTACGGCCTTCTCTGAACAACCTAACCCACTTCGTGACATGTTGTCGACTTATCATATCACTACCATAAACTTCCACGAGCTTCCGATGGATATTCGTGGCGGTATTGTTCTGCAAAGTAAAAAAACTGATGACCGCGCGGGTCTCGCACGGACAGGAGTTGGTGGGAGCGCGCGATGACCTCTCCATCGGAAGAATGTACTGTGACTGAACAAAATGACCGACAAACACGTGGGACTAAACAAACTGAACGTTAGGATCCCCCCGACACGCCAGGTGCACCAACTTTGAAACAAAAAATTTCCCCTGGCCTCAGGAACCCTTGTAACCTTAGTTTCTGGATGACCCTCGTATTTACAATGGTTTAATTTGCTAGTCTTTCTACATATTCGTCATCATTTTTTCTCAATTTTTGTAATGGTTGGTGAGTAATTTTGTTTGTATTTTATTTCTTCGAGTAATTTTTTTACCCTGTCCGATTATGTATATTCTTAAGTTATTTCTAAGTTCACACATATAACCATATTTGTCCACTTGAAAGACTGTCTGGGAGTTAGTGTTAACAATTATTTTCCCTTTATTTTATGAGTCTAATTTAAGAGTTTGGTGTCTATTATTTTAGGTAAGTTTTTCTTGGTAGTATATTTCTCTTTTATACATATTTTTATACCTCAGTGATATCAATTTTTTTTAGAATAATTATTTTGTCGTGTAATTTTTACCAATATTAGATAATTTTGCTCTAGTTTCTCCCAATAAACTTAATTGAAAATTAGTTTTAAAATTGGTTATTTTCGAATTTGAGTATTATTCAAACCGTGAATATTGAAAATCAACCATAATGTTTCAATAAAGTAAAATTTAGGTTATAACGGTTTAAGTGTTTAATGTCTGTCAAAATTTGAATAGTATTTTTTTTATGTTAAATTGTTTCCAAATTTTGAGAGGAACTCTACATTTTGCATTTACACAATTGTGAAATTGTAATGGAATTTACTTTCATTATTTTTCGATAATTAAGTATTAAACATTTATGTGTTTGAAAATGTCTTAATTATATAAGTCTGCTCTGTTAAAGAGAATTAAAGTTGGTTTCATAGAGACTGAGTCAACATGTGACACAGATGAGTGACATTTAATGAAGATTTATTTTATGGGAACAAATAACACATTGCAGCTGAATTTGCATTTTTTTTGTATAAACAATGGTGTTCATTTATAGTTGGTACCAAGATCCATAATGTGCATTACTCAATGTATTTCTGAAAATACTGATTTAAACTCATATGAAAACAAAAACCATCTAACAAATTTTTTCGATTATTTTTATATTAATTATTTAAACTCATAATTTACTTTATAATTAACTCTGGCACTCCAGGTTTAATTTATCTTATATAAAATTCTTGAGGATAAATTACACAATAGTGATTTTTAGCACAAAAATAGAGAATAAAATGCCCACTTGGCCACTCACTTATGACACAAACTTCACATGGATCAACCAATGGTCAAAAGAGCTGCAGGAATGCAAATTTACAAACATGGCACATTGTAATTTTTTTATACCTGTCGTGCTATGGGTATGCTTAGTTCAATCCAAAGGCAGCTGTTCAAGTAGGCATCCATGAAGATCAATTAAATGAATGCCCACTGATTCTTGGATGATCCTGTCTAAGTAGGACTAACAACCATTAGACGACTCACTATACTGAATATAAGCAGTGTATTAAGTCTCCGTCATATGAGTAGAAAGGGCATTTAGTGAGCTTGTTAAGTAGTTAATATTTCATTATAAGACTAATTAGAAGGAAAATGTTGACACCTGAAAGGGGTTTGCTGCTATTAAAACTCAATCTGAAAAAGTGACAAAAAAATACTAAAATTGTCAGAGAATGTTAATACAGTTGCAGTGTGTTTGTGTTCTTTGTAATTAAAAGTGAATAATTTATCGAGAATCATGTAACAATAACTGTAAAATGCCATTTAATTTTTAAGATATCAACGCAATCTCTACTAAAAGTGATAAGAGAGTTTACTTATAACATTTTACGATAAATGAAAAGTATATCAATTTAAACTGAGTATATTTCATATAAATCTATAGCATACCTAATTATTTTAATTTTGTGTATATATATATATATATATATATATATATATATATATATATATATATATATATATATATATATATATATATATATATATATATATATATATATATATATATATATATATATGTATGTATGTATGTATGTATGTATGTATGTATGTATGTATGTATGTATGTATGTATGTATGTATGTATGTATGTATGTATGTATGTATGTATGTATGTATGTATGTATGTATGTATGTATGTATGTATGTATGTATGTATGTATGTATGTATGTATGTATGTATGTATGTATGTATGTATGTATGTATGTATGTATGTATGTATGTATGTATGTATGTATGTATGTATGTATGTATGTATGTATGTATGTATGTATGTATGTATGTATGTATGTATGTATGTATGTATGTATGTATGTATGTATGTATGTATGTATGTATGTATGTATGTATGTATGTATGTATGTATGTATGTATGTATGTATGTATGTATATATGTATGTATGTATGTATGTATGTATGTATGTATGTATGTATGTATGTATATGTATATATATGTATATATATGTATGTATGTATATGTATGTATATGTATGTATGTATGTATGTTAGGGATATTGCGGATGCAGATTTGTTAACATCCGCTGATGCGGATTTTTGAAGGCTCACATCCGCGGATGCGGTTCTTAAATTTTTTTTAAAGAAACTTCGTATGGGGGCAGAAATAAGATAAAAAGATAGTAATCTTCAATATTTTTATTAAATAATTAAATATTTAGTAATTAATGTTAAAAATTGGTGCATTATATTTAATAAAAAGTAATATCGCCGCCTTTTCAGGTTCCAGTCTGTTTCTCAGAGGTTCATAAATTAAATTGTGTAAAATTTTTCAGCAATTATGTCACCAGTGTGAGGGTCATCAAATGTCTCGCATTTCAATAAGTAAAAATCAGTAAAAAAACTGCGCCCTCTAAAATTATATCTTGGTGCTAATTCTTGTATCAGTCTGCGAAAACCAAGCCCCTCCACAAAGTTAAACGGTAAATTTTGAAGTGCAATCATTTCTCCGATGAGTTTGTCAATTTTTTTCGAATTGGAATTGTTAGTGTCCCACTTCTTTTACTTTAGAACTACTTCCTCTAACGAGAGCTGTTTCTTTGCTTCTTGTAGAGGAGTGACGATTTTATCTAAAAAAATACACACATAAATGATAACTTGTGAAAACTGATGAAAAACAGATTTAAAAAAAGCGCGTGGTAGGACATGAAATCGCGCTGCAATTGGAAAGCACTATTATAAGAAGCTAATTTGGCTATTTTGTTTTTTGAATCATTAGTTAATTTTTGCCTACGGTTAGAGCTAGCCATACAAATTAAATGTAAACAATGCTTCAAGAACAGCACCAGGTAAGGTTAATTCACATTTTTTATGATAAAACTTACCTGCGTCAGCTTTTATCTTCTGCAATTGTTTTCTTTTATTCGAGGTTTCAAAGAAACTAAGCTCTTCTGGGTGCATCGATTTTAGATGATTTTTCAAAGACGAGGTGTGGCCCTTGCGACAGTAGGTTTTATTGCATATTTTACAATGAGCCTTATCCTGGTCATGTGCATCTGGTTTAAAATAAGTCCGAATCTCACTTTGTGTCGGTGGTGACATTGTAAATTCACTTGTCCAATAAACTATTAACTGCAAAAAACTCGCTTAACACACAACACTCACTGTATACTCAACAACACGCAAAAACTGAAATGTTCATACGAAACTAAACACATTGTGATTGATTTACGAGAAACAAATGATAAACAATAACAAACACGTCGAATCTTGTCACCGAAATCTTCACTCCTATTGGTCAATCAGCACGTGCTCACGGCACGCGCCACTCGCCGGCCCCACCCAATTTCTTGTCGCGACCTGCAGTACATCTGCATCCGCATTGATTATTGCGGATGCAGGTGTCCAAATCCATGCGGAAGCTCCGCAATTGCAGATGCGAATATCCGCAACATCCCTGATGTATGTATGTCTGTATGTATATATGTATATATATATATATATATATATATATATATATATATATATATATATATATATATATATATATATATATATATATATATATATATATATATATATATATATATATGTATATGTATATGTATATGTATATGTATATGTATATGTATATGTATATGTATATGTATATGTATATGTATATGTATATGTATATGTATATGTATATGTATATGTATATGTATATGTATATGTATATGTATATGTATATGTATATGCATATGCATATGCATATGCATATGCATATGCATATGCATATGCATATGCATATGCATATGCATATGCATATGCATATGCATATGCATATGCATATGCATATGCATATGCATATGCATATGCATATGCATATGCATATATATATATATATATATATATATATATATATATATATATATATATATATATATATATATATATATATATATATATATATATATATATATATATATATATTAAAAAGTAAAGAAAGCAGTTGAATGTAAACAACTATTTTATTTATATATATTTTAGATTATTAAATGTGTTCTGGATTATGTATAAATCATCCATTATTCTGATTCACGCGAAGGACAGTGAAGAGTGACAGTTATAATTGAATTTCAAGTATTTATACTATTACCATAAGAATACTATTTTTTAAAACAGCTGCGAAGAAATATGTGTATAAAAAGACTTCTTCCTATATTTATTGACTGTGTAATTCATTTAGCTTATCAAATCCATATGTTCATTTTTAAATAGATTGAAGTTCTACGACTGCCGATTGTAAAATATGTGTAAATATGAATAAATAAATGTTTTTATATCACCCATTATGTATCATAGTATATCTTATACACTTAATTATGTGTAAAGCATAGGATCACTTAAGAAATATTACCATTTATGCCGTTCTATGATGTTTTTTGACAATAAAAAAAAACTTGCCAATACATGTAGGTTGTCTTCAAATAAATTATTTTTCAAGACACAGTTTGCCTACTTCTAATACATTTAAACATAATTTGGCGATTTATTGTAATTTAGAGGTGAGACACTTGATGTAACTCTTATATTTTGAGATATGTTGAACTGTGATGTGGCATCACTGGTAATACTTCTGTGTAACTTGACCAATAGGTGTTGTATGGATCACAGAGTGGAACTTCCATCCTAATACTACATATATGGTTTTCATCACCACTAAAATCATCTGTTTATTTTTATTTGACTTTACCATATATAATGTGAATATTTTCAGTATAGCAAAGATGTATGTTGAGATTAAAAAAAAATCAATGTGATTTCAAAATTGTATTATAAAAAAAATAATAAATTTTACATTTAAAACCTTTTTGTTTTGTATCTCCAAAATTTACCAACACTGACACTAGGAAAAATTCAAGTGCTATCGGTATAGTGGTATTGCGACAATACATTGCAGCCAATTCATCAGGGGATATTACCTCATGCGACAAATCCCTCAAGGGTACAATTCAGTAGAGCTATTGATTAACTTCAGATATTTAATAAAAATCCATTTTAAGGCAAGCAAATTAGCATTGCTTTTATGATATAATATTGATTTTTATTATCATTAGACAATAACCCGTGCCATGTACAGTTTCAGAGTTTCTGAACAAGCTATAAAACTGTGTTTGTAAAATATTCACGGGACTAACTACTTACTACTCCATAAACACATTTTATATCAATTACAGCGCGTGCATAATTTTATTTACAAAAGTGAAAATAGTGTGACATCTGTTATAAAAAATCAAAACTAGCTAAATTACGTGACATAGCTTATTTGACAGTTTTCTATAACAAATTTAACAAAACGAATTTACAGCTGCAAAGAGATGAGCTGAATTTGATCAAAGCAATGGCTGTTATTTCTATGTTTGTGTCGAAACTATTCTTGTAGAAATGCAATTTAGGATGTGAGGAATTTTACTAGTTTCCGAATCTTTCCTCAGTGGAAAAATGTAATGATGACATACTGATTTATTGTTGACATTTGAAGGCACTCAATAAAGATTATAACGATTCGAAGATATCCTTCCAATGAAGATTCCTGATTGGGTTTTAGACTAATTCTCAATTGCTGAAAAATCACAATTGCAACTACAAGAAGAATTCATTGAGTCATCCACAAACGAAGAATTAAAATAGAAATTAAAAAACAGGTATCAAGAGTTCTGTTTGCAAAAGCCGATAGTCACACTTTATCCTGGATTTTGGGCTATTAAGAAATTTTTTATTGCATTTCTATCATCCTATTTGGTTGAACGTGAATTTAGTGCGGTCACAAGTCTTGAGTAGAAAGAAGAACTGACTGCACATTGTTGACTGCGAAGATTTAAGGATGCTGCTGACAAATATAGATAAATTGGTAACAGGCTCATCATCATTAGTGGTCATTTTTAATTTCACTTATTTCATTGATATTAATTGCTAAAAATATTGAGCAATCTAGTGTATTTATGTGCACTTTCATTTTGATAAATAGCTTTAGAATTTGAGTTCCAAGTTGTTTTGTTTCCAAACTAGCTTTTTGAAATTCAAAAATTACACACACAGCTATATAAATATTTTAGTAAAATAAAAAAATTACAGATGCAGACTTACAATTTTATTATTAGTTAAGTTAGAGATAGTTTTCTAGCACTGAAAAAAATATCTTTGAAAAGGGGGCGGTGAGTCGAAAAAGTTTGGGAAACTCTGCTCTACACTATTGTGTTTCTTCCAAGATTCCACAACTCGATTAACAAAACAATGTTTCTTTATATTATTGTGGAATTTTGTTTTGGAAAGTTTTAACTGATTTCTTCTCAAATTTGTGTTTTGATTAAAAGATAATTATTGGTGTAGTTCCTAGTCATCATGACTGCTCAAGGTCATATAACACTCGATCAAGTCACCACAGTTTCGTCACTGTTGCAGAGTAGGCAACTACAATTAACACAGTCTATCTTCATAAATCAGATTAGTCACATCTAGGAATTTTTGTTGCTCGTCTTTAAACCCTTTCAAGTAATTCAATTTATTTTATAAAATAAGGGTTCCATATTTGGTAACCAAATTCTAGCAAAGATCTAACATGAATCTTATGAACGAACAAAAACATCTGTGAATCTGATGCCATCTGCCTGAAAGCTTTTCTTTTAGAATTTAAAGAAGTATTTTGGCTCTTTTTAGAATATCAATGATGTGTTTGCTCCATTTCAGGTCACTAGATATTATAATTCCTAGATCTTGCTGAATTAGTCACAGGTTAATGTTGATCAATCAATCAATTACAATTATAATTGTATGAAATTTGAGAGTTATTTTTGGCGATATGAAGAACAGTGCATTTTTCAGTATTCAGAGTCAAAAATTACTTCTTGGGACACTGCAGTATCTGATTCAGGTAACTGACTCGGGTATAGCACCCGAGCTCTTGTTTGGGTTTCTAACGAACTTAGCATCATAAGCAAAGAATTTAACATGGTTTGAAATAACTCAGTCAAGGTCTGCAACATACGAGTATATAGGCAGCAGAAGAAATATATCGCATCTTAGCAAAAATAGTGACACACTGCATTAACAATGGGAAAATTCCCACAAAATGGAACACGGCAAAAGTAATTCGTTTTCATAAGAAAGGAGATAAAAACGATTTAAAGAACTATAGACCAATCATATACAAAGTATTTACAAAAATAATAACAACCAGAATACAAAAACAGCTAGACGATATGCAACCGAGAGAACAAGCTGGATTTAGAAGTAGATATAGAACGATGGATCATATACACATAATAAGGCAAGTAATAGAACATCGAATGAATGTCGCAGACCCCTAAGCATGCGCTTCATAGACAGGAAAACACGAATATATATTTGAACCACTCAGAAAACAAGGAATACAACCAGCTTACATAAGAATAATACAAAATATCTACCAATAAGCAAAATCAGTGGTGCATCTTCCAGAAAAAAACAGAGGAAATAATCACAAAGGGAGTGAGACAAGGAGACGCAATGTCACCCAAACTCTTCACAGCTATACTAGAAGAAATATTTAAAACCTTAAATTGGGAAGGTATGGGCATAAAGATCGATGGTGAATATCTCTCTAACCTGAGATTCGCAGATGATATCACATTACTAAGCGAAACAAGAGAAGTACTAGAGAAAGGGATTCAAGAGCTTAACTTAGCCAGCAATCAAGTCAGCTTAAAAATGAATCTCGCTAAAACCAAAGTAATGTACAACCAATATACACGTGCATCAACGAGACAAATTAAGATTAGTGGCGTAGCCTTAGAAGAAGTCCCCCACTATATATATATTTGGGACAACAAATATCAGCAGACGGGAATATAACCAATAAAACTAACAGAAGAATAAAAATGGGCTGGAGCGCATTCGGAAGCAATAACAAACAGTCTTCAGAGAAAACCTTCCGTTATGTCTAAAAAGCAAAGTCTTCGATCAATGCATCCTCCCGGTACTCACATACGGATGTGAAATGTGGACCCTTAACTCAAAAATAATAGAGCATGGAAAGAAGTATGCTGGGAATAACAAAAAGAGATAGAAAGACAATTACATGTATAAGAAGCCAAACGAAGGTCACAGACATAATGGAAAGAATACTCAAAAGCCAATGGGAATGGGCAGGACACATGGCGAGAAGGGAAGACAATAGATAGACAAAAAGGAGCACAGACCGGATACCACGAGAAACAATTAGACCGAGGAGAAGACCTCAAAACAGATGGGACAGGACCCTTCGCAAAGAGAGGCGAGAGACCGCAAAAAAATGGAAATCTTTGAAAATCGCCTTTACCCAGAAGCAAGTAAATCAAGACACAGAAGAAAAATAAAGATTGTAATCAAACAAAACAACTAACGAGTAAACCAAAACCTGAACCCGACGTATTTGTGAATCCTTAAAATCTCTATATGCTATTTCATTCAAAATCAAGTTACTATTTACACTATCAACTACTGAGATAACTATTACAAGTACTAATCATTCTTTCTTTCCAGCATTTTATTACCACCATATATGGTTAAAATCTAAGCATGTACCTACCATTTATGGTTAAAATCTAAGTATTCTATGCTGAGACAAAATCACTAGGTGTCCTCCAAGGCTGTATGGCAGACAGAAAACGGAGGTAACCAATACCCTTAAATGACAAAACTTGCAAGGTTGTTAATGCAGTGTCATTATTTTTGCGAAAATGCGATATATTTCTTCTCCTGCTGCCTTAAGGATTTCTATTGTTATGCCGTCATCTCCTGCCGACTTTCCGTTTTTCATACCATTTATGGTTTTTTCTACTTCTGTAATATGAATTTCAGGGACTTGTTCATTTGTTTGGTTGTTCTGTCTATCTCTCGTGTTTTCGATGTCTTGAAAGAGATCTGAGTAGAATTCGTGGACTAGCTTTATGATTTCTTCCCGATTTTCGGTTTTGCTGTTATCCTTTTTGAGCAGGGCCGTTATTTGTTATTTCCGTCGCTTAGCATTTGGGAAGTTTTTTTGTAGCTTTGGTTCTGTTCTATGGTCTTTTGTATTATGATTGAGTTGTATTTTCTTATATCTTCTTTTACCCTTTTCCTTATGGTTTTGCATAGTTCGGTATATTTAATTGATTGTCGTATGCTATCATCTTTTTTGAAATCTCTTCTCTTTGTCATCAGTTGTTTTGTGTTGTCCGAAATCTTTGAGTCTCTGGTTTTTGGGATTTTCCTCCCACATTTATTGCAATTCCTCTGATTTCGTCCATTATTGTTCCACTCCACGATTCAATATTTTCTTGGTTTTCTTTCTCATAAGAACTTGGAGTTTACATTTTGTTTGGTGATGAAACTCTTCTCTTTTATTTGAGAGAAGTGCTTCGGTGTTAATTCTTGCCATTTGGCTTCTACTAAGCTTATATTTCGCCATTTTTGTGTTTATTGTCATGGTCGACTGCACAAGTCTGTGGTCACTTCTCGTGTTGAATCTGTTAATTATTTTACAGTCTTCTATCATTATTTTGTTATTTACCAGGATATAATCTATTTCATTTAATGTACCTTTTGGTCCTCTCCATGTCCATCTTCTCTGTGATTTCTTTTTAAAGAGCGTGTTTGCTATGTACATTTTTCCTGCTTGAGTTTTTCCGTGCATTCTTCGTCAATCCTGGTTTGTCCAATTTTTGCATTAAAGTCCCCCATAATGATTTTAAAATGGTGTTTCCTCTTTCGGTTGAGACTCGTAAGGTCATCGTAGAATTTTTTAATTTCATCATTACTGTGACTTGTTGTGGGTGCGTAGACTTGTATAATTTGAAGGTTGTATCTTTTATTCATTTTAATTGTCAGTTCTTCTCCAGCTCTTCTTACTTCACTAAGTCCCATTTCGCTACCCTAATTTGTAAATTTTCAACTCCACTTTTGTCGAAAAATGACAACAATTGCATTTTGTTCTCGACATTCAAATACACATGCTATAAAAATTTGACATGTCCAAAATTATTGAAAGTGCCTTGAAAAACGCCTCAAGAAAAATTGATAACTCCTATGATACCAATTGCAACACTGCAAAATGTGTAACTCCACCATTTTGTATGTGAATCCATTAGAATCAAGTGGCATTGTGGTAGCTGTCAAAATATTTCATTTAAAAGATGAGTTCGGTTACACTATTTTGAAAAAAATACATTATTTCCTATGAATATAAGTATAAACACTTTGTTAAGATAATTTCAAGTTTTTTCCCTTATTTATGACTCAATATCTCATTTTATTAATCTAAGGGAGTTAGCAATTTTTCAACACGTGTATCATATCGTGTTGCATTATGACTCAGCAGGAGTTATCAACTTTGCATTTAATTATTACTGGGTGGACTTAACAAAATTGTTTATTTAAATTAATATGAATATTTGAAGCATTAAAGAACTTTTATAAGTATTGTCTATTTTTATAGATGAATAGCAGAGGAAAATTTATGATTGGATTAGTGACAGAAAATCGTAAGAGTAATCAAGAAAATCGTAAGTGATGAAGAAAATCGTATGAGTGATGGTTTTCAAGAAAGTACAAATTTATTCATGGAATTGCCAATTTTAGTAGTAGATAGTGATAATGCAGAAATCACAGAATATTATGTAAATACGGATACTACCCAGTTAGAAGATTTACCAAAAGGAATTATAGAAACGCAACCTGACACGGTTCACAATAATATTGTAATTATGAAAAGTGCTGATAATATGGATATTGTACAAAATTCGACTGAACTGATAACACAATCCGAGATAGAATTAACACCGTTGATGACATTATAAGTGATGATGAAAGCCAAGGAGTCAAAATTTCATTAGTGCCGTATTCAGATAATTCAGATTCAAATTATTCTAATGGACCACTTCAACCTACTAAAAAAGTAAGAAAGAAAAGATGTGACGTAGATAGTTCGTCTTAGTTCTCTAATAAGAACAAGGCAAACAGAGAAAGGAAAAAGATATTTAGGCAGAAAAAAGGAAAACAATGGATCATGGAATAATAAAATACCGAAGAATGATAAAAAACTAAAAAAAAGGTGTAGATGTAAAGTTTCTGAAAAAGGTGTCTTGAAGTGTTATTCTATATCGGATAAGGACATAATAAACATTTTTAATCAATTTCGGAACTTGAATTGGAAACAAAAACGAATTTATGTAGATGGGCTAATGAAAGTTTTACCAGTAAAAAGACCGGGGTAGAACAGATCCGGAAAAATCCATTCGAGTGTCGTCTACAAAATATTTTCTAAGAATGATTCTGACATACGGGTATGCAAAACGATGTTTTTGCATACATTAGATTTAAATAGGATGACAGTATTAAACTGGAAGGAGAAAAGCGGTAGTTAAGAATTCGAAAACGCAATTATTGTTTAAAAGCAACAGGAATCGATTTGTGGAATCTAATGAGAATCTTACCAACTTTTTTAATAAGTTGCCAAAAATAGAGTCCCATTTCTGCCAAAAAAGAACTTCCAAAAATTACTTGTTGCCCAAATGGAGGTCAAAATCAGAACTTTATAATTTTTATAAAACCGAATGGTGCACAAGAAATATTACAACACCTTTCTCGTCTACTTCATTTCACAAACATAATGTGATCTAAATTTGCATTTTCATGTAAAATTATTCAAACAATGAAAACTGAAATAGCTACATCAATCACTTAACTTTATTTTTGACTTAATGAATAATAATTTTCTAGTTGTAATTTTTATTTTATTCAACTTGTTTTATATTGTTTGATTTGTATATTTTATCATCACTCTTGCATTGTTTATATCTAAATAAAATACTTCAAGTTATTTGTTTTTCATTATTAGGAGAGTTCCACAGTAAGTACTAATATTAATATACCATTTTGCTAACTCCTACAGTAATTACAACAATTTTTAAATACTCACCATCGCAAAATTGTTAATTCCAATAATTATTAATAAAATCATGATGCCATAATGATATTTAACTTTTTTTTACTCGGAATGTATCTCTTGGTCGTCTTGATATGTGAGTACAAAAAATATACTAATAAGACTTAATTTAGAATAGTTATGCAGTTTTATTGCCGCCCTGTCAAGTTTGTATTTATGGAGTTAGCAAATTTACAAATTAGGGTAGCGATTTGATCTTTGCGAGTTCTTCTTCTAGTGTGAGGAGTCGATCTTCTCCTCTGAGCGATCTGCAGTTGAAGGTGGCTACAGACAGTTTGCATGAATGTAGTGGGTTGGACTGTATTATTTTGTATGGGATAGAATCCCTTCCGTGCATTATATCTCTCTGACACAGATGATGTGGCCAATACGGAGAATGAGGGTGAGGCCTGATTTGGTATAAAGACAGTCATTTTTGTTTGTTTCGCCTAGTGTGATTTGTCTAGCAAAAATACATTGACACCTTCCACACTCGGCAAGATAAAGGAGGTATAGAAAGGAATTGGATTAGTACACATATAGATTGTTTAGGTTCATTTTGAAAGCAAGATAAGGAAGCGTGTTTATTAGGGGGAAAAATATAGAAAAAGGTGTTTCGAGGAGGACCGATAGGAGCAATTCTAGAATTTGCAGCACATACAGTATATGTGGGTGTCTGAAAAGAGGGTGACGTACAGCCAACGAGGGGTGTCTCCAGAAAGTGTCATTTGACATACGCAAACCATGTGGTATGGAGAGGAGTTAAGTAAACATATAAGTTCTCATATAATATTGCATATGTGTATTTTCCGATGTTTTGCATATAAAGGGATTGTTGTGCGCATGACGAAATACTCTTTTTTTTTTTTATACATATACATTCTTATTTGTATTTTGCCTCTTCTACATCCATAGAACTCTTACTTTTTCTTATTTCAAAATATCATTCACTAAATCCAACAATACTTTCTCTGATGTTTTTCTACCACGCCTTCCACTCAAATGTGTACTGTATAAATGTTTTGTTAGTCTTTCTTAATTAATTTGTTTCGTGTACCCAAACAATTTCACAGGGGTTCTTTTCATCTTACTCAACATATCAGCCTTAACACTTGCCACCCTGTGATGGATAGTGAGTGACCAGGACTTATATTTTATTTGATTATTCGACATTTTAATACATAACAAAATTATTTTTATAGCTAATTACAAAAAATAATCTAGCAGATTTTGCATAATTTTAATTTAAAATATACATTTTTCACTGGACGCTTAGCGTCCAGCACCGTGTCTGGCGGAATTTTTTAGCACAGTAAGGCAAGGGTTAACCACCTTCTTCCCAAATCACTTAATTCTGTCATGTATTAACACCCCATGTATTCTTCTAAGTAAACGCATTCCTACAGTATTTATTAGACTATTTTCAGTATTTTCTCACATCCACGTTTCACTCCCATATATAAAAAAATACACTTAAATACTGTTGTGTACTACCATCATTTGACACAAGATCATGGTCCAAACATACTTCTATCATTCTATCCCTGTTATAATTTGTTCCTCGATCACCTAAACTTGTTGAAAACCAACTCATCTTTCACCCAGGGGTTTCAGGTTTCATTCTCCTTCCAGTCCAGTCTGATTTAGTTTATCGACAAAGTTATAACCTTTCTGTATGGCACAGTATTGTCAGCATACAGTGGTTTTAAGCCCGAAGGAGTAATTAATGGGACTGAAAAATTGTCTTCCCCTGGCCACACTCTTCAACATGTCTGCATCACCAATACGATTAAACTAAGGAGAACCATACAAATGAATTAATGTTTAGTCGATAAAATTCATCAATATCCTATTTAGTCTAACGTGTTCCTCGCGGGAAGCACAAACGCCTGTGATCTGACGACAATCCAAGTTTCAAATCTCCTTAAGAGTAATGACTATTATTTATTATCAGAAAATTACTTGAATGTCATGTTTACATGGTGTTGTAATCAAATATCAGTGGTTCTAAACAAAATACACGTTTAAACTTAGAAATTAAAAAACGCCGAAATTGTGCCGCGCACAGGATTCGAGGAATTTGATTTTTAACGTGGTGTACAGGTTAAACAATAAAAACAAATTATTTATATTATATTTATATTTTAAATAAAATTACAATAATAATAAGTCTTATGAACTATAACTTAGTAGGCATGATGAAATGTTAAACAGCATGCTTTTATTTTGGATAATGTTATTCAAAATAAATAATACAATCAATAGAGCTAACAGAGGATTTAGCACCACAAAGCTAAAGTAGTGCCCCTTTTTTCACTGCAAATGAATAATTCTAAGAAATTATGACTTTTTATACTATAATTTTTAAAGGTTGACAATTTTTAATTCTTTGGAACATAATACAAAATAATGTATAATATAGAGAAATATGTTTGGCTCTGAAGTTAGTATTTTCATTCTGTTTATGGTGAACAAGAAAATTTTTGATGAATTTCTGACTTAAAGTCGAGATTTCAAGCCAAAAAAGAGCCTTTACGATTGTCACATTTAAATTATTTTTTTTAACTCATCAAATTTTTATATGTATTAGAGTTTAAAAGGTTTTATTTTTGGACACAAGCATTCAAGATAGTTAACATATTTTGAGTAGAGTATTTATAGTCCATGATTGGCTTTGAAATCTACACAGGAATTTAATAAACTAAAAGCAAATGAAGGATAACTTGGATTTTGGAATATGTGACAGGAATGTTTTTTTTTATTATTTTATTTGATTTCGGAATAACTACTTCATATTTGAAGTCAATTATAAAACTAAATAAATAAATGTATCTTAAAATATTCAATTAAATACTAAATATTTATCTCCCATTATTTTAGTTTTTCTTTAGAATTGCTATTGAGAAATCAGCTCTTGACAGTAATCATCTGCAATATTTGATTTGTCTTATTTTTCATAATACAAAATTATTTGACGTGAATAATTATTACAAAACAATATTTAATTATGAAAAACTCCCATCGCGATGATGCTTTTGGACATACGTTTTTTAAATAGGTTAAAAGATTAGGAATTTTGGAAGGATAATCTCTATGACCTAGTTTGTAAGTTGCCTTACAAACCAGGGTTACGGGTTCGATTCCCGTTGAACCCAGATTTTATTAAAAAGGATTCCAGTCTGGTTTTCACTAAGGCCTCGGCCACACAGGCAGGAGCCTCGCTTGGTGCTTAGAGCTACGCTGCGAGCTAGGCGACATATCCTAGCGAACCAACGCACCGCATCGCAAAGACCACACTGCATGCTTCACGCCACGCTACATGACGATTAGTCATTTAGTGAGTCTCCTAGCGAAGACCTGTTGGTTAATTTTAGTGTGTCACCAAGTGATTTTACAAGATGGCGGAAGTTTTAATAACAGCTCTGTATAAAAGGGAGCCTTTGTGGAACCCATCACTTTGGAATGAAGTTGCGCAGGAAGTAAATAAAGATGGTAAGTTGTAATGAAATGAAATTGGTTAGTTTTGAGAGTGGCATCGTTTGTTGACTCAACCGCTCCCAAATGCCAAATGAATTTGTGTGAAGCACTTTGGTGAGGCCAAGCATGAAGTCACCTACTCGATTAGTCACGTAGCACCTAGCGAATCACTTTGGTGTGGCCTTAGACTAAAGGCCTCTAACATATTTCTGGTTGGTCGGAGGAGGTTGCCATATGGCAATAAGCCCGTCAGATTGTACTGTATGCAAACAGTGTGATACAGAATAATGCAATAAAAAGACGTGCTGATTTTATATTGAAATTTTCGGTGAAAGTTTTTTTATCTTTTCAATGAAAATTATTCTCTAAAATTAAAAAAAATCATTCACATCTCTAAATATTTTAGAAAACGGAGAATGTCTTTTGAAAATTCTACAATCATAACCTTAACTATTACCTAATATTGAATCCGTAATATGTTCTAGTTTTAATACCACTTCTAGTGATATCAAACGTATTTTTATTTTTCCATGGAATATTTAGTATAAAAAAATTATGAGGTACAATTGACATTAAACTGAGAAGTATTTCTAATACAAAATGTTTTCCATAATACTAAAGGCAATACATTATACTACCAAATCGACTAATCTTACAAAAGTATAATAATCCTTCGATACATTCAAATAATTAAAATAAATTTATTTACTCAATTTGAATAATATTAAGCCTACATGTGAAAAGCTTTTTATTCACTAATTATTTTAATCAACTACATTCAAGTTGCTTATTATATGTAGAATTGATCTTGAATACTAACTTAATATTTGTTATTAAAAAAACATATCAGTCACTTGAAATCAAAATTATAAGGACAGGGATGAAAATGGTTTTACAAATTTTTGTAGCTTTTCTTGATGAAACTCCATAATGGTACTTATGATCTAAATTTATTATGTAAATTACACTAATACAATGTTATTATTGCGGCTCAGTTTTATCATCTTTTTGGGAATCAAATTATTTTAAATAAAAAGTATTTATTGAGAGGATATTTGGAGTACTAAGCATAAGCAAATGTAAAAATATAAACATTTTAAAAAGTCCTTAAATACTCTTCTGCCTACCCTAAAAGGGTAACGGCGCAATAAATTACAGAGTAAACTTGATATTTTCTAATCAAATAACAGGATAAGGTTTTTTCATTACAGCTTGCCGTATTGTCACTATTTCTTTTTGTTTTCTACGGCACCCATCTCTTATTTTTTATGGGAATGTTAAATCATTTCAAAGGATTACTGAAACCAAACTTTTATTAAATAATTAACAGTCGATTATATAGCATCGCCCATTTGAAATTCTTTAAAAGTTTTGTAAATTTAATCTTCATATTATTTAACAGTACGAAAATCACTGGATGTGTTTATCAATGTATTTAATTTCTGGCAAAAAAAGTAGTATGTATTTATAAAAAAAATATTCATAAGACATTTTCCAAATAATCTATAGTATCTCAATAAACATAAAGATATGGATAAAATAAATATATTTTTGTTTTTTTTTACATATTTTGTTATACTATGTGTGAGTCATTGCTTGTTCTTGTTTATAAACAGCGTGGTACGCATTCCTTATGAGCGCATATGGAAAACATGATTCTAACAAGTCCATCGTAAGGAAAGGCGACTCTTGTACGATCAAATCTAACAACAAATAAACTGATTCTCGATTTTTTATAGCTTCTTTATCAGCTTCTTGTCCTAACCTGAGTAATGATGAAGATGTTAAGGCTAGAAACTCTTTCATTCGATCTTCAATATCACCTTGCCCACAAATAGTGAACAATGCACCAAAAATATTGTTTATAGCTAAAGCCATACAGTGAATATTATTGGCATGACCTTCTAATGATGCTTTATAGAAAGAATTTTCATTTCTGGCCAATTTGGGAATTGAAACAGCAACAAAGACCATTAACAAACAAACAAGAAGGTGTTCTTCTTCATCTGATTCAGCTTTGTGTTGTCTTAGTGCCGCAGCCAATGTAGGATCCACCTTGCATGGCAAGCCTGCTGCTGAAGACATCTCAGATATAACTCGCATTGGATCACCACTCGGCAAATGATGTTGGAAGTCTTTGATAGAACTAATTAAAAATGGAATTCGTTGTTCTAAAACATCCAACAAAGCTTCTTGTGCAATCTGTCGAAAACTCAATATTACTCCTACAATAGTCATTCTTTGGAGAACATTTTCCACATACTGTAATCTCTTAAACTGTTCCTTCATTATTTCAGGTTTATCAAAATTTGTACGCAACGACTGTAGAACATCTTTATTGCTTGCAACAAGTTTCTTCAGCTCCTGAACTTGACTTGAAATATGCCACATCAATGTCTCATTTAGCAACTTCATTCCATAAGGACCTATTAGTTCTGCAAGAGCTCTAAGCTCATTAAGGTCTGAAAATTCTTCAGCATTAAAAGGAATTGTGCCTTCTGCAGTTAAACTAACAAATGCTTTTTGATTCATAGAGAAGCAAATGTTGCCAGCACTCACTCGTCTTAGTAATATTTCTGAATACCATTGAGTATAAAGAGAGGCAATCGTTTTTTCTCCATGACTATCCACATTCTGGGTTTGCTGAAGTAGAGCATTGTTGAAAACTCGAGTAATATCAATATGAACATAATTTTCTACCGTTTGTAAAACATTCATATACGCTCTAACACTTACCAAAAGTTCAGTAGGTTTAGCAATTTCACTAGTGTCCTGATTAAACATAACCATACCAACAAGAGCTTTAGAAAATCGCGTTTCCAAATGTTGATGTAAATATTCACGAGGTGCAAATGTATACTCCCAAACATTTACTGTTGTACAGTAGTTAATGGCAAAACATAACTCGGTTAAAGCCATATGTAATTTATCCATAGTAGTCAATTCCTCTCGGGTTTTTCTATAACTTTCAGAACCAGGTTTCATCACTTCCATTGCATTCTTTTTGTTTTTATCTTTTTTCTTTCTATTGACCAGTTGCGCAATAGTTTGAGCACAATGTTTAGGCAGCAATTTATCACTCATTGTGCACTGCTCATCGCAAATAGTTGTGATGATGTTCTTAGCTTCTTTAGCCATTTCTTCTAAAAACATGTTAACAACAGAGAGACTCCTCTCTCGGATGTGATGTCTTTCCTCAGGACACAATTCATGTGTACAATTTTGAAAATGGCTACAAATCAAAGGGAAAGCTATGATATAACGGTTCTGAGCAGGAAATTCAAGACACATGTGAAATTGGTCTTCAAATATTTTACTATAGAAACAAAATATAGAAAGATCAGAAGTTTCTACCATAATTTCATCAAGATTATCTACCATTTTTGTGTGGTATACCATTTTGTCTATTAATTGTGCCATTTCACGATTATCTACCAATCCTAAAGCACTTTTGGCAATAGATGTATATGCTTGTAATCTAAACCAATCAAGTCTAAATGCTCGAAAATCAAAAATTTCATTATCCTCTACTTGTTTGACATTAAGGCTTGCAGCTGTGTTACAAAGAGATGAAAGAATAATGCTTTCATCTTCGGGGCATACTTGCAAACGTTGTATCAAAATGTTTAGTGCTATGGCATCGTAGCCTGATAGATACTGTATATAGTAGCGTTGCATAACTTGACTATATTTCCGAACGAGAGCTCTTAATTCTTCCATGTGGAAAAGTAATTCAGGCAGCTGTCTGTCAACTAAATCTTCAGCAGATTTGCCTTTAGCCTTCTGAAGTGGGGGATTATCATTGTGTCTCAAGAGCCAAAACACTTCATCGCGAGCATAACTTAATCCCATAAATATAAGCAAAGCTTTGGGTCCAAGCAGTCCAGGTTGATCAGTTAAAATTAAGCCCAATTCCTTGAGAGCTGTTCGCAAAAATTTCCTTCGTTCTCTATGTTTGTATCCTGCTTTTTGAATTGCTTGATTATAACAATCCTTTACTTCTGAAATCCTTTTTCCATAACCTTTGATTCCATCAAAGAAAGCTTGAATGTAAGAATGAATATAGATGACCTCATCACGAAATAGGGCAACCACCCAACAAGAATCTAGAGCCCCAACCCACATCCTATTAGCTTGCTCTTGGTTGAGCACTTGATGACAAAGCATGAATCCAAATATTATCCATCGCTCCATTGATTCTAAAGACAAATATTCACATGACATAGTATTAGACTCTGCCGCTTTCAGGATCTGAGAAGGATTAGCTACTAAGCTAAGTTTTTGTTCAGACCTCCAGTTGTCTGCTGTAAGATTTCTGGCTGGAAAAATATTTCCGAGTGACATTAAAGCACTTAACAAAAGTTTTTGATGTAGCAGGAATTCCTCGGAGAGTTTCTTCAATGGCAAGTCATAATCCATGATGAGCTGGCCTAATCTGGGAAAACTTGGATCATTTTGGCTATGAACCATTTCATGAGCAGCATTGAATAGCCCTAAAACTGGTTTACGATCTTCAACCTTCGATAACAAAATCATTAATGATACATAAGTTGTAACTAAATCAAGATAATTCTTAGTCAGTTCAAAATTAAGAGTTAAATCCAGATGTATCAGACAAGAATCCATGTTATGGAGCAGCTCACAAACATTATCCTTGAAATCGAGCAGGTCAACAAATGTGTAATAATACAGAGATAGAGATTTGATGATTTCATTTCTTATATTCTGAATCGCTTGCAGACCCTTAATATCGATATTCGGGAATCTTCTTACAATGAACTTAATGGACGATTCCAGCGTTTTATCAGACAGGAATCCCGGTTTAGATTTAGCATCTCCACAGGCTTTTTTTATATTATAAATACGAGTTAGCATCCCGATACCCCTGTCGTTCAGGATGACCAACTTTTCAGCAAGCTTTTGTTGCGTTGGAGTCATAGAGCGTGCCATTTTGATTGATTCAGGGACCTAAAATTGATAAATTTTAAAAGTAAGTGTTTTATATTAGCCTATTAATGCAATCAAGCAGAATGGGGGGTATTAAGCGAAAACTTACTCAATCAATAAATATATAAGGTACACTTGTCGCTAATTATGACATTCGTAATTGAGTATCCAAATAAACAATTGAACATCATATACGAAATCGTTGTAGAAAAAACCAACACTAATTTATTATTAATATAAAAAGGGAGTGTCAAACTCGCCGACAACCTCCATCTTTTTGCAACCATAGACTATCTTTAATGAACAATGACCGTGAATTCCAATAACAGCACAAATAACCTAATATAATATGAAGGAAACCATAGACTACATTTGAAGGCATTTCAAGGTGCTAGCGTATTATCTCTATATAGGAGCTACTTCTTGAATAATGGCCGTGAACTCCTATATATGAAGGAAATTCTGGGTGCTGGAATACATATGCACCATCTAGCGACAAATGGTGAATATATGTTTGGAATCTCGGTCCAGTGGCAGGACGCCTTACTTCTTCATCGGATAATTTCTAAGTTAGGATAATTAAGTAGCCATTTATCCATCTGGAGTATACTCTCATATTAATTTAGGAGTTCTCGGCCATTCTTCAAGAAAAAGAAAATAATTCATACACATCATTATTTAACACTGACGTATACTCCTTTATATATGGGAGTTCACGGCCATTATTCGAAAAGAAATTCATTCACAAATATACCATTATCTTAAGGTAATTAGTACCATCACCCACAATTTGGATTTCAGGACAGGCTTCGCGACGAAGGTCAGAACCTCCAGTTCTTTTTGTAAAGACTCGTATTATCGGGGGTGTCAGGGGTAAACCACCAACGAAACGACCAAGGAACGAAACATGGTATTTTGTAACGGCAGTACTCAGAGAGGCTAAAAATAGGGTGAGATGGAGAATCGTCATAGGTAAAGTTGGGTCAATGGATCGGAAAGATTACGACTCTCAGTCATGAGGAATCGACCATGGAGAAGTTAAGACAGGTCGTAAGATTACTTGCAAGCGGTTTTTTCACTATCGGTTAATGCATATGAACTTCACACGAGCAATCTCGCAATTTAACCGCGGTTAAACGAGACCCTAACTTTAGGCTACAAGTAGCCTTGGTACAATTTGAGAAAATCAAGTTTTGATTTTTGACATCTCTCAATTTGATTAAATCTTAAAGTTATCTGTGATTATGTCTCGTGGTAGAATCGTCATAAAATTTGTAGACCTTAGAAGTATATTTTACAAGATTTTGAATGTTTATGACCATACACGTGCAACAGCAATAATGATTAAATAGTTTTTCAAGGCTACTCACTTTT
Organism: Odontocerum albicorne; assembly: GCA_949825065.1. NCBI lineage: Eukaryota > Metazoa > Arthropoda > Insecta > Trichoptera > Odontoceridae > Odontocerum > Odontocerum albicorne. The sequence continues at coordinate 19,476,342 of OX463846.1, read as the reverse complement.
TATATTTTGGATCATAATATTATAATCTTGGATATCTGATTTTATTTTAAGATACTCAGTTTGAGAATTTTGAGAAAAATAGAAAATATTCGTGTTGTATGTGTGATCACTAATTTTAAAACATTCAACATGGTTTTTTTTACTGTCAGTTAACATAAGTTTTGCTTTTTTTAGCTTGAGCCATTCATGATGATCTTGCACCTTCTTTTTCTTGTTGCTGTATTTAAATATCATACGATTGTTCAATATATTAACCCCTTACCGCATACTGGCTCATATATGATCCAAAATAATCTTTCGCCATAAAAAACAACAAAATAATAAAATATTTCTTGCTTCTGGCAATAATACTAAAGTTTTATCTATGATCTGCGTTACTAGTTGTCAAACTTCTTGCTAGATGTCTCTGGTTGTACTAGATGTGCGTTCGACTGTTTTCAACTGTCGGTTTATGATTTTCTGTACAAACGTGATATTCAAAAGTGTTTTTTTTTTAGTTTTTTGTTTGTAAAACGCTATAAAAAATTATATTACACTGGTTTAATATTATTTTCATTGGGTAAGTAATAAAATGATCACTTTTATATAAAATTATGGATAATATTGTGTAAAATGTTTTTGGTCCATATATGGTCCATCATGCAGTTAGTCATAATTTTTGCACATACTGTCAAATAAGTTGTAAAATGCCAATAACCAAGTTAAGTGTATTTTTATCGATTTTAATTATTTTTTTTAGATATGGACGCTCGTAAATTCTACAACACTACAAAATATGCAAGAGAAATACCAAACAATGCTATTGACAGCGAGGATGATGTGTCAGATAATGAGGATTACCCCCAAATGAGTACTCCCAAAAATGTAATTATTCCAGAAAGCGATGAGAGCAGTTCTGATGAAGAAAACGAAGTCCAAGAAGCTTCTTCAACTTCTGCTACCGAGAAGTTTGTGTGGAGAAGTCGAAATATGTGTAAATCACCAGATGATATTGCATTTTTGGGAGATCTAGAGTTTCCAAAAGACTTTGACGATATAGATTCTCCTGTTCAATTGTTTAAATATTTTTTTGAAGACGACATCTTGGAACAGATAGTTTTGGAATCACGGTTGTACTCGACAAACCAAAGACCAGACAAACCAATCTCATCGTCGAAAAATGATATAGAACAATGAATAGGAATATGTATGATGATGTCTATAGTACAGTTACCCTCCTGTACTACACTATAGGCATTATTGGAATCCTGATCTAGGTAACCCATTCATTTCCTAAACCATCACGTGCGGAATAGGTGGGAGGAAATAACAACTCTGCAATGGCATCTCCAGATTCTCCAGATTTTGACCCTCTTTACAAAATTAGGCCCATTCTTTCAGAGGTGTAAGTACCCAGATTGTACAGGACGATCTTTTGTCATCTGCGAAAAACGCAAAATAAACTTATGTCTGAATAAAGACAGGAATTGCTTTACAAATTTCCATGAAGAATAGTGGTTTTCGTTTCCAAGCCATGTCATGTACTCCAGTATTTTTTTTACTACAACTGCATGGCGTGCCAGATTTGGACCAAAATATTTTTTTGTATTTTATATAGGTAAAAATAAATTATTTGAAAAATAAAAAAATACGTGTCTTTTTTTTCATCATTTACACATCATATATTTTTTTTACAAATTTAAAAAAAATCATGCAGTAAGGGGTTAACTAAATTACTAGGTTCCCAAAATTAAAAAAAATATTTGTTTGTAATTCTTTGCTTCACGTCAATCGCCGGCCATTAGTTACATAAAATTTTATTTAATAATAAAATATTTGAATGTAAATAACTTAAAAAAACTGGATTTATTTCTTCTTTTGAAAACGAGGAAAAATAAACTCATTTTACTTTAAATACGTTAAAAATTGTCCAATTAAGTTCCTTACTATATTTTACTTTATAATACCAGATATAGTTTTAAAACCTAAAAATTATACATCATATAATTTTTATTGTTTTTTTTTGTGATAAACTTAATAAAACAAAAATTGAACTAGATATTCTTTGGATATGAATTGACGAAAATTGGTATCAAAGTAAAACACGTGTAATTTTTTTTCATGACGTGTAATTCTTTGTTAAAGTAAATCAACTATATCTAGCATTTATTTGAATTTCGATAAAGATTTGGCTGGTTACTGAAAAAATAGTAGCGGATGTATCAAATTATTGTTTTAAAATGAATACATGAATTTTGTAGAATTTTCAACTATGAGAAACGTAAAATAAACAAAAGCCCAAGCTGTGAACTTGAATTGACCAATTTCGGAGATCTCTCATCTCTGCCTATTTCAAAAGGGACATGTATTTACGGTATGTTCTTTAAAAATACAATAAATGCTGTAATTCTGTCAAATTATTATTTATTCTTTTAAAATATAATGAAAATTGAAGAATTAATTGAAATTTAAATATGTATATATATAATCAATATTAATTTGAAAATCAGCAAAAAGTGTGAGAGACGAAACGTGGAATTATAACCATTGATACGATATATATTTCGCAACCAAATTATCTTGGAAAATTGTATGATTGACTCTCCGCTGCTACGTGGATGTTGCTGGACATTTCATGCAAAATAAATAGTTTCTAGTCTTTATATTTCTATAGTACTTCATGTAATACTATAGGTACTTTAAAACAGTATAAAATGAAACAATATCAAAATAAATAATATGTAGGTAGAACGTACACGGTAGTGGTAGTACACAGGGCGTGCAGGTGGTAGGGCGTAAGAAATGCGAAAGAGGCATGTATTTTTCTATCACGTTCTATCCAATTCTATATATCCAGTCGTTACGAAAATGACAACTCGATTGAAAAAGAAGGACTTCTATTACTGAAAAAAATAGAGCTTTCTAGTTCCATGTTTAATGAACTTTTTGAGCTATTGCTCGTGACTGACGTACTTTAAAAAAATATTGATGGATAGTTCCGTAGATTTAAAAAAATATATCGAAGTAAATGAGGCTTTTAACTGATACATTTTTTGCTGAACATTAAAACACTTTATTTGCTGTAAGTTTTTAAAATTTATTTGTTCATACAAACTTTTCAAGCCAACAATCATCAAATATTTTCGGTGGCAACATTTCTGTTCAAGCATCATCAAATAGTGTTGGCTGCCGATTTTTAGTTTTTATGTGATATTTTCTGTTTTCGGATTTAACGTTACGATGGAATATTGTTATCATTGTTTCGAGACATTTTATCTTAATTTTTATAAAAAATAATTTTGTGGTGAGAGATAATTAATGGGGTGAGTGAAAAAAACTTTGTGAACAAGATAGGTTGTCGCAACTTGACATTCATAATGGCGGTCAGTCATTAATTTTTACTTCTTTCGGTTATAACAAGAAAACGGACGTTAAAAATCTAAGCGAAATGTGCGCAATAGTTGGAGTTTCCTAACATAATATATTAGTGTTTATATTTTCTGTTTGGGGCTGTATTCGGTATGCTTTATAAGGTGAGGTCCCTTGTTTCAGATGGATTTAGGCGATGAAGCCCTTTTGGATATGGATCTCCTGGTGGATGAAGGATCGGACGATGAAGGAGATGCTCCTGTTTCGTCTGGTGAGCTATATATTTACACTTTTTCATATCAAAACACACTTAAGTTGCTGATCAAGTGACTTGAAGTCACAACTGCCAACTACCTTTTTTGATGTTTTTTGAGCATATATATTTTCATTATAGGAACCAAAATGCAGTAAAACCTCTGGTTGAATTGATCGCTTTTTTATGTGTAGAGGGTGAATTTGATTTTGTATTTATATATCTCTCAGTAAGCAAATATAAGCTTCAATTTCATTGCCTATAAGGTTATTACAACTGAAGATGTAATCATTCAAACGGTAGCTTTTATAATGTGAAATAGCTATTTGAATTTACATTTTGTGGTCATCACACTATGTATGATTGTTTTTTTGGGTCCAATATAGCTATTTATATCGAGCCCATATTGACTGACAATTTTATTTTTTATAATGTAAGATACATTCATTTATATTTTATAACAACCCTAAAACTATACTTTTAGATAACTTCTGAGGCATGTCGAATTTATATATGTGCAACCAATAAAGATATATTTAGCAAAAATTGAAATTTCAAATTGTCACTCACAAGTTTATTTTTACCAAATACCTCATAGACCATTGAAATACTGTTTATAACGGTTTAATCTTTAGCTTAGAATCGATTTCCTCTAGAGAACCATGAAACTGATTACATATTACATTTTCAGATATTTCCTTAATAGATCCTTTCTAAAAACAATGATAGGATATATAGGGTCATTAAATTAAATGATCTGTAGAAATGTTAATAATTATCTTTAAAGCATAAATAACTTCAAAATGGCATTGAGTTTATTTTGTGTAATAGTTATTGAAGAGGAAACTGGCTAACCTAAGTTCTTATTAGCATTCAAATAGCCGAAGAGTTCAATTTTGTCAAGAACAATATGTATATTGATAACTAAATATGATTCTTAAATATCCATATAAAAGAAATTTGCAGAAAATAAACAGTCAATTGAGTTTGTACACTTAATTTTTATGTGTCACAAATATATTTTTATTTTAGTTCTGATATTAATAAAACCAAAACTGACTCATTTAATGTCACTCCAAATTCATATAGTACTACTTGACTATTTGATTCAATCTCGCTTATGTTATTTATTTTTGGTTGATTTATTGAAATTGATTAAAATTTCAAGGTTTCATATATCTTAAGTCATTAGGAGAAATTATAATTTGATTTATTTCTGACCAGTCTCTGGTTTATAGCATGCTTAGCAAAAATTCTGTTATATGCGTAATTCCGCACATAATATGGGCATAATACAGATTTCAAATCATGTTTATTTACTTAATTTATGTGTGGTAGTAGTTAAGGTAGATTATTTAATTTCAAAATATTATTTTTTCATTCTTTATGCTTCAAATTTCTTTCCAAGTATTGCACATTATTTTGTAGGATTTTAGTCTTTTTTAAAACATGGCTCTGGAAATGTTTATCATAACATAACAGATAACCATCGTGACCTTATAAAAACTTAGAGTGCATTTGGAGTAATGTGTCTATCATTTGATAGATTAGGAATTTTCTAACTTTATTATGCTTAGGGCAGTGTGCAACATGTGCTGTGATGTCTGTTTTAATTTTTTTATTTCTTAATACTACCACTTTGTGATTAAAATGGACATTATCAGAAAATGGTGATTCAGAAAAATAAGAATTTGCCAGCAATCAGGATCAGACGTGAGAAACTGCAAGAAGATGGAAAGCTACGAATATTTTAAATGAGCGTGGAAAAAAATAGGTTGTGAAAAACAATGGGGAGGAATGGATGAAGATAATTTAAGAATTTTGGTGTATCCAGCAAAAAAGGTTTGTGGTATAACAAAAAGTTGGAAATATAAATGGCAATGAATGGTGGGATCATTAAGTTAGGAATTGTGTGAATGAGATAAATTTAGCTTGGAGATTTGTTGAAGCAAGAACGAAAAAAGTAGTAAGTTGATGGAAGCAAAAAGAAAGTATAAGAAGTGAAAAATTAAGAAAAAGTATGTTCAAACAAAAAAAAGAAACTAGAAGGAGGCAGAAAGTTGAATTTGAATGCTGAGGGAAATATGAAAATATTTTGAAGGATGTTGATAAAATGCATGCAAAAAGAACACGGGTGGTATTTGTAGTATCAAAGATAGCTATGGAAGAGAAATCATATAAAGTGAGGGTTGGTTTTAAATGGAAGAAGTATTTTGAAGAGCGGTTATAATGCTAATTATAAAGGTATGATTAATAATAACTTCAGTGTATAATGAGAGATTGGAAAATATGAATTAAATTAGTAATGTGAAAAAAGTAAAAGCAGCAGAGACAGTTTTTTAACAAGTCTTGGGAATTGGGCCATACACCAGAAGATTGAAAAAGTGCAGTGATAGCCTCTTTATATAAAAGGAAAGGTGTGAGATAGAATGCGGTAGCTACTGAGCTTACTGATTGTTGTAAGTAAAATGAACAATTTTTTTTAATTAAAAGACAACAAAGTATGTGATGGTCAGGGTGCCTTTTTACGTGGAAGACAATGCATGGATCGGATATTTTCTTGGCATATGATTGTGTAAAATATATGGCTAAAAATAAAAAGTATGTATATAAAAAGTGTATATATAAAGCCTATAACCGTGTGGATCAGACCCAAGTTATGGAATATATTGAATGTATCAGGTCTGTAAATATGAAACTGGATTTTTTTTATAGAAAAAACACATTTATTGTATGAAAATGGTAAAAAATATTTTATTCAAAGTATTGCCCATCGCTAGCTACATATTTTTCCCATCTCTCTGGCAAACTGTTGCTCTTTTGAGGCAAACCAATCATGGAGCCATTTTCGTAAGAAGTGAAGCGCTGCTCAGCAAGTGCGTGTCCCATCGATGCAAATAAGTAGTAATCGGATGGAGCCAAGTCTGGTGAGTAAGCCGCATGCGAAAGTATTTGCCAACTAAACGCCTCAATCGTTTCCTTGACCGGTTTTGCTGTGTGCGATGGTGCATTATTATGAAGCAAAATCACTTTGTGTTGCCTCTTTTGATATTCTGGTAGTTTTTCACGCAATGCTTGGTTCAAACCCATCATTTGTTGTCGGTAGTGTTCAGTATTAACGGTTTCACCAGGTTTTAGCAGCTCATAATAGATAACACCCTTCTGATCCCACCAAACACAGAGCATTGTCTTCCGTCCATAGCGATTTGGCCTTGCAGTTGATGTCGCTGGTTTGCTTGGAGTTACCCATAATCTTTTACGCTTAGGATTCTCGAAATATATCCATTTTTCACCGCCAATCACAATTCGATGGAGAAATTATTTTCTTTTGTACCTGGCGAGCAACATTTCGCAAGAGGTTTTTCGGTTTTCCTGCTGTCTTTCATTCAGTTCATGTGGAACCCATTTTCCCACCTTCTGGATCTTTCCCATGGCTTTCAAACGTATGGAGACGGCTTCTCGTGTCACATTTAATTGATCCGCGAGTTGTTGTTGTGTTTGAGCGTCATCCTCATCCAACAATGCTTGCAATTCGGCGTCTTCAAACTTTCTCGGTGGTCTTCCACGTTCTTCGTTTCTCACGTCAAAATCGCCACTTTTGAATTTTTTAAACCACTCAAAGCACTGTGATTTACCAAGAGCATGTTCACCATAAGCTTTGACAAGCATTCGATGCGATTCTGCAGCAGTTTTCTTCAAATGGTACCAGAAAATCAATGCTGTCCACAAATTGTAGTTTTCAGGCACAAAAACAGACATGTTCAACGCTATGAAAACATATGTAGTTGTATTACACTTGTATTGTTGTGAGTTAAAAGTCTTTGACAAATGTAAACACAAGAAAAAGGCGCCAATGACGCGGTTTGACAGTCACTACATTGAAAACTAGAGCCATCTATGAGCAAATTTCGGTTTCATATTTACAGACCTGGTATATGGTGTTGAATGTAAGTTAATATATGGTATTGTGTAATATATTGATAGTAGAGCCTGCATGAGTGGTGCCTTGCCTGAGTTGTTTAATATTACAAGAGGTGTAAAGCAAGGATGAGTAATGTCATCCTGGTTACTCAATTTTTATGCATAAACTCAAAGAACTGCAAAGATCATTAGGTGACATAAAACGTTGAAAGGGAATGTATATGGACTGATGTATACTGATGACATCATAGTGTATGATAAGAAACTTGTATGTGAAATGTTGCAAAATCCCCAGTCGTAATTGAAAAGGGTGAAAGGAAAAGTAAATGTGATATTTGAGTGAACAATGAAAGATCAAATCAAGTTGAAGAATGCTGCTATTTATGTAGTATATTCCAAGACAGGCCTGGCCAACCCAAATTGCCCCACGGGCCGCATTGACGACCTAAAATTTTCCAAGGGCCGCACATAAATAAGATTAATTGCAAATTTTGTTCTAATGTTTTTTCGATATCTCGCTTTACAACGAAATTCATACTTATTAAATTTTTTGTAAGTGATTGATTTGGATACACAGGTACACAGAAAGTGTGCAATCAGTGTAAATCTAAAAAAAAACTACTACAACTAGGTATGAAGAGAAAACGTATTGAACCAACAAAATGTATCTGCATGGTAATATAATGACTTCTAAGTTATTAATTCGTAAATATATTTGTATGGTAATAAAAAAACAATTCGTCTTATATGACCGCAGGATGCACATAAGGGCGCCGCCATTGGGCCGTGGGTTGGTCAGTCCTGTTTTAAGATGACAGAAGGGGGGGGGAAATATATTGAACGGTGAGTTGCGATAAGAAAAAATTTCAATGGGGGATTAAAATACATACATTCAATCCAAGCAATATTAAGATCTACCAAAATGATTTTTCACAACAGCGTATTAGTGCTAATATTGATGTATGGGAGTGAAACGTGAACGTGGAAATAAATTAAAATATGATGGAAATACATGCCTAAGTAGAATATGTGGTTATTAACACATTGACTGCTGAGTAATTTGTTTTATATTTACTGTGCTTTTAAAAAAATAAAAAAGCAAATATTAGGTCCTTACATATGAAATTGGCGTTTTGTTTGGGAGGAACATAAAGTTGATTTTTTTTTAATATAATATATTTATTTAATCAAAGTATGTACCATTGCTATCTATGCACTTTTGCCATCTCATAGGTAGTTCATCGATCTCTTTACTAAAAAAACCATTCGGACGGGAATCAATAAAATCTTTGAAGTCGGTTTGGACTGCCCCATCGGAGTTGAATTTTTTCCCTTGCAAGAAGTTATCCAAATTTCGAAAAAAATAGTAATCTGTTGGGGCAAGGTCCGGAGAGTACGGTGGATGTCTTAGACATTCCAATTGAAGCTCTTCTAATTTGGTAGCCGTCTGTTGTGCAGTGTGTGGTCTAGCGTTATCATGAAGCAGCAGTGGCCTAGAGCGATTAACCAGCCTCGGTTGTTTAGCAGCTAGCTTTTCCATCATGGTTTGCAGTTGCTGACAATAGACATCTGCCGTAATCGTCTGGCCAGATTTAAGAAAGCTGTAGTGAACGACACCAGCACTAGTCCACCAAACGCTCACAAGTAACTTTTTTGGAGTCAATTTTCGCTTGGGGCATGGTTTGGCTGGTTCGGCAGGGTTCAGCCATTGCGATGAGCGCTTCCGATTATCATACAGGATCCACTTTTCATCACAGGTAATGATTCGATTCAAAATCCCTTCATTATTGTGCCGGTTGAGTAATGCAACGCAGCAGTCAACGCGCGTTTGTTGATTTGCTTCACTCAATTCGTGAGGTACCCACCTTTCAAGCTTTTTCACCTTCCCAATTTGCTTCAAGTGGATTAAAACAGTTTTATCACTAACACCGCAGCCTGCAGCTAACTCGGACGTGGTTTGCGATGGATCCGCTTCCACAATAGCCTTCAATTCTTCATTATCAACTTTGGTCTCCGGCCGTCCACAGGGCTTGTTCTGCAGGTCGAAATTTCCAGAACGAAAACGTTGGAACCAAAAACGCACTGTGTTTTCTTTTGCGGCACCGTCGCCATACACATCATTAATCCTTCGAGCCGTTTCTGCAGCACTGGTGCCACGGTGGAACTCGTACTCGTAAATAACGCGATATTTCAAGTTTTCCATTTTGTAAACTGAGTGACGCAAAGAAAAAAAACAATTGAGGAAAAAACAAATGAATTATAATTTTCGAAACACAAATACTTGAGTAAATAGCTGTATAAATTTTAATTTGGAATTCCTAACCAAAGAGAAGATATTTGAGATCAAAGTTGCCAGTACGGCAAAACGCCAATTTCATATGTAAGGACCTAATATAATTCATTAGCACACAGACCTTACAAACTCTATAGTACCATAAGTCCACTCTGGACTCGTTTGTTTTATAATTCACCCAAAGACATTGGGAATAGAACGACAGTAGGCATTTTCAATACCCAGCAAAGTTTATATCAACGCATATATGCGTTTTCAGCACTGAACGTGTTAAGTATGAATATGAGCTGAAAACCAATATGTTGAGTAGGGTGAAAAAGAGTATGTTGAGGTAGTTGGGACGTGTTGAACAATAGGTTACTAAAGACTGACTAAACAAATCTATAATGCAAATATGAGTGGGTTTTATGGTAGATGAAGATTGAAAAATGTATGAATGAATGTAGAAAGAAGGAAAAGCAAGGAGTAAAAAAAACAAGGTATGAGATGTATGGGTGTGAAGGAGACGAAGGAAGTATGTCATTGTATTAAATAATAAATTACTTTGTTTTTTCATTTAACCCTTCCCTCCCTGTGATGTGTAACTAGTACACACTGCCTCTAAAAAACTTAAATATCTATAAATATAATAAATACTGGGCTCAAATTTTAGGTATTGCTCTGTAATACATTTACGCATTGAATGAAAAAATAATAATTAGCACTTATCGGCCACATCAGAGATATTTTGTGAAAATCAGGAATAAATTCACCAATACAATCAAACGTGTGACGTAGGTATATTCATTCTAAAAAACCGCTATGGGTGAGGAAGCGACGCTATTCACGTCTCACTCTACTTCGGTATATGGGAACGCAAGAAATAGAATCTCAGTTCGCAATTGTGTTTCATCCTTAGAGGTATAACAGTCCGAGACCGAGTCCCGTCTCAGTTCTCAGTAGCTCTGGGGCATCCATTTGAGGTGGTCTCTTCGTTCCGTTTGTGAACGTCGGCCGATGTTTTTTTCAAGTTTTCAGCAATTAAATTTCAATTATTATCACTTTTGACTTCAAATTGAATTAATTTAAGTGATTGGCTATGAATATTCTCATTTTTACATGTGTATGAATACACAGCACCGGAACACACGGATTTTTTTAGCACAGGAAGGGAAAGGATAAATATTCTTATCTGCAGTTCCACAAAGTAAAAGCTGAAATCTTTGATAAATGAAGAATATCAATGTTTTCAAAATTTGATGCTCTGCCCTTTTTGCCTAACACAACAGGGAAATTATATGTATGTTGTATTATCCTTGCATTCAAAATGAGTACCAAACTTAAATTTGTTTAGTGAATTTCTTTGTTTAAATTAGAATTTATCAGACCTATGATATTTCCACATGACCAAAACTAGCATATTGTGGTGGTACGAGTATCGTATGAAAATTCAATCAATAATAAATAATTAATTAAAACTCACAATCTAATGAGTCACATTGTGAGTCAATATTTACAGTTTCAAATATTTAACATGTTGGTATTTTTCATCACTGAATGACTTCTTCATATTCTTCTTCCTAGGGTTGTAATACTGTACTGCGAAATGTGGCTCAGTTGCCTGTTTCCTTGTCCTTGTGCTGATACAAATATTCTAGTCTAGGTTTGTCACAAATTTTCAAACATAGATCTAAACACCATCTAAATAATGAGTTCATTTCTTAAATGTAAGATTTTAACTAAAATGTCAACAATTGATAAGTCTACTTTCAATCAGCTCATTGGTACCTTCATTTTTGTCTTTGATGTTTCGGCAGATATCTTGATTATAATTATTGTCTTTATCAAGATTTAAAAAAAAGTAATTTACTATTAAATATTCTAATATGAAGTTCCATAAAGTAAAAGGCGACTTCCGTGGTAGTTGGTAAGACGTCTTGTCTGCCAACCTCGGGGTCGCGGGTTTTATTCTCATTGGAACCCAGATTTTTTATAAGAGTTCCAGTCTGGTTTTATTTAAGGCATCTTTAGCATGTTTCTTGTTGATTGGAAGAGATTGCCACATGATTATAAGTTTGCTAGGTTGTACTGTATACAACGAAAGTGTAATATTGGGTGTACAAATTAGCGCGGTCCGTTTTTTGTGTTCAAAAATGCATTTATTTCTAAACAAAATGAATGAATAGATCAATTAAAGTATTGTCCATCGCTGGCTACTACTTTTTCCCATCTCTCAGGCAATTTTCGAATTCCATCTCGAAAAAATGACTCGTCTTTTAAGGCGATACAAGTTTGGAGCCAATTTTCGGTTTCTACGAAAGAAGTAAACCGGTGACCTGCCAAATCGTGCTGCATCTTTCGGAACAACCAGTAATCAGAAGGAGCAATGTCCGGGGAATACGGCGGGTGCGTTAAAACATCCCATTTGAGCGTTTCCAAATATTTTTGTACGACTTTTGCGACATGAGGCCGAGCGTTGTCATGAAGAAGAATAACTTTATCATGTCTTTGCTCGTATTCCGGCCGTTTTTCTCGCAATGCACGGCTCAAACGAATTAATTGTAGCCGATACCGATCGCCCGTAATGGAATCGCCAGGTTTCAGCTCCTCATAGTAAACAACACCCCTTTGGTCCCACCAGATACAGAGAGCATGATCTTCGAACCATGTATGTTCGGTTTTGGTGTTGATGTTGAGGTCGATGGCAACGATTGACCGGACTTAGCGTAGTATTTTTTCTTCTTGGGGTTGTCGTAGAATATCCACTTCTCATCTCCAGTTACAATCCGATGCAAAAAACCTTTTCTTTGTTGCCTTTGAATCGCAAGTGAAAAATCGCCTTTCAACGTCTCTCGGTTTCAGTTCATAAGGCACCCAATTTCCTTGTTTTTGAATCATTCCCATGGCTCTCAATCGTACGGAAACGGCTTGTTGAATCACTCCCAATGATTCTGCAAGCTCCTGTTGCGTTTGATTCTGATCTTCTTCGAGTAATGCCTCTAATTCTTTGTCCTCGAATTTTTTTGGCTGTCCAGAGCGAGGCTTGTCTTCGACGCTGAAATCTCCATCCTTGAAACGTCGAAACCATTCCCTACATGATTTACCAGTTGGAGCAGCGTCACCATAAACTTCGACAAGCATTCGATGGGCTTCAGCTGCACTTTTCTTCCAATTAAAGCAGAAAATTAAAATCTCCCGCAAATGCTGCTTGGTTAACACAAAATTCGACATTTTCAACACTGTACAAAACGAGGTTTTTGCATGAACTCAAAGCGATATAAACTGAATATTATTGGCAGATGTCTAACCTCTCTGAAACCGCCAAAATCGGCTGTCACTATGAACCATTCATAACAGCCAGAGCCATCTTTTGGAAACGGACCGAACTAATTTGTACTCCAAATACAATATAATTAAGAACATTTCTTGTATATGGTGAGGGTTGATGTAGCTCTCCTGGGACTAGACTAGGAAACCCCAAGGTAATTTTTAAAAGCCTTTGCCTCCGGTTAGTAAAACACAACTTGCGCCTCATCCACATTCGTAAATCTCATCATACACATCTATTATTCATATTTCTCACTTTACTTTCTTTTAAAATCTGATCCACTTGATCTAGTTTACGTTTTTTCAGTCTATCTTTTCCATGCACACCTTGCACTTTTGACTTGTACGAGGGATGCTACTTAAGTTTTGAGACAGACAAGTAAAAACAAATATTTATCATCAAAAATGGCTTTATCGTTTTTCAAAATACTCTCCATAAAGATCAATACACTTTTGCATGCGTTTGAACCAATTTTTGAAGCACTTTTTCCATTCCGAATGAGGTAACTTTAAAACATGCGTTTTGAACGCATCAACCGCTTCTTCAGGTGTCGAAAAACGTTGACCTCGCAATTTATTTTTGATGTTTGGGAATAAAAAGAAGTCATTGGGTGCCAAATCAGGGCTGTATGGCGGATGACCCATCAATTCGATGTTTTGAGTACTCAAAAAGTCACTTGTTTGAGCCGATGTGTGAGAGCTCGCATTGTCGTGGTGGAGAATGATTCGCCTTCGGTGGTTGGTTTTCCTCATTTCTCCGAACACTTTTGGCAAACAAATGGTGGTGTACCATTCAGAATTGACTGTACGACGTTCCACTAAAGGTACTGTTGTGACATGACCATTTATACCTAAGAAACAAGCCACCATTTACTTCGAAGTGTTTCATGCGCAAACAACTTTTGTTGGATTTGGCTCGTCTTGAAAGACCCATACAGTCGACTGCTGTTTAGTTTCTGGCTCATATTCATAGATCCATGATTCGTCGCCTGTCACGATCTTATAGACGTCTTTTGAAGCACCGCGATGGAATTTTTTCAACATTTCTTTGGACCAATCGACACGAGCCTTTTTTTGAGTGATTGTCAAATTATGCGGTATTCAACGCGGACAAATCTTTTTGACGGCCAAATGTTCATGCAATATTGAATGGAACTGATGCCCAAACATGACTCAATCTCACAATAAGTCACATGACGATCTGGCAATATCAGTTCATGCACAGCATCGATGTTTTCTGGCACAACAACCGATTTTGGACGACCTTCACAAAATTCGTCCTGGAGCGAACTACGTCCATGATTGAATTCGGAAAATCAGCGAATCAGTGGCCCGGGATGGTGCTTCATCACCAAAAGTCGAAGCAAGTTGATCAGCACACTGTTGTTGAGTTAGTCCACGTCGAAAATCATCGCACGAAAATGTTCACGATTTAATTCCATTTTTGGCCGAGAAGAATTTTTCACAAATAACACTCGTATGACAAAACTGTCTGAGCACGTTGACCATTAAAAACGTCAAACTTTACGATGCTGATGTCAGATTTGACGTATCTACACTGGTGTTGCCAAATCTCAAAACTTAAGTAGCAACCCTCGTATACGTGTTTAATCATTCTTCGTCCTCAGGAAGTAATGTTGAAAATAATCAGATTTGTAGAAAATTTGTACAAATTCTGAAGACGAAATATGATATAGTGGAATTGACTCTAGGTCCAGCATCCACTCCGACCTCATCCACATCCTCGCCACCCCAGGGTGTGGAAGAGCCCCCCTCTCCACACGCATCCTGGGGCTCAGGTTTGTTTGGCTCGGGGTCTTTTTTTGGGGGTGCTTCCACCAGCAGTTTTGGTCGTCTAGCGTACTCAGCCAGGCGAGGCCCTGGGCGGCCAAGGAAGGAGGGGATCAAGGCCACAAGAGAAGGGAAGGTTGTCAGGAGGTGAGATTTCTTTAGGTTTCTATTTTATTACGGTCCATTATGTTGGATGGCCCATGAGCTTATTTCCATTTTGTGAATTTTTTATTTTGTAAATAAATAATTTTAAAAAAGGTGCTGTAAGTTTGACAAAAAATAAACTGATTTTTGTATTTTGTCATCACAAGTAGTAGTTCTAATTGTAGCTACAAATAATTTTAAGCAATTTTACCCATAAAATTGAGTAATGCTTCATTCTGGATTGTTTATTTTTTGATAAGTGTTCATCTTCAAGTTGTAATAAATATGAATATGCATGTTATGTCCCAAACAAAGTACCTTATAAAATCAACATTTAGCTATTGATTCTTCTCATGTTGACAAGGTTGTTTATATTGAGAGAGCATCTTACATTACTGCTGTTGCCTTTTTGGAATTTGACTATTTTACTATTTTTATTACTCGTTAGGAATGACATATAAAAGAGAGCTTCAGTGTAGCCATATTATTGAAAGCCCTTGGAAATTTCAAGTTCTGCGATTAAATTATAATTATTAGAAGACCTAAGAATCATATAATAAGAAGGGTCGCAAATATAAAAATTCATTTTGGGTGTGGATATCATTGTAAAAGCCTGAGATTGAGAAGTAAAATCTCACTGATTTGACTACCTACTGTAGATCTAGACTACAAAGGCCAAACTTAAATTTAACCTAAGATCATATCTAAGAAGACCACTGAAGTAAACATTGTTTTTCTGTGATACACTATGTATAATACATTATCAGTCTTCTTTGAACAGACATTGTTTAATGCTGACAATGTATATTTTGTGTAAAATTACTTCATCAAAGATAATATAAATACAAAAATTAATACTTTTTAGGTATCGTACCAGTTTCACTCACATGCGTGGATCTAAAAAACACAGAGGTAGCCGAGATGACAGTTTGGATGATTTGTTTGATGAAGAAGCTCAACAACTTCTGTTGTGTGGCCCGGAAGAACCACCATACTTCCCTGAGAAATGGTTATTGTCTTTTAAATATATCAAATAAGTCAATTTGCGATCCTCAAGATAAAATGTAATTTTATAGGGAAATTCATGTAATTTTTTTATTTTAATTACAATTTCACCATTACTAAATTATTTTATCTTTATATAATACTTGAGTACTTTAAAAACACAATACGTTAAATGCCAAGGATTTAATTTAAATGCGATATAAAAATCTGCCAAATTGGTCTGTGGTCGATACTGACCCAAAAATAATGTAGTACCAACGAAATTTAAGAGGCCTAAATTTAAATTTTATGAAATAATGCACCATATATATATGAGTAGCATGCTTAGGAACTAAAACTGACAATTTTACTAATTTAATAGATTTTTCACTGAACATGTCTTACTACGTGTACATATTTCAATTTTAGGTTGTGTTCTTATAAATTTATTTAAGACACAAGTTATTTATTAGAACATTACAAATTTATATATTCATTTATTTTAGGCCTGGCAAGTTGTGCGCTTTATGCAACCTGAGTGAGCGCAGTCAGTTAGGGCAGGGGGAGATGCGAAGGTTGACCTGCCCCAATGTGGTGGGCAACCCACCCGACCTGGCATCCCCGCCCCACCAATCCACAACCCCCACCATTCCGCCTTCTTCCCCAAGCACTGGAAACCCTCCTGCTTCAACAACCGCATCCTCATTACCCCCTGTGCCCACTTATAGAAGGCAGAAAAACTTTTATAAGTGCAAGTAAGTATGTTTTTAGTTACTAAAATTAATTTTATTAATATGAGTGAAAGATAAATTTTTACTATCATAATGTTTTGAATCATGTCATTAATATTTGAAAGCCTTCATTTTGATTTGATTGACAAGTTTTTCAAGCTTTGTAGCATTATATTTTTTCATTAGCTTTTGAAAAACATTAGGATGTCGTGCATCAGAATGTAGCAAGATTTTCTATTTGCTTAAATTTGTTAAGTGAATTTGATCAATGGTAATTATAACCTCAGGTCCAATAAAACTCAACAAAGAGTCTTGATTAGTTTGAAAAAGAATATTCTTCTAATTTTCCATATTTTTTTTATCTGTTTACAGAACTCCATCAAACAATCCTGAGCACACTGATGAGCTCTCCATCATTGGCCATGCTGAAAGTTTAGAGTTATCAAGTGTTGCCGAGGGTGGCTTCATCTATGCACACAAACACTGCATAGAGTGGAGTCCCACAGCAGAAGTTACAGGAAACTCAATAGGTCTCTCCGAAGAGCAGTCTTTAACTGCTAAAGTAGAGGATAAAAATGCCAAAGACTCTGATGAGTTGGCTGCTGCGGTTGTGGCATCAGCTCTTCATAAAAAATGCAGTTTTTGTCATCGGCATGGTGCTAGTATTACTTGTAAGGTAAGGAAAATCAATTTAAACTTTGCAATAACAATTGTATTTATTATACGTTAATTTATTTTATCTTTTATATGCATACATAAGAGATAAAATAAATTTAAACTTAAAAAATGTGATTTCAACCAATTAAATTACAGGTATCCTTCATTATAAACTATTTAGTTTCAAAAAAATTATCACATCCTGTTCTATATGAAAGATGAAGATATTCATAGACAGAAATATTAATTATGCATATGATCTAATATGATTAAGAGACACTTAGATGATATTAATACTATATGATTAAGAGTCATTTTACATTTAATTGTACTCAAGCGAACTTTAAGAGGTTCAAATTACTTGGTACATACGGAATCAAATTTGGAATACCGAGATATTGTAGTGCTTCAGAGATCTTTGCTTAGGAATGTCTGCCAGGTTTTGATGCACTTCTGAGACAGCACATATGAGAAATACACGAACGTATAATGCAGTGACAATTTGTTAATTAGAATTACAGGGGGAGGTCAATAAATTCGCGGAATGAAAGGGTTAAGGGAAGGGGCGGTGTGTGCATGTGCATGTTCCGATAATATGACTCATTATTAGTATATTCATCAAAGTTCAGTTTAATTTTGACAGTATTGTTTAAGATATCCTCGAGAGAGTATGTCAAACGTCAATAACATCTCAAGTATGGAAAAAATTGAGTAGTGTGTCGTCATTAAGTTTCTTACGAAACAAGGGAAAACACAAATCATTTTGGAAGAGATGTTAGCGGTTTACGGGGACTGTTGCCCTGAAAAAACGACAGTTTACTAGTGGCATAGTCTTTTTAAGCAAGGGAGAGAATCAATTGAAGACGACCTCCAACCAGGACGGCCTGTTGAGACCACTTCTTTAAACATCGTCAAAAAGATAAGAAAAGCTTATGCTAGAAGATGCCCGCCTAAACAAACAACAGCTTGCAGAGATGGTTGCAGTATCACCTACAACCATTTTAAATATCCTTCCATCAGCATCTAGGGATGTCAAAAGTCAGTGCAAGGTGGGTACCCAGAATGCTCACGCTACTGTAAAAACAACAATGTGTCGAATGTTCACAACGGATTTTGGACATTTGCAGAAACAACAAAGATGAGATTTTGAGCCGAATTGTTACTGGAGATGAGATGAAACGGGTTTGTGGGGTTATTAGCCTGAAGCAAAGCAGGAGTCCATGGAGTGGCATAAAAAGGGCACACAGCCCCCTAAGAAGTTCAAAGTGTCGCAATCGGCTGGAAAAATTATGGCTAAAAATTTTGAGATGCGGAAGGCATACTGCTGATAGATTACAAAGATAAGGGCATCACAATAACAGGAGAGTACTATTCTGGTCTACTGATGTATTGTAGTAAAAATAAGCTGTGAAGGAGAAAAACAGAGGAAAATGGACAAAAGGGGGGCTGCTTTTGCATGACAATGCACCTGTGCACAAAAGCAATTTTGTATTAGCTGCTCTTTACAACTGTGCCTTCCAAACATTAAATCACCCTCCCTGTAGCCCAGACCTGGCTCCGTCTGACTATTATTTGTTTCCAAATATGAACTAAGAACTTTGAGGGAAGAAATTTATGGACGATAAAGAAGTTAAAAGTGCAACTTCGGCTTATTTTGAGGGCAAAAGCAAATCTTTTTTTTCGTCGTGGGTATAAATAAGCATATTGAAAGATCTGAATAATGTATTCGAGTTAATGGTGAATATATTGAAAAGGAAAAATTGAAAAAAGTTTTTTTTCTCCCTTTTCCCCTTCATTCTGCAAATTTATTTACCTCCCCTCGTATTCCAAATCAACAATGTATGCTGCATAACTTGAAAAAATGCAATTAGAAAGAAGATAAATGATTATTGTCTATCATCATCATTTTCAACCAGGGTTGATCCACTGCTGGATGAAGGTCTTCCCCAAGTTGACTTCAAATAGTTCGGTTCTTTGCACGTTGATGCCTTGTGTCGCTGACTTGCTTCCTGACTTCATCCATCCAGCGTACTTTTGGTCTTCTTCCGGGCCTCTTAATGCCTCTTGGGTACCATTGGATTATTTCGGATGTTCATTGGGAGTCTGACATTTTGGCTGTGTCCTGCCCATTGCCACTTCATTTTCTTATCTTCTGTCTTTGTTATATTGCGAATCCAGGTGTTTTGTTTACAGTCTCTTTTAGTATATCCTAACATGCATCTCTCCATGCCCCTTTTTGCGGTCTGGAGCTTTTGTGTGTTCTTTAATGTGAGTACTGGGAGAATACACTGGTTGTAGACCTTTCGCTTCAAAGATATTGGGAGATTTTTTGAAGATGTAGTTCAAACATCCAAATGAACTCCACGATAGTTTTGTCATTCGTGCTATTTCCTCCGATATGCTACCCACAAAGGAAATAAGTTGGCGCAAATACACATTCCTGGATAAGTTCTAACAGCTTTCCATCTACAATTATTGGTGTTAGGGTAGCAAAGTTTTTCATCATATATTTGGTTTTTGATATATTCATTTTTAAACCAACTTTCTTTACTGACCTCTGCCAATTCTTGCAGTTGGTGCTGAAGATCATTCGGGTTTTGTGAGAATATAACGATATCGTCTGCAAATCTCAAATGGCTCAGGTATTTTCCATCAATCACCAGGCCCTTATTATCCCATTCCTGTTTACTAAAGACAATGTATTCAAGTGTAGTCGTAAATAATTTTGGGGAAATACTTGACGAACTCCCTTACCAATTTGGAAGGTTTCTGAGGATTTGTGGAGATGTATTTTTGATGTTGCATCCTTATAGATGTTATTGAACTACTGAATGGATGCTCTGCTCTATCAATGCCTTGTGTATATGTATATATTCTTATTTTTTTTTACAGATGAGTTGTACTGAATATTTTCATTATCCGTGTGTGTTGGCATCTGGTGGCTTTCAGGATATCAACACCCGGGCCTCATTCTGTAAGGAGCATGTATATCAAGTGCCTCTTGTGTGTAAGTATACTTTTATTAAGAATTGAAATCACGATAAATATTAATTTTCTTGAAATTTTAATTTTTGCTATTAAAAAATATATTGGTTTTAAATTTGTATAATTCTATATCAAAATAAGTAAACTATTATTTAGTTATTGCGTTGATAATATGTTGGGTGTGCTTTGCAGATATCACCTTTTTAAAAGCCTCTGTAATTGACTAACAGCCTGCGACACACTTACTTATCAGACAACTGTCTTGGGCTACGTATAAACGTGGAGAAAATGGTGTTGATATGTAATAATTCATACCCTGATGACACTCTTTATGCCTAAATGACATCCAGCCAACAGAGTTGATAAATTGAAGCATTTGGGTGCTATAATTACTGGAGATGGGTGTTTCAGGAATGAGCTGCTTATTAGGATGGGTGCTGCCTGTACTGCCTTTAACAATACGAGTATAAAGCCCATATGGGACTCCTCAGTGTTTAGTGTTAGCTATTACTGGAGATGGGTGTTTCAGGAATGAGCTGCTGATTAGGATGGGTGCTGCCTGTAGTGCCTTGAACAATACGAGTATAAAGCCCATATGGGACTCCTCAGTGTTTAGTGTTAGCTATTACTGGAGATGGGTGTTTCAGGAATGAGCTGCTGATTAGGATGGGTGTTGCCTGTAGTGCCTTTAACAATACGAGTATAAAGCCCATATGGGACTCCTCAGTGTTTATTGTTAGCTATTTGGCGCCTAAATCTGAATTGGTATGTTATGTTACTAGACTAGGTCCAAGAAAGAAAACTGTTCAGTTTTTAGAACATATGTCTTAGGAAGGTGATGGGTGTCAATTGGTACAACAATATGACAAATGAGACATTTCGTTTTTTTTTTCCAACCTGGCTAGCTCATTGCCATGTGGCAATCTCTTCCAACCAACCAGAAAGATGTTTTAAAGGGCCCTAAGTGAAAACCAGAGTGGAATCCCATTTTAAAAAAATCTGGATTCCAGCGGGGATCAAACCCGCAACCTCCGAATCGGCAGACAAGTGTATTACCACCAGGCCACGGAGGTCATCTTCACAGAACACCGCCTGTAACCACCACAAAAGTAGAGGTAGTTGGGTTATATATTGAGTATGCTTCCTGGTAGGTGGTCAAGAGCTGCACCGTTCTATCACCTGTAAAATACTTGATAAATCAGAAGCTCATCCTACACACATCAGTGTTACGATAGGAAGATTTGCAGGCAATTATGACCTAACAGTGATGTGGAGTGTTGAGGTGTAGACCGATTTTGATAAAGGTGTTTTGTGGTGATTATGATGATGATGACTTGAAGCAGGATAGGGAGAAGAACTGTTGGAGGATTGTAGATTGTCAGAATTGAATCAGCGAAGGTTCCAGTTTCATGACCGTTGGAAGCAGTTTCTCTGAAAACGTCAAAATTGGGAACAGAAACATATGTAACTGAGACAATGTAAAATTTTGGCTTTAAAGTTTGCTGCCTTTATATTTAAGTACTTGTATACTAAAAGAATAATAAAACACTTATTTTCCACCTAGAGATTTCAGGTTTATATTGTTATTGGGAAGAAAATAATATCAGTATATTGTATGAAAACTTTTCCTACCTTTCGAAGTCTCAAAATTAATCTTATTAAACTAATTATGGACTTTTGGGGAGTAATATTAAATCTTGTAATCAAAATGTAAATTCAAACTTCCAAATGAGCTAAATAATGTTTGTTTTGGTTGTTTTGTGCAGGTTCAATAGGGATAGAGTGTCACACGTGCGGAGTAATAGGAGACATGGCAAACCTGATGACGTGTTGCACTTGCAATGCTCATCATCATGGCACCTGTGTTGGACTATCTCAAATGCCTGGTGAGCTATTTTTATGAAATATTTGATTGTGTGTTACTTATGAATTGTAATTTCCACTTGAAAATAGATGATGAATCTTTTAGAAATGCTTTTAAAAAAACTGGCTAATTTAAACTTTTTTAGTGAGAAAACTTCTGATATAATCTGAATGAAATTTTGCATTCAAACTTGTTTTCATGAAATTGCAATATGCAATATGATTGGTATATTTAATAGAACAAATCTTATCATATTTTCTACAAAACAACAAATTATTATTATTATTGCTGCCTTTATATTTAAGTACTTTTATACTAAAAGAATAATAAAACACTTATTTTCCACCTAGAGATTTCAGGTTTATATTATTATTGGGAAGAAAATAATATCAGTATATTGTTTAACACATTCACTGCGATATGTATTTATAGAATAGTGTAGAGGTATTTTCGAAACCTTAAAATCTTACGGAAACCTTAAAATCTTAAAATATTCGGTACCATACAAACAAAGAGAATCGAATGACGCGCAACGGGCGTCATCAGCGTCTCTACAAAAAATGTGTTGACGCCCATGGGCGTCTTTAGCAGCGAACGTGTTAATTTGGTTGTAATTGATCTAAAAACTGACCGACCAAACCCTTGGGTTTCAGTCACTTGGAACTTCACTATGGTTGTGCCAATAATGATAATGAACAATTCAAATAAATTTCTAGAACGGAAAAACATTACAGGAAATATAGTTAAATGAATTTTTTGAGCCCATAAAAAATTACAACAGGTGAGAAAACCCTTTCAACGGGTTTCTATACATTTAAAAAAAAAATCTTTCTGCCACTAAGGTGTCCGTGCTGGTTGGAACTGCAAGCAGTGTCGAGTCTGTCAGGTATGCCACGCTGCAGGGTCTGACTCTGGTGAAACCAAGGCTATCGCCTGTGAGCAGTGTGATAAGCTGTACCATGCCTCCTGCATTAGACCCACCATGGCGACAGTTCCAAAGTACGGCTGGAAATGCAAGGTTTGTATTTTATTTCATTTTACATCTTAAAATACTTACATGCATATATGATATATGCATTATCAATGCATTTCGAAAAAAACTGTATAACCATTAATTAGTAAATTGAACAATGGTGACAAAAAACTGTGCAATTGATTATAAAAGGACACATGTTTTGTGTAAATGATCTTAGAATAAATTAAAATCGTTACAAAATTTTAATATATAATTTTCTAAAAAAATTTATGCTTCATGTCAAATTTGTCATTTGAGTAGGTTACACCATTTTGCTTGTAATGTTTTGATATGTGTGAGATATTTATTTTAGAAGTGTAGTTGTATATTCATCCTCACTTTTTTTTGCTAATTTAAACATCTCAAAATTAGTTTTGCAAGGTTAAACCCCCATGCATTAGAATATTGGTAAAAAAATACGATGTAAAGATCTTAAATCATCCCAATTCCGTCCTAGTATTGCTTCCTTATTTTTATAAATTGGAATGCAATAGATTGAAATACTTTAATATAAAAAAAAATAATTAAATAACCACATTTCTAAATTAATATCAATCAATTACGGTCATGGGTCAAATCGAAACTGTCTGTAACCAGAGTATTATATTAAAATAAAATTGATTTGGAAGTTTTTAAAGGGAATTGTAAAAATGTTACATATTCAAATGTATGATCCAGTTTGACCTAAAGCGATAACATTTACATATTTCGCTTTTAACATTGAACTGTGGTGACCCTCATTGTTCATCATTGAACCAACAGCTTAATTTAAATAAAAAGAAAAATTATAATTGAGTGTTTTTATGTAAAAAAATCTTAATAAATCTAATATTGTCACTTATTTTTAAGTTTGAATCTAAGGTACTCATTTCTGTATTCTTGTCTTGTTCAACTATGTTATATTTGAAGGTCCATTCATAAGGTGGTATCAAGTAAGTACAGTAAAACCCGGATTTTATGTTTTACCACAATTTTTCGCCATTTTTGTCAGTCCCGTTTTAATTCCATACATTTTCCTGCTACATAATGCGATAAAAATAATGATTATTTTATGCAGATTTTTTTCGAAAAGCGTAATTTCATTTTACTAAGATTCAAATTTGCGATCATAACGTTGTAAAATAATCACATTGAAAAGGTCTATATCATTACTACTACTCTCTTACGCATCATACAACATTTAAAGATCGATATTTTTTGTAGACCGGGCAGGTTTTTAAAATGTCACAAGTTTTTACATAGTGTCAAATGCAGCACACTTCACATATGTTCATATTATGTAACTAGTAATTTAAAAAAAGGTATTAATCATTATCACTACTCTTACGGGGCATACAGCTAATAATCAACACTTTTTATAGACCTCGCAGATTTATTAATTTTCACGAATTATTGCGTAACCTTGAATGTAGACTTCAGATACATTAATATTGTGTTGATTAAACTGTGAAAGCTTTGCCAACTTGGCCGCATTTTAATATTTCTATAAACATTAATTATTTTTTCTGATTTTCTATTGGGTGTACAAATTAGTGCGGTCCGTTTTTTGTGTTCAAAAATGCATTTATTTCTAAACAAAATGAATGAACAGATCAATTAAAGTATTGTCCATCGCTGGCTACTACTTTTTCCCATCTCTCAGGCAATTTTCGAATTCTATCTCGAAAATATGACTCGTCTTTTGAGGCGATCCAAGTTTGGAGCCAATTTTCGGTTTCTACGAAAGAAGTGAACCGGTGACCTGCCAAATCGTGCTGCATCCTTCGGAACAACCAGTAATCAGAAGGAGCAATGTCCAGGGAATATAGCAGGTGTGGTAAAACATCCCATTTGAACGTTTCCAAATATTTTTTTTCGACTTTTGCGACATGAGGCCGAGCATTGTCATGAAGAAGAATAACTTTATCATGTCTTTGCTCGTATTCCGGCCGTTTTTCTCGCAATGCACGGCTCAAACGAATTAATTGTAGCCGATACCGATCGCCCGTAATGGAATCGCCAGGTTTCAGCACCTCATAGTAAACAAAACCCCTTTGGTCCCACCAGATACAGAGCATGATCTTCAAACCATGTATGTTCTGTTTTGGTGTTGAGGTCGATGGCAACGATTGACCGGGCTTAGCATAGTATTTTTTCTTCTTGGGGTTGTCGTAGAATATCCACTTGTCATCTCCAGTTACAATCCGATGCAAAAAACCTTTTCTTTGTTGCCTTTAAATCAGCTGCTCGCAAGTGAAAAATCGCCTTTCAACGTCTCTCGGTTTCAGTTCATAAGGCACCCTATTTCCTTGTTTTTTAATCATTCCCATGGCTCTCAATCGTACGATTCTGCAAGCTCCTCTTGCGTTTGACTCTGATCTTCTTCGAGTAATGCCTCTAATTCTTTGTCCTCGAATGTTTTTGGCTGTCCAGAGCGAGGCTTGTCTTCGACGCTGAAATCTCCATCCTTGAAACGTCGAAACCATTCCCTACATGATTTATCAGTTGGAGCAGCATCACCATAAACTTCGACATGCAATCGATGGGCTTCAGCTGCACTTTTCTTCCAATTAAAGCAGAAAATTAAAACCTCCCGCAAATGCTGCTTGGTTAACACAAAATTCGACATTTTCAACACTGTACAAAACAAGATTTTTGCATGAAACTCAAAGCGATATAAACTGAATATTAATGGCAGATGTCGAACCTCTCTGAAACCGACAAAATCGGCTGTCACTATGAACCATTCATAACAGCCAGAGCCATCTTTTGGAAACAGACCGATCTAATTTGTACTCCTAATAGTTTATTGAGCTTCATTTGTGTTTTTTGTGCTTATTTGTTATTTCTTGAACATTGTTATTTTATCATTGAGATCTTTGTTATTGATGAATTGTTTTGCTAGCCTTTATTTTAATTATTGACGTTGAACATTATATCACATTTTTTTTCTTGTTAATTTAAAAGTTTTTCATCACCGTCCAAATGACAGCTAAGAAAAGCTTTATCCAGAATTATACTATTGAATTAGAATCTTACTTGCTGGATTCCAGAATTCATAATTGTTGCCAGAGATAGCTCTCAGATTTTTTTAAGAAAATACCTTAAGAATTTTTGGTTTTGTTTCCCTTACTTATAATAAAATGATAAATTACATCTGTGCTTACACAATATAGTAGCAATCAATGAATATCAGTATATGCCTTTATTTTCATTGAAACAAAAAATAATGTAAATATTGTTCTAAAATAGCATTTCCCACAACTTTCCCCTATTTTACATTTTAGTCTCGCCCACAGAAAAGTGTAAAATCCGGGTTATGCTGTATATCTTGATTTTTTTTCCATTTGCTGATCTTGCTTTTTTGAGCAATTAGATGAATGAAAATTCTATAGGGTTTGCATTAAATGCCTGAGAATATGCATAATTTTTTTTGAAGTTTTTGTCTGTCGGGACGTTGACTGGCGTGAAATGAAATACAAGACATTATTTATTTTTAGTTTACATTACCTTTTATTCAAAATACACTCCTTGTGAGTCAATATAATACTGGAAGCGGTTGTAAAATTTTCTGAAGCACTCCTGAAACTCATTCTTCGAAATTGCCTCCAATCGCAGTCTCGCAAATTGCCTCCAAATTCTGGATGTTTGAAATTGTGTCCAAAGGCTCTCCTTTAATCGCCAATTTCAGTTTCGGGAGTAGTCAGAAGTTACATTGAGCCAAATCAGGCGAATATGGGGGGTGATCGATACTATTTTTGGCCAGAAAATCGCGTACAATCTTGCTTTTGTACACCGGTGCATTAACGTGCAACAAAGACCATGCCCCTTGTTTCCGGTATTCGGGTCGAACTCGGAACAATCCTGGCCCATAAATGATTCAAAACACCCAACTACACATCGGCGTTCACCATTTGACCTTCTGACGTGAATTCCTTATGAATAATTCCTTTGGAATAAAAAAAAAAACAGTGAATAAAGTCTTGATTCGACTTCTGCATGCGCACTTTTTTCGGTTTCGGAGATTGTGGACCCTTCCATTCTGACCTCCGGCGCTTTGTAAGTGGCTCATACTGAAAGTACCATGTTTCATCACCTGTTACAATGCTTGACATGAAGTCTGGATCCATATCAGCCGCTCTTCATATCTACAGTACTCCATTTTGCAAACTTTTTTATCATCAGTCAGTACAGACCTTTCGTTTTAAAATGAGATGGACAGTGGATTTAGGAATTCCAGTGAGCCCCTCGATGAGCCTTGTAGACACGCAAAGATTATTTCGAAGAATTTCAGTCCCTTTTTGAACATTTTCTTCAATTCGAACTGTCAATGATGATCCAGGCCGTTGATCATCTTCAATGGTCTCTCTACCATCACGAAATCTTGTATACCACTTAAAAAATTTCTTGCAACTCATTGCTTTACTACCATAAACAGTTTGAATCATTTTGTAGCGTACCTACGTCCCCTAAATAAAATAATTGAATTGTCAAACATAATTTATTGTTAAAATTGTAAACATACAGGGTCAACGACCGATGAACTATTTACAATTGTCACATACTAAAACGTCAACAATGTTTACTCACAAATAGTATTTGTCTGTCTCCAGCAAATAAATGTACTACCCGCTACGCTGGTGCACGCGCGGGAGTGAGACAGAGTATGTGTTGCGAGCATATTCACTCACTACTATAAATTACCTACTTGTAGAGAAATAAAGATTATTATTCATCCAACTGTCAAGACTTGTTATTATTTACCCGCCATTCACTTTCGCTTTTATCCGCATTCCTGAGTTCTTATATTTATTTGAATACATATCAAAATCATCACGACGTATCAAGATAAGCAACTCGCTACATTGATGACCCCGAACGAAAAGGAACGCAGAATTCGACTTAAACAGATATAGCGATGTCAACATCAACATCATCAGCACGTCCTAATAGGACACACGCTACATTTGTAACGAACATCGCTACAATTTCAAAAGTTTCTGGGTCACTTTTACCCAATTTCAAACAAAATTTAATATTAACACGTTTGCTCCATTGTTATTTTTCCGACCGAGACTCAGAAGGTACTGTCAATTGTTGTCATTACAAATGAACCAGCCATGACAGCGCTTTGAAACTTTTACGGAAGATAATCGAAATGTGTTGCTAGTTAACTCATTTTCATCCACAGACGGCGCTGGTGATTATACGAAAATAAAATCAGTCACCTTTCCGATCCACAGACTGTAGGTTTGACAGTTAGTTTTAATGCAAAATAATTTATTTATTATGAGAAAATATATTGGTTATTCTTTTTCTTTACTTTCATAGTCTAAGGTTTAATATTTTTTATTT
This sequence comes from Odontocerum albicorne, assembly GCA_949825065.1. Taxonomy (NCBI): domain Eukaryota; kingdom Metazoa; phylum Arthropoda; class Insecta; order Trichoptera; family Odontoceridae; genus Odontocerum; species Odontocerum albicorne. The sequence continues at coordinate 19,447,716 of OX463846.1, read as the reverse complement.
AAAAAAAAATCTTTACAATCTTTTAACCCCAAATCTCCGTTCCAAATTAGAAATTTTTGGCTATAAAAAACATAAAACATGTCATTTCTGAGGAAGTAAAATTTTTCCATTTTCAGTTCTATCACTATTTTAACCTATACTATACGGAAGTCCAAAAAATTACGAGCGTTCCGAACAGGGAACGGGAGAGGCACCATGAATATTTCTTAGAATTGCGTAGAAACAACGAAGCAGAACTACTGACAACGAGCGTTTGGGAACTGGCGAACGGACAGTGGACACGCCGACTCAGTCACCGTCCTCAAATTGTCAAGTTTTTAGTTAAGCTGGGAACTCGCCAGTAGGGATGAACCACTTCCTTGAAATGCGTTTGTAAGAGCTCGTTGGTTCTCAACTTTTCGATTTATCGGAGCGAACACTTGCATGTAATATAATATCGGAGCGAATACTCGAAATTTCCTTTGTCTTTTTTTATGAACAGGAAGAGTTTTGTTGTCTAGTTCTCACACATTTGACACACATGTCTTCAATGCATTTGTATGAGTGATAGAGAATATAACACTCGCTAACACGCGGGATCTCACCTATTGTTTATGAATTCTTTCCTATTGGGAGAGTATATTTTTCTCACTCGCACGCATTTGGAGACGAGATTTCAATGTGAAACAAAGAATATCACAAAGAAAGATGGGTTTTGAAAACAAATAATAGTATTTTTTTACATTTTTATCGTAAATAATTAGTTTAAGTAAAAAACCATACTATAATATATTTTCCATCCTTGGATTTGTGATTACACCAAGTAAAGAATAAATTTATCGAGTATTTACCGAGTTATCGGTAAAATAGGTTGATTTGGGCCCTTTCTGTACCCCCCTTCGGCAAGGCTGGGTTAATATCTGTTGTGTTATGATTATTTTTAATTTGAAACCATGATTTAATTTATGTTTCTCTTGCAGTGTTGCCGTGTGTGTTCAGACTGTGGATCGCGAAGCCCGGGGGCAGGTGCTTCATCTCGCTGGCATGCCCACTATACGGTGTGTGACTCGTGCTACCAACAGCGCAACAAAGGACTCTCGTGTCCTATCTGCCGAAGGGCGTATCGTGCCGCCCATCAGAGAGAAATGGTGCAATGCTCGCAGTGTAAAAAGTATGATATATCCAATATTTTTTTTATTCACTTGACATTGCTCTAATTACGTATTTACATTTTATGTTTTCTTATTACACCTTTTTTATTCCTAAGTTTAAGTTAATCTTTTCACTGCTTTGAGAACCGAAAAGTCCTCAAGTTCCAAAGGTAGCCACTCTTTATTCTGTATTGTAATATTGAAGAGATGTTTCTACCATTTCATGGCTATGTGTAAAAATAATTTTGGTTGAAGACATAACATAATCAAAAATTGACTTGCTGAGTGTTCGCTATTTGTAACTGTAACATGCTTGTGTTTCAAACCAATAAATGTACCAATAAATCAAATACCCCTATATTATCACTCAAAGTTGACAATGCAACCATTCGGATAATTTACTTTGAATTTTTTAATGATGATAAATCAGATGATTTTTTCAAGAACCAATGCTATTTTGTAAGCAAATGTTCCCCAAGATATTGCCTCTTCAATATTAAAATTCGACTTTAGTTGGCTTTAATATTTCTTCATATTGTTCAAAACGATATATATGTACGAGGGTGGTCCCAGAAGTACCCGACCTGACGTATAGATGGCGGTTGTTGCTTTAAAAAATTACTATGGTAGAAAGTACTAAACTTATAAAGCTTAAGTTTCAAGTTTTAAGACGCTACATTGTTTAGTATTTGTTTGGCAGCCATCAATAGTGAACGCTCTCAGTGAATTTGTAAACATGGAAAAAATTGGTCATAGTGATACAATACTTTCATTTGTAAGGTCTAAGTCCAACCAATATCAAAGCTGAGCTAAATTCTACTCTGGGGGAGTCTGCTCCTTCGTTTACAACAGTAAAATATTGGGTGACAGAGTTTAAACGAGGCCGTACGAGCTGCCAAGACGAATATCGCAGTGGTCGACCAAATGAGGTGACCACGCCAGAAATGGTAAAGAAAATCCACAAAATGGTATTGGATGACCGTCGATTGAAAGTGTGTGAGCTAGCAGACATGGTAGGCATTTCAAAAAGTGTTGTACATCGCATATTGACTGAAAATTTGGACATGAGAAAGCTGTGCGCAAGATGGGTGCCGCGTTTGCTCACAATGGAACAAAAACAGCGTCGTGAGGATGTTTCAATCGAGTGTTTGGCGATGTTTCACAGCAAAAAGCCGAGTTTTTGCGTCGATTCATAACCATGGATGAAACATGGGTCCATCACTTCACACCTGAGACGAAGGAACAGTCAAAACAATGGACTGAAAGGGGATAATCGGCTCCAAAAAAGGCGAAGACAGTTCCATCTGCAGGCAAGGTCATGGCGTCAGTTTTTTGGGATGCGCGTGGGATAATTTTCATTGATTATCTTCAAAAAGGAAAAACAATCATCGTCGAGTATTATGGGAACTTATTGCAGCATTTGAGTGATGAAATCAAGAAAAAATGACCGCATTTGGCGAAAAAGAAAGTGTTGTTTCATCAAGACAATGCACCAGTTCACACATCCGTTATAGCGGTGGCCAAAATCAAGGAATTAAAATTCGAATTGCTTCCTCACGCACCCTATTCGCCAGATTTTTTCCCCCTTGGATTATTTTCTTTTTTCAAACTTGAAAAAATGGCTCGGTGGTAAAAAGATTTGCCAACAATGAAGAGGTGGAACCTGCGGTTGATGGCTATTTTGAGGCGCTCGACGGTTCTCACTATAAACAGGGTATCGAAGCTATTGAACATCGCTGGGAAAAGTGTGTCGAGCTGAAAGGAGACTATGTTGAGAAATAAAAATATTTTTTCCCAAATTTTTTGTTTTCTTTGTTAGGTCTGGTACTTTTGGGACTACCCTCGTATACTAGGTTAGTCAAAAAGTTTTGAAAGCGGAAATGAAAATACATTTTTTTTGGGGGGAAATCACTTTTATTGCTCAGTATAGTCTCCCATAAGATCAATACACTTGGTCCAACGATCTTCCAACTTTGTTGTCCCATCACGGAAGTGACTTTCTGGAAGACCTGCAAAATACTCCTCTACGACGGCTATAACCTCTTCGTTTGATGAAAAATGCTTTCCACGAAGGAATTTTTTGAGGTGTGAGAACAGCCAGAAGTCAGAGGGAGCTAAATCTGGCGAATAGGGTGGATGCTGCAACAATTCGTACCCCAATTCACTGATTTTCACGATGGTTTTTTGAGCTGTGTGAGCAGGTGCATTGTCTTGATGCAAAATGATTTTTTTCTTCTGCAAACCAGGTCTTTTTTCACAAATTTTTTCATCCAACTGGTCGAAAAGGTCACAATAATAATCAGAGTTGATTGTCTTACCAGTTTGGAGATAATCTATCAATAAAATTCCTTTTGCATCCCAAAAAACTGACCCTAACACCTTCTTGGCCGATTTCTGGACACGAACTCGCTTCGGAGCCAAAGTGCCTGGTTCACACCACTCCTTAGCCTCTTGTTTTGATTCAGGATCATGGTGGTAGACCCAAGTCTCATCCATAGTGATGAATCGACGCAGAAAATCCTTTTTATCCTTTCGAAATTGCTCGAAATGTTGCTCAGAAAGTCGCATTCGAACGTGTTTTTGTTGCATTGTTAGAAAATGTGGCAACCATTGTGCACACAGTTTTTTGAAACCCAAAACTTCAGCCAAAATATGCCATGTTGTTCCATGTGAGATGCCTATGGTGTCAGCTATCACATCCACAGTCGATCGATGATCTTCCAAAACCATATCCTGTATTTTCGCTATGATTTCTGGTGTTGATGCACTTTTTGGACGTCCTGAGCGTGGATCGTCTTCAACGCTTGTACGGCCACGTTTAAACTCCAAAACCCATCGGGGAACGGTTGGAAATGAAGGAGAAGACTCCTTTAATACTTTCACCATCTTTGCATGGATCTCAGTAGCCGATAAACCTTCCAAAACAAAGAATTTAATCACTACACGATATTCGGATTTTTCCATTGTTAAAAAATACACTGACACGTCAACTTCAAATGGCTTGTAAACAAAGAATGAATTAACAGATCGAAATGAAATTTTGAGTACGTTCTTATGAAATATTAAATGGCGTAGAAATTTTGGTTTCTACTGCTCCATAGATGTCGCTTTCAAAACTTTTTGACTAACGTATATATATATATATATATATATATATATATATATATATATATATATATATATATATATATATATATGTGTGTGTGTGTGTGTGTGTGGGGGGGGGGGGGGGGGGGGGGGGGGGAGGGGGGGGGTGTACGAGGCGTATCCAGAAAGTAAGTGTACTGAGGCTCTCACGACCGGATGGATTTTATTTTCGACATGTTGGCTAGCCTGACCCTTCCCCTCCACAACGAGACCGGTTCGAGGTCAGTACGTTGAGAAGTGTCGACGCGACAACACGTTTCGTGAAAAATGTAAATCCAATCTCCTGCCAAGTGCGAAATAAGCGGCGTCATCCGTTATCTCGTTTGGAAGGGAAAACCTCCGGTTGAGGTTTATAATGAGGGGAAAACTGCATATGGTGATAAAGCTATGAATCGTACAAGTGGTGTCGCGAGTTTAAAAACGGTCGTACGTCTGTGCATGATGATCAGAGGAGCGGAAGACCTTCAATTGTGACTGACGAAATTGTTTTGGGACTGTCAAGGCATAATTTTAATTGAATATATGCCTCAAGGGGAGACCATCAACTCTGCAAGATTCTGTGAGACCCTAAAAAAATTGCGGAGGGCGATTCAGAACAATAGGAGAGGCATGCTGACAAAGGGAGTCTGCTTGCTGCACGACAATGCCAGACCACACACGGCCAACGCCACGAAGGAATTGCTCGCCTCGTTTAAATGGGATGTCCTGAACCATCCCGCGCATTCCCCTGACCTAGCACCTTCAGATTACTATCTCTTTACCTCCCTGAAGCTGCACATGGGTGGAAAAAGGTTTTCAACCGACGAGGAGGTAAAGGAGGAGATGGAGAAGTGGACGGAGGGGTTGGCGGGAAACTACTTCGAGGAAGGCATCAAAAAGTTGATACCCCGCTTCACCACCTGCATTGAGAGGAATGGCGACTATGTCGAAAAATAGCTTACATATGTACTATGGTAACCACGTAATTTTTTTGTTTAAATAAAAAAAATTGTAACCTACAAAAATTCAGTACACTTACTTTCTGGGCTTACCTAGTATGTATGTATGTATGTATGTTTGTATGTATGTATGTATGTATGTATGTATATAGGTATGTATGTATGTATATGTATGTATATGTATGTGTGTGTGTGTGTGTGTGTATGTATGTATGTATGTATGTATGTATGTATATATTTATATATATACACGAGGGTGGTCCGATAAGTACTTAGCCTACAAAAGAATAACAAAAATTTTGGAAAAGTGGCGATTTATTTCTCAACATAATCTCCTTTGAGTTCGATACACTTGACCCAGCGATGCTCCAACTTCTTTAACCCGTCTGTAAAATACGTTTTCTGGAAGTCTGCAAAGTAGGCCTCCGTGGCAGCGATAACCTCCTCATTCGACTCAAATTTCTGCCCGGCGAGTGACTTTTTCAAATTTGGAAACAAAAAGAAATCGCACGGGGCCAAATACGGTGGATGGGGCAGCAGTTCGTAGCCTAATTCTACCAATTTGGCCGTGGCGATTGCGGAGGTGTGAGCCGGTGCGTTGTCATGATGGAAGAGCACTTTTTTCTTCGCCAAATGGGGCCGTTTTTTTTGCAATTCGGTGTCGAATCGGCCCAATAATTCGGCATAGTAGAGCCCTGTGACCGTTTTGCCCTCCTCCAGGAAGTCGATGTAGATCACACCTTTTGAATTCCAGAAAACGGTGGCCATCACCTTTCCGGCCGATAGGACAGTCTTCGCCTTCATCGGAGCACGTTCGCCGGGTGAAGTCCACTGTTTCGACTGTTCCTTGGTCTCGGGTGTGTACCAGTGTATCCATGTTTCGTCGACGGTCACGAATCGACGCAGAAACTCCTTCGGATTGCGCTTAAACATTGTCAAACACTGCTCTGAAGTGGTCTCACGGTTGTGCTTGTTGTCCGGAGTGAGCAAACGCGGCACCCATCGCGCCGACAGCTTTCTCATGCCCAATACTTCATGCAGGATATGACCCACGCGGTCTTTTGAGATGCCTACTGTCTCAGCTATCTCGTGCACCTTCAATCGGCGGTCTGCCAATACGAGATCGTGGATTTTTGTCACGTTATCCTCCGTGGTACCAGGGCACCTGGGCGTGGCTCATCAAAAACCGACGTGCGACCACGTTGAAACTCGTTAAACCAATTTTTGACGGTCGCCATCGAAGGAGAAGAGTCACCGTACATAGCATCCAAGCTTTCTTTGATTTCGCTGCGCGATTTCCCTTTCAAAAACAAGAATCGAATCACCGACCGATATTGCTCTTTTTCCATTTTTCTCAAATCCGCGGACACGCTCGCTTCCACACGCGGTAAAATCAAAACTACGCATCCGATTCGGCTGAAATTTTGGCAGTAGCTGTCAACGAGAATGTACTACGCGATAAAAAATTGCTCTTGCGATAGTGGTGCCATCGGGCGGTGAGGCTAAGTACTTATCGGACTGCCCTCGTATATATCACTTTCTTTGTACGTCATGGTAAGAACTATGTATTATATTATGTTGTTTTTTGTCATTCATTTTGGTAAGGCAAGATAAATTGAGTAATTTTTTATTTTTAAATGCAATTTCACATATATCAAGTTTTCCAGATTAAATACACATTTAGGAAATTTAATAAGTCTTAAAGAGATTTCTCTTAACGCAGTTTTAAAAATGTTTAATAATTGTTTAAGGTTTTTGACATTATTTTACCATGTTTTAATGTTAATTTTGTCTGGAATGGCTTGATATTGAAAAATTGGAATAGTTGTAAAAACTAAGAATAAATGTATTATCAAACATTGGTTGCAAGTATTCTGATAAAACTTGAATGATTTGTCCCTAGATACGTACATGGTGCGTGCAACCCTGACGCTGAGCTGACGACATATCAGATGAAGAAGGAAACAATACCTGACTACGATTATGTGTGTCCGGTTTGTTTGTCTTTAGGAATGTCAATGCGGAGAAAAGATAGTAAGTTACAATTTGAAAGTGTCATAAAATTCATCTATTAATTGAAATTGTCTTTTAACACATCCTATCCAATTAAGTCTTGGAAGGAGAAAATGAAAACAATTATATATACAGGGTGTCCCAAAGGGCAACGCCAAGCCGATATCGAAGAAGAGGCCAGCTTATGAGGGTTCAGAATAAAAATTTTTTTTTTGAAAAAGCCTTATACTTTTCGAGTTATAGGCATTTCTTCGAAAATTGTAAAAGTAGCTACCCTGAGCCGAATGTTTGTATATTGTGACTAAAAATTGCCATATTTTATGATTTTAATGATTGTATCGCAATCCTAGATAGACCTGTTATTAGTCGGAGTCGGATATAAAACAAAAAAAAATTTGCACGTTTGAAAAAAAAATTGTTTTTGTCCGATCATAAAAAATAATATTTTTTATCAGCCAACTTTAACTCATCATACTGTAAAAATAATGTTCTACGCTAACCTGGCAAGTTACATCAAAAGTTGGCCTGTTTAGTCAGGATTTCAAAATAGTACAATACATATTTACTACTTTTTTAAAAATAATTTTAAAACATTAACTTCTGAAATTAAAGATCGAATTCAAAAATTTTGAGCGAGACAAACGATACGGCGGATGAACGAGTTAGAGAAAGACACCATTTTTGACAGGAACTTGATATTTTATATCAAAAATGGCGACACTAGCTGTATTACTCTAACTAGTGCATCCGCCGTATCGTTTGTCTCGCTCAAAATTTTTGAATTTGATCTTTAATTTCAGAAATTAATGTTTTAAAATTATTTTTAAAAGAGTAGTAGATATGTATTGTACCATTTTGAAATCCTGACTAAACAGGCCAACTTTTAATGTAACTTGCCAGGTTAGCGTAGTACATTATTTTTACAGTATGATGAGTTAAAGTTGGCTGATAAAAAATATTATTTTTTACGATCGGACAAAAACAATTTTTTTTTCAAACGTGCAATTTTTTTTTTGTTTTATATCTGACTCCGACTAATAGCAGGGCTATCTACAATTGCTATACAGCCATTAAAATCATAAAATATGGCAATTTGTAGTCACAGTATACAAACATTCGGCTCAGGGTAGCTACTTTTACAATTTTCGAAGAAATACCTATAACTCGAAAAGTATAAGGCTTTTTCAAAAATTTTTTTTTAATTCTGAACCCTCATAAGCTGGCCTCTTCCTCGATACCGGCTTGACGCTGCCCTTTGGGACACCCTGTATATATATATATATATATATATATATATATATATATATATATATATATATATATATATATATATATATATATATATATATATATATATATATATATATATATGTATATGTATATGTATATGTATATGTATATGTATATGTATATGTATATGTATATGTATATGTATATGTATATGTATATGTATATGTATATGTATATGTATATGTATATGTATATGTATATGTATATGTATATGTATATGTATATGTATATGTATATGTATATGTATATGTATATGTATATGTATATGTATATGTATATGTATATGTATATGTATATGTATATGTATATGTATATGTATATGTATATGTATATGTATATGTATATGTATATGTATATGTATATGTTTATGTTTATGTTTATGTTTATGTTTATGTTTATGTTTATGTTTATGTTTATGTTTATGTTTATGTTTATGTTTATGTTTATGTTTATGTATATGTATATGTATATATATATATATATATATATATATATATATATTCCTCCGCGAGTTGTTGTTGCGTTTGAGCATCATCCTCATCCAACAATCCTTGCAATTCGGCGTCTTCAAAGCTTCTCGGTGGTCTTCCACGTTCTTCGTTTCTTACGTCAAAATCGCCACCTTTGAATTTTTTAAACCACTCAAAGCACTGTGATTTACAGACCTGATATATTTGAACCGGACAGTATAAATACTTGCTATGATACTAGTCCATTACAGTTTTTCAGTGCCAACTTTGATTTATGTGAGCGAAACGTAGAGATGGAAAATGACTGATAGGGGCTGAATACATGCTGTAGAAATGCGTGCATTGAGAATAATACACGGGGTGACAATGTAAGACAGATTACGTAATGAAGGGATTAGGAATTAATGTGAACTTAAGGCTGATGTGTTGAGTCAGATGAAGAGCACACTAAGATGGTTTGGGCTCTGTCTTCTCTGCCTACCCCGACAGGGAAATGGCCTAGTGGTATATATGTATGTAATGAACTGTGACTTAACTCTACATTCTTCCTTCTTTTCTTTATAAAATGAATTAATATATATTCTGACTTTTGCTAATTTTTTGAATAAATCATTGTTTCAGGTAATGATGATGAGAGTTTGTCTGCATCGCAGGAATCATTTGATGATGTCTCAATGGAACAAGATCCACTTGCGTTGGATCCCAAAGTTAGTCACCTTTAATTTTTTTAATTTATCCGTTAAATATTTCTAACACATCGATCAATAAGTCCCGGGACTAACCAACAGATGGCGCCTCTAATAACAAACCCATACCATTCTCAGTTAGTACCAACCTTTAGAAGTTACGTGTCTAACTTTCATGACATTTCGACATTGTGTCATTGAGTTTCAGTGGTTTTAGTGACACTACTTTTGCTATTTTCAAAACAACGGAAAAAACCAAATTTCGTGTGTTGATAAAACATTGCTTTTTTGAAATGCTTTTTTGAAATGGGTGCCGCGTTTGCTCACAATGGAACAGAAACAACACGCATCGATGATTCAGAGCGCTGTTTGGCACTGTTTACGCAAAATAAACAGGAGTTTTTGCCTCTGTATGTGACAATGGATGAATCTTGGATCCACCACTATACTCCGGAATCAAATCGGCAGTCATCTGAGTGGAGAGCAGCCGGTGAAAGTCGTCCGAAGCGACCAAAAACTCAACAGTCAGCCGGGAAGGTTATGGCCTCCGTATTTTGGGATGCGCATGGTATAATATTCATCGATCACCTTGAAAAGGGAAAAACCATTAATAGCGAATATTACATAGCGTTATTGTAGCGTTAGAAGGCAGAAATTGCAAAAAAACGGCCCCATATGAAGAAGAAAAAAGTTCTCTTTCATCAGGACAATGCACCGTGTCACAAGTCGATGGTAACAATGGCCAAATTGCATGAATTGAACTTCGAGTTGCTTCCGCACCCACCGTATTCTCCAGATTTGTCCCCCAGCGACTATTGGCTGTTCGCAGACCTCAAAAAGATGCTCCAGGGAAAGAGATTTGGCTCCAATGAAGAAGTGATTGCTGAAACTAACGCCTATTTTGAAACCAAAGATAAATCGTTCTACACGGCTGGCATAGAAAAGTTAGGAAAGCGTTGGAATGAATCTCTTGAAGGAGACTATGTTGATGAATAAAGAAGAATTTTGGCAAACAAATGTTGTTTTAGTAGTAAGTCCTGGGATTTATTGATCGATGTGTTAAGTCACATTTAATTATTAATTTTATCAATAAGATTAAAACGAGTATATTTTGCATTTTTTTGGTTCATAATTTATAACCATTTAAATACGAGGCGTATCCAGAAAGTAAGTGTACTGAGGGTCTCACGACCGGATGGATTTTATTTTCGACATGTTGGCTACACTTCCGTGTAGCCTGACCCTTCTCCTCCGCAACGAGACCGGTTCGAGGTCAGTACGTTGAGAAGTGTCGATGCGACAACACGTTTCGTGAAAAATGTCAATCCAATCTCCCGCCAAGTGCAAAATACGCGGCGTCATCCGTTATCTCGTTTGGAAGGGAAACCTCCGGTTGAGGTTTATAATGAGGTGAAAACTGCATATGGTGATAAAGCTATGAATCGTACCAGTGTGTACAAGTGGTGTCGCGAGTTTAAAAACGGTCGTACGTCTGTGCATGATGATCAGAGGAGCGGAAGACCTTCAATTGTGACTGACGAAATTGTGGAAAAAATCGAAAATGCGCTCCGTGACGATCGCAGATTGACTGTGGATGAACTTTCTGCGATGTTTCCGCAAATCTCCAGATCTCTACTACACGAAACCATCACAGAAACCCTCGGATATCGGAAACTGTCCGCGAGGTGGCTCCCAAAACAGCTGACAACAAGTTGAATCGAGTGGAGGCTGGGCAAGAGTTTTTGAGGCGCTGCAAACTCCATGGAGATGGATTTCTCCGCTCCATCGTTACTGGAGATGAAACTTGGGTTGCACACTACACACCTGAAACCAAAAGGCAGTCTCAACAGTGGCGTCACACCTCTTCACCCTCCGCCAAAAAGTTCAAAACCACAATTTCACCCAAGAAAATCATGGCATCCGTGTTTTGGGACTGTCAAGGCATAATTTTAATTGAATATATGCCTCAAGGGGAGACCATCAACTCTGCAAGATACTGTGAGACCCTAAAAAAATTGCGGAGGGCGACTCAGAACAAGAGAGGCATGCTGACAAAGGGAGTCTTCCTGCTGCACGACAATGCCAGACCACACACGGCCAACGCCACGAAGGAACTGCTCGCCTCGTTTAAATGGGATGTCCTGAACCATCCCGCGCATTCCCCTGACCTAGCACCTTCAGATTATTATCTCTTTACCTCCCTGAAGCTGCACATGGGTGGAAAAAGGTTTTCAACCGACGAGGAGGTAAAGGAAGAGGTGGAGAAGTGGACGGAGGGGTTGGCGGGAAACTACTTCGAGGAAGGCATCAAAAAGTTGATACCCCGCTTCACCACCTGCATTGAGAGGAATGGCGACTATGTCGAAAAATAGCTTACATATGTACTACGGTAACCATGTAATTTTTTTGTTTAAATAAAAAAAATTGTAACCTACAAAAATTCAGTACACTTACTTTCTGGATATGCCTCGTATATATAGATATATATTGATTTACAGAGTGTAATATATAATATGAATTCTGAGAACCTTGTGTAAACATTATAATCATTACCATCATGCGATGTTTCTATTGGGGTAGGCAGAGAGAATAAATCTCCGCTTCTATCCTGTTCTATCCTGGCATACATCTTGCATTTCTGTCATGTCCATACACCTCATCACGCATACTCTCCTATTATAGTATTTTCACTCTTATTTTTTTCAGAATTTGATTTATTTGATTGTGCCACGTTTTTCTAGCTTTTCCCAATACCTTCTATACTACACATATAGATAATTTTTGAAAAAAATTCATTGTTCATTCTTTGTACGTGGCTGAACCAATCGAATATGGAAGTAAAATAAAGAATCCTTTTCACAGTCTTGATTGACTATTAATTCAAAAATTCATTAAATGCTATTCACATTTGAGTGCCCTTGAGAAGAGTCGACTCTCCAAACAGCGCCATATAAATTGTCCTGTTATTATTATCATCAAAATTGTGTTCAGATTAGGTTAAGGACATGATCTTATGTTTACTATATTTAATAGTCTTTATGTAATAGTCTTATGTTTGCTATATTTAATCATTAGGTAAAAATATAATATTATTGAAATTGTTGGTCAAAGCTTTTAAAGATGTAACATATAATTTGAATCAACTAAAAAAAATTGTACATAAATTGACAATAATAAGAAAATGTAAACAAATAATCATACATTTTATACGAAGAAATAGATTGTTGTGAATAAAATGTGGATATTTGCATACGTTTGTTATTTTTCCAGACGGACTTTGGTCTTGGTAAAGGTAAACCTTACACAGTATCATCAAAAATTGCAAAAAAGAAATTGGGAGTTTATAAATTTAAGACTGCCTTTGGAAGTTTGTCTGGAAAATTGGCCTTTAACAAGAGACAGAAATCTAGTTTTATAGATTTCGGGAGAAAAAGAGGGACCAAACCGAAAATGCGTGGGGTTTTTGGAGTACCAGGATTGGGACTCCAAAGACCTCAACCTCAGGACAAGGGTGGAGAAGATGAACCTGGTAAAATTTCATGTTATATTACATTTTTTAATATCTTATATGCACAGTGTAACATAGATTTAACTTTTTCTTGCATTATTCATTTAAAAAATTTGGACCTAATTAATTTTTATACAGTTTATACGATTTTTTTCCTAAATGAACCTTGTCGTAAAATTTAATCCTACGTTTTACGAAAATGTTAATTTTGGGAACACAAAGTAGTGGTAATGTTAGAAACACAATCAATATTTGGAAACACTTAAGAATTTTTTTACCGCTCTTTTAAGTTTGATTTTACTCTCACCACACATACTATCTAATCTGTGTTTTCAGATTTAAAATAAGATAATTTTTTTCATTTTGATGTACACATATTGTAAATCAGTTTTTGCTATTTATTTACCAGAGAGAAATTTCCGAAAATTCTTGACATTTTGGGAAATTTTTATCATTTACAAAAAATATAAATTGAACACATAAGCAATCTATATTTTCAAGGAAATTCGTCATTTTTTATCAGTTTCTACTCGTACGTATTTTTTTCTATTTTGTCATTTTTCTATAAAGGGTATTTCTGAACATTTTTCTATAAAGGGTATTTCTGAATATTGTTTTTTTTTATTGCTTTGAACATCAAATTAATATATACTCGTACTTTCTTAAATTAACAATAAACCAACGCACTAAATGTATAGTATATAATGATAAAAAATGGAGATATTTTATCTAAAATTGTTTATCTCTTAATTTTTGATGTCCTTATTTTATGCCATTTTAATTTTTTCCCTGGAATATGTAAAATCCAGGTAACACTTTTTTCCTTGCATTATATATTCTAATATCAGGAAAAAAATATTACATATCATCACGCTGTGTCCATTGAGGGGTAGGCAGAGAGAACAGATCTTCTCCACATTCACACATCTCATCATGCACAATCTTCTCTTCATACTTCTCACTTCACCTTTCAAAATGTGGTCCATTTTGTCCAGCCACGTTTTCTTCAGTCTACCTCTTTCACGCACACCTTGCACTTCTAACTTGTATATTTGCTTCGTCATTCTTTCATAATTCATTCTCTCCACATGTCTAAATCATCTTAAAGCTCCTTTCTTTATCTTACTTAAAACATCCATTTTATCCATACATTCATTTCTAATGTTCTCGTTTCACCTTCTTTCAAAAATTGACACTACAAATTTTCCTTAGTGCATGTGTTTCCACAGCATTTATCTTATTGTTATCCTTCTGCTAAGTCCAAGCTTCACTTCCATACATCAAGGTTGGCACCAATACACTTTTAGGTATTGTCATTTTTGCTACTATTGATATTTTGCAATTGTTTGTATATAAGTGCTCCGTTTATTTTGTTTCCTGTTACTACCCTTCTTTTTACTCTCTATTTCAACTCGCCCATCACACGTAAACATGCTGCCCAAATAACAGAATTCATCAACCTACTGTAGTTTTTCTGAGTTAACCCATATATTGCACACACTTTTTACCACACTTCTTTCTATGACCATAATCTTTGATTTCACTTCATTCATTTTTGAAACCTTTTACTAGACATCTCTCATATAGTTCACTTATCTTTTCCCATAAATCACCTTCATTTTTAGCAAGCATAACCATACCACTTGAATACTCAAGTCCACATACATTTACTTCACTCATTGTCGCACGTCTCCCATCATCTTTTAGATTGCGCACATATGAATCTATTTATAAATTAAACTATATATAAACAAACCAAGGAGACATCACACATCCGTGCTTTACGCCTTTCATAATTTTAAGTTGAAATATTATTCAAAAAGTTGTATATTCCCAAACATGGTCTCCATAGTTTCTATTCATTGAGGCTTGAAATGTGTTTTCTATTCTAAGATGGAATATATTGGTCACTATCACAAAAATGAATGATTAATTCTAAAGCTTTGGATGGGACTAGATTTACTTTGAAAACCCAGATGTCATTTTTAGCCAATGGTTTTGTGCTTACACAATAGTGTTGAAAAACATTTGGAGGTGAGGACATATTTTTGTGAAACTCATGTTTTTATACAACTTTTCAAGTGAAAAAATGTATTAAATGTTGCAGAAAACTTGACTTGAACCCTTTGCACTCGAAAGCTTTTTGTTATGTGCCTACCGCCAACTCGAAGCATTTTTTAAGGAAATAAAAACATTTACGTTGAAATATAATTAAATTCATAAAAATAATTTTTTTTTAAATTTTGTTTTGGTAAAATAGGTATTTAAGGAATATAATGGACATGAAAATTGATTATTTGAAGTTTCTTTCTCATTGTATGGTATTTTACATAAAAATCCCCAACGTGAAGTCCAGGTTTACTTTCACAGATTTCGCAATATAATCGTGTTTCTTTTCTTCCACCCGTAATTTTTCTATTGGAACATACTGCGCAGTCCTTCTTAGTTGCAGAACATAGAATATGCAATTTATTTATAAGTCGATCTTCTGTAGTGAGAGTAACAGAGCGTCGTCGAAATCGAGTATCTCCTCGATAATCTCCTACTAATTGATCAACCAATAATTTAACAAATTTAAAATGTGTCATCGATTTTTCATTGTTTTCTTCCTTGGAAACTTTATAAAGTATATAAGAGTTTATGACACACACCTCCATCCCCCAAAAAAAGTGTTTCCTCCACCATTTTAGGGACTCCTATAGTTATTGAAATGTGACCGCAACATTGAATTATGATACTTCTCAGTTCACATTGAATTATGATACTTCTCAACACAGTTAGCTTATAATATACGGTAATAATATACCAGGAAAGTACACGTGTCGCCCTTGGAACTTGTTTGTCTCCGAACAAAAGATTCCATTGTGTGTTGAGAGTGGTATTTTGTGTTGCTATCTCGCCTCCTCAAGTGCGAGGAATAATATCGTTATCTGCAGAACTAACCTACCTTACTCGATCAAACTCCGTAACTTACTATTATTTAATTGTACTAATATGATCCTTGCTTAAATAATATTGAAAACTGAAAAACCTAATATATTAAAAATATTGAGAAATAAGACTTTATTTTCTCGGCGCCATAGCGGCGACACTCGATTAATACGGCAAACCATGCATGCCGCCTCTATGGTGGCATTCGAGTACAAAGGGTTAAATCATTATTTAGGATCTTTAAAAAAACATTCAAATATCTCAAATTGATCTGAACAATTTCACTCTCATGACTTACCTCCATTGACTTCTTGGCTAGAGTTATATTTTAGTTTTAAATACTTATTTAATTTTGCTTATTAACGTTTTAGGTGATGACAATAAATTAGTTCTGTGCTCAAGCAAAGACAAATTTGTGTTATCACAAGACATTTGCGTGAGCTGTGGTGCTCTTGGAACGGACTCGGAAGGCTGTCTTATTGCGTGCGCTCAGTGCGGGCAGACCTACCATCCATACTGCGTCAGTGTTAAGGTTTGTCCTGTTTTTTACATTTATTCCTGAAATGAGAAATGTATTACGTAGCTCAAATTTTCCCTTTTTGTAGTCCACCTTGCATTTGATAGATTCCCAATAACATTCTCTAACTTATTTCCTAGACATTGTACGTTGTCGTGAAGGGATTTAATTAGGTGGAATTTGTTAACCAAAATGCCCTCACCCAGCAGTCTGAAGTCACAATGGCCCCTCACTCACAGCGAGAATAAATCAGCAGTGATATTTTCAAAAATTTGCTCAACTACATCTAGTCAGTAGTCACTGTAGCTTCTTTTTTGAGGTTTTACTCCTATAAATTATATGTGGCCATATCTATAACATAATAACATTTCATTAAATCTCTCCATATATTTTCACATGATTGGAAACTATGTCAGACATTAGCTATGACTGACTATCTATTCCACCCTTGAGCTTGAGATCTACTACCACTTTAGATCCACTTTAGATCCACTTTCTTTATCAATTTTGTCAGTTTCGGTCGTATCGATTCCATTATGAACATAATAGCAGTACTAACTGGCAAACTTATATAATCTATTTCTGTGTTATTGTATCCAGGTGACCAGTGTGATCCTCCAGAAAGGGTGGCGCTGCTTAGATTGCACGGTGTGCGAAGGGTGTGGGCGGCGCGATGATGAGGCACGCCTGGTACTCTGCGATGACTGCGATGTGTCGTATCACACATACTGTGCGCGTCCTCCGCTGCCTGCTGTACCGCGTGGTTGCTGGCGATGTTCCCGATGCCGTCGTTGCAACACCTGTGGCACCACGGAGCCTGGGGCCGATTCCAACTGGTGTAATGGATACACGGGTAATTAATTATATTTATACGATACATACTTCCTCCTCTTGTTAACTATAAACTTCAATGAGTGTGTTTTTTAGTTAATCCCAATAATGACAAATTTTAAATTAGGTATAAGGAACAAACTTCTTACATTTGAGAGGGGGCAGAGGAGAGGCGATGTAGGGAGTGGAATATTTTGTAAACTACTTGACACTTCTCATACTATCTTCTCGAAGTGAATAGAGTCATAAGCTGTTATTTTGACCGATTTGTTTTAAAATTTAGCAATTATTATTATTAAGGAGTCATCCTGCAAGAATTTTTGACACTTTTTCTGTCATGCTAGTCAGTGAAGTCCATCTCCATTTCTTTTTCCCACATTTCAGTCTAACCGCTAGACCACGACCGCCGACCTTTTCTGTACAGTAGACACTTGTTTTAAAGTAATAAAACATATTTTCAGTTAAATAACTTTTTTCTAACAGTTCCGGATTGTTCATTATTCTCAGTTATCCTACCCACAATCCTGTTTAGGTCAGATAATCAGGACTCGACTGTGTACAATATTGAATTTTTATTCTATTTTCCAGAATGCGGTCCCTGTGCATCGTTGGTGATGTGTGCTGCATGCTCATCCCCGTACAGCGATGGGGAGCTGATCCTGCAGTGTGCGCAATGTCGGCGCTGGCTGCATGCCGCCTGCGATGCAGTGCATACTGAACAGGAGGCGGACATTTGCTGTCAGAAAGGGTAAATACGCTATTATATTGCTTATTTTAATGGTTTACATCCTGGTATGTGTATCACCCGTGATAAACTGATTGCTTCTCTAGGTGTTGAAAAGGTTGACTGATATTTAAATAAATTAATCAATTTATTATTACATCATATACCGGAGCACCTCATTATGCTCATCCAATACCTTTAGATATGACAAACGTGCATTAAGATTGAGGATTCCATCTTGGAACCGTTCCAAGTAGAAAGACGAGTGACAGGAATGCATTCTATCTCCGATAGTATACAATTTAAGGGCCTAAAGTCTCCAGCACAAGGATATAAAAAAGGCAAAACAATTTTTTTTATTTTCCAATATTTTCGCCTGTAGTTCAATACATTTTTTCCAGTGATTAATTAATTTTTTAATACCGCTGAAAAAATATTCTGATACTTTGTTCTCAAAATGGTGTAACAATGTGGAGACCACTTCTTCGTCGCTTTAAATTTTTTTTCTGCGTAATTTGGATTTTAATTTTGAATTTTAAAAAATAATCACTTGGGTCCAAGTCGGGACTACAGGGCGGGTGATTGAATTATTGGAAACCACAGCAAGCACACACACACAATTGTCGTGCAATAATTCCATGCCTCATGACAGCTTTTCTTGGCATTTTATTTTTGTAGCATCTTTTAATTTTTACATTAATTATGCATAATACTCACCAGTAACTAACACATTGATCAATAAGTCCTGGGATTAACCAACAGATGGCGCCTCTAATATTAAAAACCCATACCATTCTCAGTTAGTACCGTGCTTTAGAAGTTACGTGTTAAACTTGCATGACATTCCAACATTGTGTCATTGAGTTACAGTCGTTTTAGTGACGCTACTTGTGCTATTTTCAAAACAATGGAAAAAACCGAATTTTGTGTGTTGATAAAACATTGCTTTTTAATGGGAAAAAATACCGTTCAAACTCAGCGATGGCTTAAAAAGTGTTATTCGGGCTCTGTTCCTTCGAAAACAACCATTTGTCGGTGGTATGCTGATTTCAAACGCGGTCGCACAGACACAAATGATGCTGAATGCTCTGGTCGTCCAAATGAGGCTGTTACACCAGAAAACATAAAAAACACCCTCAAAATCGTGATGGAAAATCGCAAAGTAAAGTTGCGTGAGATAGCTGATATCCTGAAAATATCATTTGGTAGTGTTTACACAGAAACAACAACGCATCGATGATAAAGAGTGCTGTTTGGCACTGTTTACGCGAAATAAACAGGAGTTTTTGCATCAGTATGTGACAATAGATGAAACTTGGATCCACCACTATACTCCGGAATCAAATCGGCAGTCAGCTGAGTGGAGAGCAGCCGGTGAAAGTCGTCCGAAGCGACCAAAAACTCAACAGTCGGCCGGGAAGGTTATGACCTCAATATTTTGAGATGCGCATGGTAAAATATTCATCGATCACCTTGAAAAGGGAAAAACCATCAATAGCGAATATTTCATAGCGTTATTGTAGCGTTTGAAGGCAGAAATTGCAAAAAAACGGCCCCATATGAAGAAGAAAAAAGTTCTCTTTCATCAGGACAATGCACTGTGTCACAAGTCGATGGTAACAATGGCCAAATTGCATATATTGAACTTCGAATTGCTTCCGCACCCACCGTATTCTCCAGATGTGGCCCCCAGCGACTATTGGCTGTTCGCAGACCTCAAAAAGATGCTCCAGCGAAAGAGATTTGGCTCCAATGAAGAAATGATAGCCGAAACTAACGCCAACACATTGCCATTGGACAGCACTTAAGTTTTCGCATCCATCTTACGTTCACTTTATTCATCCCAAGATGTTTGTGCAGGATTCGAAGTACTGTGGTTTTGGAAAGCCCACACTTGCTGCCATTTTTTATTTTAGTCTTCTATCTTGTAACATTTGCTCTTGAATTAATGAAACTGTTTCTTTTAATGAAAAAGGCAAAAGAAATGTCAAAACGCCATAGAAGAAATAAAACATCACCTAAAAATTATTTCTTTGTTTTCAGATTTCTGATTAATTTCTAGTTTTATAATTAAAATTACTATCAAATTTATATATTTAATCGTACCTTGCTCCACAGGTATAGCTGTTTGTTGTGCAGGCCCCGTGATGTGCCCCCGCCCCACCTCATCCCAGCACCTGCCCCTGTTCCTACCCCTCCGCCTGTGCCACCACCTCCTCCTCCCATTGCCACGCAACCAACCCGTCCCCCTTCGCCATCAGGGGGAAGCGAGTTCTATCTGGACGGAGTGTGCCTCAGTGCTGGGGGCATGAGGGCTATGAGGTCCCTGCAGGGAGATCTGGCTTCCTCTCAGGGCCTTTTTGGTGCCAGGAAAAAGAGGAGACCAAAAGGAGATGGACCTATGGACAAGAGTGCAGGTGGATAAATTACAATATTTTTTTTCCTTTGATACTTGTTTTTTTTTTAATATTACATAATTATCTCTGATTCAGTAAAATATTCAAATTGAATGATTCACATTAACTCTCAATCTATATCCATGGCAACTTCCATAGCAAGTTGATAAGATACTTGTCTTCCACCGGTGGGTTCTGGTTCGATTCCCGATGGCATTAAAAAAAAATACCACTCCTAGTCAGGTTAAAAAGTTTATTACCAATACTTTCACATGCTAAATATGTGCAAATTTTTATGCACATGGGGTATTTTTGTTAACACTTAGGATGAGTACCTGAGTTACATGTCTACTCCATTGGTTCTAAACTCAAAAGGTTCGATTACTGAGGCTGAAATCAATGTTGCCTCCAGCAACGTTCTTGATGAACTAATTTATCCACCTGGGTAAAACTTTATCTATTTTATTTTTCTCAGAAATTGTGAGCGCTCTACACTTAACGTTTTATTATCTATATTATTCCTTGAATAGTGTCATGTTTAGACTCTACTTTAAGAATTGCTTTACTTAACCTCCACCGTATTTCCAATTATTTGTTGTACAATAACTCGTACATATTCTGATGATCATCTTCAATGCCACTCATTTATCACATGACGATCAGACTATTTGCCCATTCAGGTATTAGTTATCATACAAGTTATGATTATTCCGTGACCTCCGTGGCTTAGTTTGTAGAACATCTGTCTTCCAATCCTGGGGCTGCAGATTTGATTTCCGTTGATACTGTCTTTTTAAAAAAAAAAATTTGTTCCAGTCTGGTTTTGACTTATGCCCTCTTTAACATCGTTCTGGTTGTTTGGAAGAGATTACCACTTGTTACTAAACCTGCTAGATTGTGCTGTATACAACGAAAGTTTCACACAATACAATATTATTCTCTTCACACTTTTGTTTTGATTAATTCCCGCTGAAAAGGAATATGTTTTATTGTTTTGAGTAACATTTAATTTTGCACAGCTAATTAACCCTAAGGCGAAAGTTTTTTGTAATATTGCTTTTATTTACCTAATACCACAGAATATTTCTTTTTGAATTTCTCACCTGTTTTCTTTTACAAAATGTGCTTATGTATGCCAAATTTGCAAGGTTTGTAAATAAAAAATTATTTTATTTTTATATGCAATATTACCTAAATTCGGTTTAAAAACATTTAAAATTTGCATTTTGAATGCAGAAAATTAACATATTTTTTCTTATTATTATTCATTTATAATATTGTTTTAAATCGGGGGTCAGCAACCTTTGCAGGCTTATGGGCCATATCGACTTTTAGTTTTAATAATATGGCTACAACTGTTTAAATCAGGGAGTGTAAGGACAACTTTACTTTTCAACTTTTTATTATTTCAATTCTAAATAATAAAAGAACATTTAAAATATGAGATTTGAAACAGGCTAAATATAGGCTGTATAAAAATATTTATTAATACACATTTTATGCTTCAATATACGGGTCGCATGTAATATTAGTATGGTCAAATGTTTGTGGGCAACTAAACATGGACGTGTGGGCTGCATGCGACCTGCTGGCTGTGGCTACTAGGGTTGCCGAACCCTGTTTTAAATTGATACAAGTGATTTGTAAACATTTTTATACGTTTTACAATTCATATTTCTAGATTTTATTGATTGATTATAATTACTTGTATAGAAGGTAAAGCAAATATTCTATTGGGTTGATGCAAAAGTTCATCCCGCTTTTGGCGCTAGATGGCATGTCATAAAACCGAAGTGTTATTAACTTCACACGTATAAAGTGTTGATGTTGTTTTACAAAAGGAATTGTAGCTAGTACTTGTTTTAGATAGTAATTGTGTTATTTGGTTGTGTTTTTTTACATTTTGTTAAGCATTAAAAATGGCAGAAAATAAGTAACATTTTTTAAATAAATAGGTTTTTTATTTCCGGAAAGGCAAGAATGCTTCATAGACACAAAATAAGATATGTGCTGTGTATGGTGAGGGTGCCGTTGATGATTCCACATGCCGTAGTGGTTCAGAAAGTTTCGTGAAAACAATTTTAATCTAAGGAATGCACCATGTTCTAGAAGACCGACTGAGGCTGATGATGACGAAATATTGGCGCTAATTGAAAGTGATCAGCATAGAACAACTCGAGAGATCGGAGAAATTCTTGAAATCAACCAGTCAACAGTGTCAAGGCGATTAGGTCGACTTGGAATGGTTAGCAAGTATGGGTGCCGCACGAGTTAACGGAGAAAATTTTGATAGACCGAATTTTTGCTTGCGGTTATCTATCGAAGCCCATTGAAATCGATCCATTTTTAAAGCGGATGGTTACAGGTGATGAAAAATGGATTATGTATAACAATGTTAAGCGTAAGAGATCATGGTATAAGCGCGGAGATGCCCCTTTAACCAGTGCCAAAGCCAGTTTACATCCGAAGAAGGTTATGCTATGCATTTGGCGGGACTGGAAGGGAATCGTTTATTATGAGCTGTTACCTGAAAACCAGACCATTAATTTGGAGAAATACTGTTCACAACTAAGTGATTTAAAGCGAGCAATCGGCCAGAAGCGACCTAAATTAGCCAACACAAAGGGTATTGCGTTCCATCAGACAATGCTAGACCGCACGTGTCTTCATCCACCGTACTCTCCTGACCTTGCGCCCTCCGATTATCATTTATTTAGATCGCTTCAAAACAGCTTAGATGGTAAAAACTTTTTTTCCCTGGAAGACTTGAAAATTCACCTGGATCAGCTCTTTAGCCAGAAACCTCAAAGCTTCTATGAGCGCAGGATTATACAGCTACCAGAGAAATGGAGAAAGGCCATCCAACAGAACGGCACATACTACATTAATTAAATGTAATTTTTAGTAAATAAAATTTTTCTTCAATTTTTGTATAAAAAGTGGGACAAACTTTTGCATCAACCCAATATAAATAATATTGGATTGTACGGAAAGAAGTTTTGTATTTTTCCGATATATGTCATTAGGATGAAATTTTCATTGTTAACTTCATTCCAAACGTGTTGAATGTATATTATTATTAAAGGTAATAGTTTAGTGCATTTTTCCGACCATTGTATAAATTTATAAACCAATTGCTTATTAATTTTTTTTTGTCATTTTGAAGATGCAACAAAATAAGTAGTTTTTCGATACTCAATACTTTTTTTCTACTGCGAAGGAAAAATGCAACACAATCCAAAAAATATATATATACAGTGTTTGGTGATGATGCAGTAAACAATGGTTTGTCAAATGTTCTTTAAAAAATTCAGTAATGGTGATACGATAAATGAAGATGTCCACCCTGGAAAACCCAATTACCACCGATGAAGACCAAATCAAAGCTTTAATCGAGAAGCAACTAGCAATCTTACTGAAAATATCGAAAACCATCGTCCATAACTATTTGGTGAAGTTTGGTTATATGAATTGCTACGATGTTTGGTTTGAGTGAAAAAAAAATGGATTGGGTCTTCGTAAATGATTCACTGCAAAAACGCTAAGAAAATTAACCATAATTTAAATTTTGAAATGAATGGTGGGGACAGATGATGAAAAGTGGATGATCTACAACAATGTTAAGCAGAAGAGGTCATGGGGTAAGCAACGTGAACCGTTGACCATCTTGAAGGCTGGTCTTCTGAAAAAGGTCATGCTGTGTATCTGGTGGGATTGGAAGGGAATCGTCGACTATGAACTGTTCACATACAATCAATTCAGAGAAATATTGCTCGCAATTGCAAGCAGCAATCGAACAGAAGCGTCCATAATTACCACTTATTCCGGTCCCTACAGAATTTCCTTAAGGGGAATAACTTCACTTCCTGAAGGCCTACAAAAATCATCTGCAGTAGTTCTTCTCCCAGAAAGATGCAAAGTTCTCAGACTATGGAATTTTTGCCTGAAAGATGGTGTAAGGTAGTGGAACAAAATAGTGCATAAATTACATAATAAAGTTACATCTAATTATAAAAGAAATATGTTTAAATTTGACCTCAAAATACAAAATTACTTTCCGAACAACTCAACATTTACATTTTTATGAATAGGTGCTTAGTACAATTAATGCACTGCCAATCTGGGCAAAAGGTTGTCAGTTCAATGTATAACTTCCATGGTCTAGTGATAAGAATGCTTGTTTTCCACCCGGGGTATTCAGATTTCATTCAAAATGTAAAATGGCAATGTTCATTCTAGATTGTAGTGTATACGATGAAAAAGTAAATGGAAAAGATTGTGTATGATTTCTGTTATATATTTAAAAAAATCATTGTGTAAAAAAAAGAAAAATTCTTCACATTTTTATTGTTATCCTTTCAACATTAAAAAATAATGGGGATGTCTTAAATTACCTTCTATTCTCAATTTTTTCAAGGGATTATGGCTGCGATAGAGACAGTGGTTCAAGGAGGGGATTGTGATAATGAAGATAAATTAGATGCATTAGATATTAAAGAGGAACCAGGTAAATACTTGAAATGTGAAAATGTGATTTTATAGTCAGGTTTTCAAGATTTGTTTTAATTTTTTTTGCTTTTAAGGAAAATAAAATACAGAATGATCTAAAATTTGACTAACATTTTCTTTTTATAACAAATTTAATATTTTCATACTAATTTACATTTGCTTTTTGTATAAGGTACACTTTGACCCGGCCCTTGTTACAAACATTTATGGATAGAACATAAATTGAACTGTAATGGTTGCATGTTTTATAAATACAATACAGTATCATCCAAATTTTACTTTGTCTTTCAATCCAGGATCTCTTTTATACTGCTCTCATTTCTGGGAGGTAGACTGCCAGTCGTATCTATTTATTTTCAGTGGTCAGCTGCCTGAATAATTATAGACAAAATTTAAGTTTCGTTAATTTTTCCAATGTGGTAATTTTGGAATCGCTCCCTTTGTCTACCCTATTTTACGTTATCTTCAGGAAATACACACTTTTTAATTCCATCTCTGAGAGTTTTTCCTGAGATACATTGTCAAATTTAAATCTTAGTTGTTTTAGGAAGGCCTTGGTTTATAATGATATCAACTTTTGATTTGATTCTGTATGTCGTCTTGCATATATGTATAATTTTTGGAAAAATCAAAAACACCTGAAAATAACTTTAATCCAGAAAATACATTACAAAAACAGTTTATTTTATGCCATAAATGAGAAGTAGCGACATGTTACCCAAGTTATACCTTACACATATGTACATAGAACATTAAACATTGCACAAGTTCCTAACAATATTTAATGCAGGAATTTCAATAACACTAAATAATCAATTTTGGAAATTTTTTGTATCGATGAAATTCAATCTATTATATAATGTCAAATCCGAGTTACACTGTTAAATTGAAATTTATGCTGAATTTATTAACTTTCCCTCAATCTTGAAACCAATTTTGTAGTGTGGGCCGTTTTGTGTTGGGATTTTTCATTAAAAGAAATTTAAGTTAAGACATTTGATGCAATATTCCTGTGTTGTTTATTTTGTGATATATTACATTGATTATATAAAAGTTAAATTATAGGATGCTTCATTTCAACTCTGAGGATTCGGGTTCAATTCCTGATGGTGACCATACAAAAAATGACCTAGTCTTTTTATCACCTCTATTGGAAAAAAAACAATATAGCAATATTCTCACCAGATAGCATTCTTATTGTATTGAGAACACCGATGAAACCAAATTGTTTTAATCTTAAAAAATATGTATTTTTAAGATTTTGAGAGTTTGATTTTACAGTTTTTACAATAATTTGTTATGTAAAATATACGAAAGGTTCAGGGAAGAAATATGCATGGTCACTCAGATTATTTTAAAAATTTTAAATCATTACCTAGATATGTATTGCGATAATTCAAACATTTTCAAGACGACGATTAAGAAATATTGTCTATGAATTATGTAAATTATATCACTTTTAAATATTCTTTATATTAATGGATTTTTGTATTGATCAAATATCTCTGAGTGACAATACACGCTTCATATCTTCATATATACATATGTTGAAATCTAATAATGGTCAATTAATCATATTTCCTTAATTTTAAAGGTACATGTCCTTACAAAGAGGGTATGATGTGGACTGTGAGTCAGGACGGTCCTCCGCCAGAAGGTTTCACAACATTTACCTCGGAATCAGGTTTAACTGTGCTTCGTAAGAAGAGACAAAGAAATCTCAACAGAGTCGGCATAGGAGGCTTCAGTGTACGCGCTCGTGCCCAGGGTAACCGAACACCTACCCCTGGAGCGGCAGAACCAGAAACCACTGTTACAACTCCAACAACACCAACAAGTAAGTCTTTTAAATGTACATCTACAACTACATTGTTCATGAAAAAGAGATACATTCCAGAAAAATGTGTAAATCGAAATTGCATATTTCGAATAATTTTTTCCTATATACATATAAAACATTGATCAAAAAGTCCCGGAACTAAATACTAAAACAACATTTGTTTGCCAAAATTCTTCCTTATTCATCAACATAGTCTCCTTCAAGAGGGATACATTCATTCCAACACTTTTCTAACTTTTCTATGCCAGCCGTGTAGAACGATTTATCTTTGGTTTCAAAATAGGCATTAGTTTCGGCAATCACTTCTTCATTGGAGCCAGATCTCTCCCTGGAGCACCTTTTTGAGGTCTGCGAACAGCCAATAGTCACTGGGGGCCAAATCTGGAGAATACGGTGGGTGCGGAAGCAATTTGAAGGCCATCGTTACCATCGACTTGTGACACGGTGCATTGTCCTGATGAAAGAGAACTTTTTTCTTCTTCATATTGGGCCGTTTTTTTGCAATTTCGGCCTTCAAACGCTCCAATAACGCTATTAATGGTTTTTCCCTTTTCAAGGTGATCGATGAATATTATACCATGCGCATCCCAAAATACGGAGGCCATAACCTTCCCGGTTGACTGTTGAGTTTTTGGTCGCTTTGGACGACTTTCACCGGCTGCTCTCCACTCAGCTGACTGCCGATTTCATTCCGGAGTATAGTGGTGGATCCAAGACCAAATGTTCATGCAAAATAGTGTAAACACTACCAAATGATACCTTCAGGATGTCAGCTATCTCACGCAACTTTACTTTGCCATTTTCCATCACGTTTTTGAGGGTTTTTTTATGTTTTCGGGTATAACAGCCTAATTTGGACGACCAGAGAGTTCAACATCATTTGTATCTGTACAACCGAGTTTGAAATCAGCATACTGCCGACAAATGGTTGTTTTCGACAGAGCAGAGCCCGGATGATACTTTATAAGCCATCGCTGAGTTTGAACGGTATTTTTCCCATTAAAAAGCAATGTTTAATCAACACACGAAATTCGGTTTTTTCCATTGTTTTGAAAATAGCAAAAGTAGCGTCACTAAAACCACTGTACCTCAATGACACAATGTCGGAATGTCATGAAAGTTTGACACGTAACTTCCAAAGGTTGGTACTAATTGAGAATGGTATGGATTTGTTATTAGAGGCGCCATCTGTTGGTTAGTTCCGGGACTTATTGATCGATGTGTTAATGCATTCATGATACATTATACGGAATGAAAAGAATACTGTCCAAAATATGTAGATAAAACCAGAATTTATTAAAAAATACATAAAACAGAGAAACATATACCTACAAAAATATATAATTCCTACTCAATTATGAAACCGATTCAGAGCATTCCCCATGTACTCGTATACCATGTTCAAATCTCATCATTAATATGCTATGCCTATGTTAAGTTCATCTTAAAAGGTTGCCAAAAGGAACACAGCTCAGCTCACTTATGTGATAAAAAATGTTTTAAAAAAATAACTGTTTAAATAATGTGTACAGTCATTAAATACTGAAAGGAACTGAATAAATGTTGTAGAAATGCGTGCACTGAGAAGAATACATGGGGTGACAATGTATGACAAAATACAGAATGAAGTGAGTAGGGATGAATGTGAACTTAAGGCTGATATATTAATTAAGAAGATGATTTGGGCATGTAGAACGAATGAATGAATAAAGACTAACAAAGCAAATATACAGGTAAATGTGAGTGGAAGGTGTGGTAGAGGAAGACCAAGGAAATTATGTTAGGATCAAGTGAATGATATTTTGAAAGAAGGAAATGTAAGAAGTCAGAGAAATCATAGGAGTTGTATGGATGTGGAAGAGACAAAATACGAGGGTAGTTTGAAAAGTTTGGTAAAACGCAAGTTAAATATATTTTTTGGGAAAAAACTTTAATTTTTCAATCCCATCTCAAAAAAATAGGTTTTGTCCAACTCTGCAAAATAAAAATAGTCATTTAGTGCAGCGATGACATTCTAAGTCGACAAAAATTTCTTCCCACTGAACCAATTTTTTGTTTCGGGAACAGAAAAAAGTCGCACAGGGCCAAGTCTGGAGAATACATTGGATGAGTAACCAATTCGAAGCCCAATTCATGCAATTTTTCCATTACATATATCCGCATAATATTTATGGAAATTTACAAAACTTTTTAAACTAGCCTCATATGATTGATAAATGAAATGTCTGTGTCAACCATATACACATTTTTATCTTAATAAGGTGGATTTTATCTGGGTTGACACATCGAATCGGTTAACATTGTTGACACAATTTTTTATTTGACCCATATGAAGATGATTGAAAAATCCTGCTTTATTTTGCTTAATTCTATTAAAGTTTTGGTATAAAAAATCTTTGACTGCTTTGAGTTAGTATTTTGGGGCATTAATGAAATTAAATGATGAATGTTTTTCAAGGGACCAATATATATATTTTTTAAATGGGATAATTTCTTAAGAGGGTGGTATTTGAGGTGTATTATATTAATTCAGGACAAAAAAACTTGCATTTTAATTATTTTATTTCCAATTTATAAAATAGCTCCTGGAACGTCAGAAAGTCCGAGTGTTACAAAAAAGAAGCCTCGGCGTAAACCACGGTCTCGCCTTATGGAAGCGTTTCCGTCGTATATGCAAGAAGCCTTTTTTGGAAAGGACCTCCTCGAAACAGCACCCGTTCCAGAGTTACGAGAGGCTCAACACTCAGATAGTGACCCGGAACAACCTCCGCCTTCTCCCACTATTTGTCTCAACGAGGTTAGTCACATTTTTATATACTTTATTATTTTCATTAACCTTTCCTTCCCTGTGTTGGGTATCTTCTACACGTTGCTTCTAAGAACCATCAATATCTCTATAAATATAATAAATACAAGGTTAAGATTTTAGGTATTCCTCCATAATATATTTACGCATTGATTTAAAAAATAATATTAATAATCATCAGAATTTATCCACTACATCGTGGGTATTTTGTGAAGATATCGGAAACAAATTCGCATTTAAACGCTGTGAGTGCCTCGACCTTGTGTCTTGACGATAGGTGAATAGTATGCGGGAAGCGCGACACTATATTCGCATCTTACTCTTGCATACTCCACTGAATTGCGAAGATCTGAATTGTCTCAACGTCGCAAGCATAAGCGTAAGCGCCGGGGTATGCGACTGACGTTCCGCGCCACAGTAGCTTCTAGGCTTGCGAATAGGTTAGACGTACGCCCGTTCCGTGAGCGTTGCCAGATGGTTTTTTAATGTTTTCAGCAAATAAATCTCAATTATTATAATTTTTAACTTCAATTATAATTAATTAAGAGGATTATCTATGAATGTTCTTATTTTTCCGATTTAAAATCGCAAATTTTTGATCGCGTACTCACTACCCAACACCGGAGCACGCGTTTCAATTTTAACACCGTAAGGGAAGGGTTAAACTTGACATCTCCCATGCATTAAAAATATATTTTTAAAATTAATATCTCATATATTTGGTCTAACACTTTTCTTGGTATTTATCTACCATGCATCCAAATTTTGTTCATATTTGTAGATTGGGTATTTTTTGCATTCTCTTTTAATTGCCAACCAATGCATGTCACCAGCCAAATAACCTTTTCATTCCTCTTCTCTAGTATCTGTCTAATACAGTTCTAAAATCCCATTTGGCTGTCATCAGTCTCACTATTGTCCGGCCCATACCCTAGGATGATACTTTCAGTCTCATCCATATCACACTTAGATTTATAAACTCATACTTTCTTCTACATTCTCAATATTAATTGAGACACTTATATTCATTCAATATTTAATATTAATGATAAGAAGAGAAACCTTTAATTATTGTGTAAAATACCAGTACCTTTACTCGTATGTAAACTTCAAATATTATATGAAT
This sequence comes from Odontocerum albicorne, assembly GCA_949825065.1. NCBI lineage: Eukaryota > Metazoa > Arthropoda > Insecta > Trichoptera > Odontoceridae > Odontocerum > Odontocerum albicorne. The sequence continues at coordinate 19,416,854 of OX463846.1, read as the reverse complement.
AACTGCAGGTAATATAAACATAATAGTTTTCATTTTGATTTAATTTATAGATTTTAGTTTTCAAAATAAATTACCATTTTGAAATTTCAGGAGGAATTAGAAGTTATTGAGGCTATTCGTACCAAAGGAGAAAAAGAAAAAGAGGAAAAAGATAAAGCAAATGAATTGAAAGCAGATAGAGCGATCAAGGTGGAAGCTGATCTAGGACCGGGAGGAGAAATGCAGCCAACAACTGATGATGCCAAGGCGCTCAAGGAAGTAATGATGCTTCCGAACCAGCCCAATAGTGAAAATATCACGGAAGAAAGAGTTATGATTACCAAAGCACCACTTACTGAACTTCCTCAAAAAGGTTTGGATTATATCCATTCATAGAGAATATCTAAAAATAAAGAATCGAGAAGTTAATGTTAAATACTTGAAACCCTTTGGATATTTTAATTTTCTGAGAAAAAATCAATTATATGGATGTATATACAAGTATATGTGAAAAGGGCCTAACCCATATTTTACCAATTTCGAGATAATTGACGAAACATCCAACCGATTTGTATATGGGCTTGTATGAAACGATTTGTCCATGAAACATAACACAGGCTATAATGCTACAAAGATTATCAACTATTCACGGATCAATAATATGTTACTCGGCAAATATCTACTCTTAATTTTTGTCACATTCCTGAAAGAGTTGATTCTCGAAACTATAAGACACTGAACTTGAATCTTGTAAAAATTAAGCTCAGGCGATTTTCAAAGAAATTTTCTTTTTATTTCAGATGCCATAAGTCAACCAAATGTAGATACAAGTAATGTATCGCACAAAGAAGAATTATCACTGTTAGCTGTGAATATAGAATCAATGGTACGAGATTCTTTACCCAATATGGATAGTCGTGATGTAGAAGAAATTTTCAAGGGGGTCTTAACGGATGATTCACAGGTAAAACATTACTGAGAGTTTAAAGAATATTGTTTGTTTGTTTTATAGTTACAAACATACCTTTTGTCATTAACCAGAAGTAGTCAAACTACCTTGTACTTTCTTTATCAGCCCCATAGGACCCCTTTTCTCTCTTTAGATAGGTAGATATGAAAGAGTGCCAAGCTTTTCTATCTTTGTATAAATCTTTCGTCTTAAATACCCAAAACCTTTTCCTATAGGATCTCCTGAGAGTCCTCCGATTCCTTGGTTGTTCTTTACCTCTTGTTTACCTTTGTAATACATCGATCAATAAGGCCCGGGACTAACTACTAAAACAACATTTGTTTGCCAAAATTTTTCTTTGTTCATCAACATAGTCTCCTCCATCTTAATTCATCAACACGGTGCATTGTCCTGATGAAAGAGAACTTTTTTCTTCTTTATATGGGGCCGTTTTTTTTGCGATTTCTGTCTTTAAACGCCCCAATGTAATATTCGCTATTGATGGTTTTTCCCTTTTCAAGGTGATCGATGAATATTATACCATGCGCATCCCAAAATACGGAGGCTATAACCTTCCCGGCCGACTGTTGAGTTTTTGGTCGCTTCAGACGACTTTCATTGGCTGCTCTCCACTCAGCTGACTGCCGATTTGATTCCGGAGTATAGTGGTGGATCCAAGTTTCATCCATTGTCACATACCGACGCAAAAACTCCTGTTTATTTCGCATAAACAGTGCCAAACAGCACTCTGAATCATCGATGCTCTGTTGTTTCTGTTCCATTGTGAGCAAACTCGGCACCCATTTCGAAAAAAGCTTTTTCACCACCAAATGTTCATGCAAAATAGTGTAAACACTACCAAATGATATCTTCAAAATGTCCGCTATTTCACGCAACTTGACTTGGCGATTTTCCATCACGATTTTGAGTTTTTTTTTTTAATGTTTTCTGGTGTAACAGCCTCATTTGGACGACCAGAGCGTTCAGCATCATTTGTGTCTGTACGACCGCGCTTGAAATCAGCATACCACCTACAAATGGTTGTTTTCGACGGAGCAGAGCCCGGATAACACTTTATTTTTTCCCATTAAAAAGCAATGTTTTATCAACACACGAAATACGGTTTTTTCCATTGTTTTGAAAATAGCAAAAGTAGCGTCACTAAAACCACTGTAATTCAATGTTGGAATGTCATGAAAGTTTGACACATAACTTCTAAAGGTTGGTACTAACTGAGAATGGTATGGATTTGTTATTAGAGGCGCCATCTGTTGGTTAGTCCCGGGGCTTATTGATCGATGTGTTATGTGTACTGAAACCCTTTTAAGATTTTTAAGGAACCAGCTAATCAAAACTTCTTTAGAGAGTAGTATTTAAGGAACCAGCCAATCAAAACTTCTTAAGAGAGTAGTATATGAAGTGTGAACTCCAATATAAGTACTTTTTTATGTGGGATAACACCTTTAGTGGGTTTCATTGTATCTCTTTCTGATATTATTATGAACATTTTTTTATTCCAGGAATCTCAGGAATCGTCAGTATCATTTGTGAATTCTGTCAGTGGATCTAGCACTTATAATCAACAACGACAGCAGCTCTCAAGTCCTATAGAATTTCTATCGCCTTATCACACAGAATACAGCGGGTATGAATTTGATATCAGCGTTTTTTTGTTTTTCACTTTGTTTAATTTTTAAGTATAGTTTAATTTATTAATTTTTTATATATTGACAGGTTTATTATGATTTCTCATATTTAAAAATGAGGAAATTTTAAAAAGATAAATGAATATATTTAGATTATTCAAAATTTTCAATTTTTTTATGAAAAAAAAATCACTTGGTATGGTAGCTATTTTTTAATTTTTTTAACATACATTGCAAATCTATTTTATCAATCAGAAGCTCTCAACTGAGTCCGGCATATTCAGAAAGTAGTGGACAATGGGGTAATCTTCATCAAGAAAGTGCTGCAACAGATTCCAGTACCTCACAGCCACCTCTGATGCAATCCTCACATTCTACTTACAACCAGAGGTCCACTGAAAAGATGAAAGCTGATGAAGGTAAGATATTTAAAGGCAAAACTCGCAGGCACCATATAGGAAACAAACTGTGGCAGATGGTGATTTTAGTTTGTGTCTTCATATTTTTATTTGTGATTATACAAGGGTTGCTACTAAAGTTTTGAGATAGACAAGTAAAAACGAATATCAAAAATTTAAAACCAATTTTTATCAATATTGCTTCGAGTGCAAAGGGTTAAATTTTCTACTAAAGAGTAATTGTAATATAGGTGACCTCAAACCTATATTTGATTTCAAACCATTGTGAATCAAAATCCAGATTTGTCACTTATCAATTTATTTACTACATTGCATTTGTCATACACACTTATTTGAATACCATGACACACCTTTTTACTTAAAAAATCAACTTAAAATTGAGGTGCGACTTATGGTTCAAAAGAAGGTGATACAAGCTAGCACCAATTTATGAGGCAAGCTAACGAGCACCAATTTATGAAGGCTCGTTAGCTTGCTCGTGAATGAGGTGTATATTATTCTGATAGATGTATAGGTGTATATTATTCTGATCAAAATTAAGCATTTATAAATATTTTTGTATAATCCTATATCTTTATGTTTCTGACGGGAGCTACATCTAATCCTACTATTGGGTGTACAAATTAGTTCGGTCCGTTTTTTTGTGTTCAAAAATGCATTTATTTCTAAACAAAATGAATGAACAGATCAATTAAAGTATTGTCCATCACTGGCTACTACTTTTTCCCATCTCTCAGGCAATTTTCGAATTCAATCTCGAAAAAATGACTAGTCTTTTGAGGCGATCCAAGTTTGGAGCCAATTTTCGGTTTCTACGAAAGAAGTGAACCGGTGACCTGTCAAATCGTGCTGCATCCTTCGGAACAACCAGTAATCAGAAGGAGCAATGTCCAGGGAATACGGCGGGTGCGGTAAAACATCCCATTTGAGTGTTTCCAAATATTTTTTTACGACTTTTGCGACATGAGGCCGAGCGTTGTCATGAAGAAGAATAACTTTATCATGTCTTTGCTCATATTCCGGCTGTTTTTCTTGCAATGCATGGCTCAAACGAATTAATTGTAGCCGATACCGATCACCCGTAATGGAATCGCCAGGTTTCAGCACCTCATAGTAAACAACACCCCTTTGGTCCCACCAGATACAAAGCATGATCTTCGAACCATGTATGTTCGGTTTTGGTGTTGATGTTGAGGTCGATGGCAACGATTGACCGGGCTAAGCGTACTATTTTTTCTTCTTGGGGTTGTTGTAGAATATCCACTTCTCATCTCCAGTTACAATCCGATGCAAAAACCTTTTCTTTGTTGCCTTTGAATTAGCTGCTCGTAAGTGAAAAATCGCCTTTCAACGTCTCTCGGTTTCAGTTCATAAGGCACCCAATTTCCTGTTATTGAATCATTCCCATGGCTCTCAATCGTATGGAAACGGCTTGTTGAGTCACTCCCAATGATTCTGCAAGCTCCTCTTGCGTTTGACTCTGATCTTCTTCGAGTAATGCCTCTAATTCTTTGTCCTCGAATGTTTTTGGCTGTGCAGAGCGAGGCTTGTCTTCGACGCTGAAATCTCCATCCTTGAAACGTCGAAACCATTCCCTACATGATTTATCAGTTGGAGCAGCATCACCATAAACTTCGACAAGCAATCGATGGGCTTCAGCTGCACTTTTCTTCCAATTAAAGCAGAAAATTAAAACCTCCCGCAAATGCTGCTTGGTTAACACAAAATTCGACATTTTCAACACTGTACAAAACAAGGTTATTGCATGAAACTCAAAGCGATATAAACTGAATATTATTGGCAGATGTCTAACCTCTCTGAAACCGCCAAAATCGGCTGTCACTATGAACCATTCATAGCCAGAGCCATCTTTTGGAAACGGACCGAACTAATTTGTACTCCCAATATATTGGAAAAGATAACGTTTTATGTTTCTGACAACTATTCGATGTACAGAAATATTGACCTATTTAAACCGCCAATAAGTAGAACTTACCTACCATGTTCTCTCCCACTGGATCACGGTCTGTTCCTTCTAAATAAAGCCACGGATATCGACATCTTCAATGTTTCCGATAATGTTTTTAAAGAAAGCATTATGAGCTTTCTTAGTGATGGAAGATAGTTGTTTCGACCAAACTAATAACTATTAACTTTATATTTTTGCTACTATATATAATGTATGTTAAAGCTTTTTATGTAAATAGTATTATTTCTTCTTATTGTATGTAACTTCTTCTTCAAGCTTTGTATGTAATTGGGTTTAGCCTGTATATGTTAGCTTTACAAAAATAAATAAATAAAAGTGTTTTCTAAACATTATCTCATAAAGTTCTGAAAAATATGTTAATTAAAGATTTATAAGTAAAAAAAAAATAGGCCCTATTCTGCGAAATTGACTAAATTTTAAATCAACACAATCATAAATAAGTTGCTGATTCATCTGTGCATCTTTTGGAGAGTTTTTTTTATGTCGCATAATACATAATTTGTCAAAGCAGTGTCGTAAATGTGAAATATAACTTGAAGATTGCCTGTATTATTATGTTTAAAACACATGATTGTATTTAAAAATTTTGAAGACAGTATGAAAATCTTCTCATTTGTCTTTTCCTTATAGGGTTGATTTTACAACTTGTATAGGTTTTCTAAAGTAAATGTAATTGTGAAAGTTTAATTTATTTCTAGAAATTTTCAGAGATATTACACAAAATAAGTTAAACATTGAGACCATATCATTAATTAGCATTAGCATTGAATTTATTGTATGTATTTGAGTTAAACTGCTAATATAGGATATAAAGGGAAAAATCCGACTGGGACTGTTAATAATTAATGTCTAAATACTGCTTAATTCTTTCATCTGTTTATTGCACAGTTTTTGTCCTCATTCTTAAAATATCCTTAATGTATTATCAGGTTTGGGAGCTGCGGCAACGATATCTGCTGTGCTATACGCCAACATCAACCATCCAGAATGGAAGACTGAATTCCCCAACTGGCCCGACAGGTGCAAACAAATACTAAAGAAGTGGCGTGCCCTAGCTAGCGACAAGAAGAATCCTTACTTACAGCAGGCCAGAGACAACAGGGGCGCCATTCGAATGAAAAAAGCCAGACAGGTTTGATTATTGTTCAATTTGTCCACTTGCCCTTTTGGTGTGTGCACATATCATTGTGCTACATTAGCTTTCTCATCCAAGTTATTTATTCATCAATATATAAAGCATCATTAAATATAAATTAAAAAGGGAATGAACAGATGAAGAGTTAGCTACCTTCACACATACACTCGAGTGTTTCATGAGGTGTGTCTCTCAGTGATTAACAGCAAAATATTGGCTAACACCATTTTCTATTTAGAAATAAGTGTTGTATAATAAACCCAAACCCGCTAGTGTGTGTTAATTTATTGTGGGCACTATTCTTTCACAGATTATCACAGTGTTTCTTATTTTATGTTCCCGAATACCCATTCCACAATAATGAAGTAAATATATTGCGAAGCTTTGGCTTGTGTTTGCTACAGTGGTTCCATAAGAGATGATGCCGTAGTTAAGTGAAGTGACGATGTATGAGTTGGGACAGGAATGCAGTGTGAGTGACGTAGTAAGTGATAGATGTTTGGGGGCACCAACAGATACCCAAGGAGGAGATGGCGGCAGCAGCAGCTGAGGTCCCAGCCCCTGCCGTGGAGCAGCCTCCAGCGCCGGTGCAGCTCGCAGAGGTGCCTCAACTCAAGGATGGACTAACACCGGCCACTAACCCCCCCACGCCCACCCCCCCTTCAGACCCTCCTGCAGCAGTAACCACTAACACTAGTAGTAGCGTAGTCGCGGGCCACTTCACCCTCCACCATGGGTTCACACCGTTCTACCACGGCTCGGACGGCCCCGCTCCTAATGTGACGGTGAACCCCTTCGGGAAGTTTACCACAACGGGACACAAGGCACCCCTGACGCTGGTGCAGCGCCCGTTCTCTCAGCCCCTGGGTTTCCTGGGCAAGGCCCAGCTGCTGGCGCCTTGCGTGACACGTGAGCCGCCTCCCAGTCCTCCCAGCCCCCCCGGGGACCCTCACATCCGGGTGCTGACGCCCTCCGAGATCATGCGCACCCTTCCCTCCATGCCGCAGGAGCTGGCCCTCGAGCCGGCGTCTCGTCTCACGGTATCCGCACCCTTCTCCATTCTGCCAACAGACTCTGTTTTGCCTGTCCTATTGTTTGCTGGGTCTGCCTTTGTAGACCCTTATTTGCTGATGTCTTTTGATTTCTCATTGGCTCAATTTATCGATGTTGGTATGCATATTTCGTGTATCAGCTGTCTAATTTGCATTGAAATTGTTCTTCAGTTTGTTTTTGAAGTGCCAACAGCGAAGACAGATTTTTTTTATAAAGCATGGTAGTTTTCTTTCCTCCATCCCCTTCCCATCCCTCTTTTGTACAGTAGTAGCTTGCTTTGGTGGTAGTTCATGTGCTTGATTGGGGTATAAATTATATTTTGTAGACATTATTATTAACAATATTTAACAAGTTAATGTGTCAATTATTTGATATTTCAACTTAAATAACTTAAATCAATTGTGTTGGAACCACATCTTGAAAGATATCTTGTTAGTATTAATGTCTACTGAATAGGAGTTTGTAGGTAACAAGTCTAACAATTTTTGTAATGTTTGTTGTATTTTTAAGTTACTTTTTTATAAATGATTTATAATTGGCATTAGATACGAGTACTATACAGTTTCCCCATATCTTAAAAGTTGAAATGATGCATTTGTTAATTTTTTTATAGATTTATTTTAATGGTAATTTATAAAATTTTCTTTTTGTACATGCTTCTCTATTCCAAAGCTCAATTTGCTGTGATTAGAAAATCTTTGATCAGCTATGTCAACATTCTGCTGATTAGATCAGAAGTTGAATTCTTTGAAAACTGATAATTACTCGATCATGTTGAATTCTCCACGATTAATAAATATGAACACCAATATCACTATATATATATATATATATATATATATATATATATATATATATATATATATATATATATATATATATATATATATATATATATATATATATATATATATATATATATATATATATATATATATATATATATATATATATATATATATATATATATATATATATATATATATATATATTATATATATATATATATATATATATATATATATATATATATATATATATATATATATATATATATATATATATATATATATATATATATATGTGTGTGTGTGTGTGTGTGTGTGTGTGTGTGTGTGTGTGTGTGTGTGTGTGTGTGTGTGTGTGTGTGTGTGTGTGTGTGTGTGTGTGTGTGTGTGTGTGTGTGTGTGTGTGTGTGTGTGTGTGTGTGTGTGTGTGTGTGTGTGTGTGTGTGTGTGTGTGTGTGTGTGTGTGTGTGTGTGTGTGTGTGTGTGTGTGTGTGTGTGAGCGCGCGCGCGTGCGTGCGTGCGTGCGTGTGTGTGTGTGTGTGTGTGTGTGTGATTGTGGGTGTGTGTGATAAGATTTGTTTTGGAAATAAAACACCTTCGTAATCTAGTTGCTAAGATGCGTGTCTTCCAACAAACATGTTTATGTTTGGTTGGAAGAGATTGCCATATGGCAATAAACCAGCCAGGTTGTACTGTATGCAATGAAACTGTAATTCATATACAATACAATAAGTTTATACAGCACTTAGTTCCAAGATACCACTACTTGGTTTACATAACAATGTTTCCTTAAGTTCTTTGAAATACTTAATGGGAGTTATGTTAGTTCATTGAAGCTAACCTAAATTAAATATGATGGGTGGAATTTTCTAACATTTAAAGCCTCCATAATTTCACCCTTAAGAGAACGGTACCTTAAAAAAAAAAAAGAATTTCAAAAAGTATAAATTTTTACTATTAATTTTTTACTATATTAAATTTTTTAATTTAAGGTCCGTGTTATATATATTGACTGTATTTTGTAAATTATTCTTCTAGTGAATAGTCAGTGCCTGTCTCAAGAAATATTGTTCTTATTAAATTACCCCATGTCATTAAATTATGCAAGAAAATGATTCACATTATTACTTCACACTTCCAAATTATGTTTTTCAAGGAACTGCCAAAAATAGTTTAAATAGGGGATACTGCTGTTAAAAAAGTATCATCAACATTGCTTTTTTTTATATACTGTGATAAGTGATAGCTAATAAATAAATTTGATAAATCCCATTAATCTCTATATAATTTAAATTTTCCACTCAAACACATCAATTATACGACTTTCGTTATATGTTGACATTTGATAATTCATTATTATTTCAAGATTCACAAATCCAGTACAAGATCACTACTTAAAAAACTAAACTGAGCATTTTTTGCCATAAATGTCAAATATTTTTTCGTAAATTTTGAGGGAGAAATGAAATGGAATCATTTAAGAATACTACGATTTTTGAGTTAATTACAGGAAAGACGCAAAAATAATAAAATTTGCAACGTTTTAACATAAATTTGAAAATAGCACTGCACTACGAATTTTGGAGATTAAAATGTAAAGCAAACACTTCCAAGTTATTAAATTGAAGAAGAATGTCAAATTTTTCATTAAATTATAATAACCAAGGCACAAAATACACTTCATTAATATAAAAAAATGGCACATTGACAATTGTGAGATAAATCATGAGAAAAAACTTTGTTAAAACGGATGTTGTTCTAAATATTGAAAAATGAAATAAGATCATTGAAAAATAACTGAAATTACGGAAAAAACAGATGGTAGAAATGTTATTTTGTCATAAAGCTATTTTTATAGGTATATTATATAGTGGTCATAATGTATTGTATTCCTCTTTCAATGTATACCTTATTGCCATGTCTCAATCTCTTCTACATAACCAGATAGATTTTAAAGAGGCCTTAGGTGAAATCTAGATTGAAACTATTTGAAAAAGACTAGGTGCCAACGGGAATCAAACCCGTAACCCGCAGCTTGGAAGACAGGTATCTTACCATCTAAGCCATGGAGATCATAAAAATTATGAAACTTCTAAATAAACTCCAGTTATTTTATGAATGGATTTTTTGGAAGTTGACTGAATAGGAGAAACCTTGTAGTACTGCTTCATGCTATACTAATTTTTTTTCTGAAGAACAAGGGGAATAAAGTATAATTGATACACAAAGCAGTGCTAATAGGTTCCATTTAATCTATTACCCAACTGCAAAATATGTGGAATAATGTTTTCAATACATAGGTGTATCTAAATGCCAATTATGTTTCTCCATTTGAAAGTTTAATGTCGTTTTATATTTACTTTGAAAAAAAGTGCATTTAGTTATCAGTTTTGCTTTTTGTACAAGGCAGTTTTCAAGATTTCTATTATCGATGTAATTTTGATTTGGAAATATGTACGCACGTTTTGTTTTGATTGTCAACTTTTAGTAGGTTATTTTTTTTACTATAATCATAAATTTTATTTTTGATTCACAATTTCAAGTTTCCAAACCAATTGATGTTTTTTTTTGTGAGCATTTCTTAAATGATATCTTTTCAATCTAATTCAAATGTATATTGTACTTAAATTGAGCCTGAATATCTATGAATATATTGTAGTTTTACAGTATTTACCAAACTTTTCAACTTTTTCAATTGAAATTTGATTCTTGATTGTACACAAAAAATAAATGAAAGCTCCCCAGTCTAGTTAAGTCAACAAAGTTACTTTCTGTATTTGATAGTATTGTCAACACATACAATGATGAAGTTTGTGTTACATGCCAACTTCAATGTTTTAAACCCGAATCCTCGGGGCTAAAGACAGTGTTGTTTCCATACCAATGAACTTATTGAAAAGTTTTAAATCATTTTACACTTACAATAATATATCTAATATTTATACTATACTACCATGTCTATTTTATTTTTCATAGTTAAAAAAAAACGTTTTTGTTGGTTAAATTGTAGTACTAATTTGAATAAGAAATTTTTCTTAATTCCGTCTATCTAATTTTCTTTTAATAATATGTACCATATATACACGTACTACATTTTTCAAATGATCATTAATTGCAAAATATAATTTTTATCTAATAATTTGAAAACTATAAACATTGAGCACTGCTATTTTAGTTATCTTGTGATGAATCTAAGTAGTTTAAACTATTTATTAAATAAAATAATAACTAATATTACTTTTAAAATTGAATTAACCGATTCAGTGTGTTGCCCATGTATAGGTGGGTTCAAATGTCTTGCCATATCAGTGTGAATCCCATCTTTACTCATGCTCTTCTTCAGCTCATTTTAAAAGGTCGAAAAAGGAACACAGCCCACTTAGGTGCTTTTTCTACAGATTTATATAAACATTTTCCATAATAAGAAGGTCTAAAATAATGTTTTCATTAATTAAAGACAACCATCTGAAAAAATCAGATCAGTTAGTTTGAATCCTGCGTGCTAATCTCTTGCAAGTCGTGAGCTTTGCCTGTGTCAGGGTTTGTACTGAGCTGTGTGGACCAGTGCCTTAAATTATTATTGTGTAATTCAAATCAATAATAGTCATATTTTTTTTAAATCGTTCAACTTTTTGGATTTTATTTTTTAATGTGAACTGTATTTTTTTTTCAAAATCATTTTATATGTGAGTAGTTAATTTTACAATAGTCATAAAAAGTCAACACGGTCTTACCTAGAGTGAAATTTGCGGGATCGTCATGGATCCCGATTCACATATTGAAGTGAGTGATGATATTATTTGTGGCGGGTCACAACAGTGAAAATAGCAGTAATCTAAATGTTGAATTTGGATATAGTGCCAGACCATTAATCTCACAACATTTTGAAGAATCGCAGACTGAAATTTCAGACTATTTGGTTTTGTGGTTATCCGGGCCTTTTGTCCCAGAGGTTCATAAATTTAATGATTTCACATTGGGGCTAATAATTTTCTACTCTAACAGACATTGATTATTTTGAACATTTTTTAAATAAATGATAATGAGAACAATAATTGAGGAAATTAATAAGTATTAGCCGATGATATTGAGTAAAAAGTAATCTTTTTTCTTTGTTTATCTAAAATGGCGACTTCTACAGTACAGGATTTTTTTCCGCAATTAATGACACAAAAATTTTTATCCATTAAAATAATTTGATATTGATTTGGCCTTGTATTTATGTGAAATGAGGTTCAATCTATAATGACATATTTATTTGAAAAGAAATTATAGAAAAAATGAAAAATTTTATGAACATGTATTTGTTGTAAAAAGGTGAAAAACTGGGAGCCCTCCCATGTTGCCAATAGTGATGCATTGAATCGGTTAACTTAAAAGAGTAAAAGCAAAATATAAAACTAGCAAATGTACATATTGTCCTTGTTCTGACACAAAAAGCTAAGTTCATTTTAATTTTCAGCGTTGGACGTTTTTTTGCTTTTTTAAATTCATTTGGAGAAGTTATTATCTTTTTATAAATATATAAGCCTTATTAAAATAATGGTGTCTTTTATGTCTCAACCTTGGAGATGACATGTTTTTTCAAAACCATTGCCACATTAAGCTGTTTTTTTCTTTAATTTTTTTTAGTTTCATTATTATTAATACTCAGTCAAAACACTCGTCTCCAATATATGACAAATTTAATTCTTACGACAACAGTTTCAGCTTGTAAGGCCCTTGTAATGGTTATTGAAAAAAATATAAAGCATGTGTCTGGAATGGATTTACGAAATGCTTATTTTAGATGATTTTGTGTAGAAATGTTCTTATCAGCTATTTTCTATTCCCTGAAAATAGAAACGGACGTATTACTGTATTCGGTTGGCTAAGAATATGACTAACATTTTGAAAACGTTAGAGCCTTCATTTTCAATGCTATGTTAACAAAACATATGAGTTTTCTTAACATTGCCTTGGAGATGGAGAGTGCAACATCTTTAAAAGTTCGGCCATCTTCAAAACCAAATAAATACGATAATACATCCAAAATGGGATTTGACTAGTTTTTTTTAAGCTTTCAAGTTTTTAAATATAGTTCATAACTTAAGCAAACTATGCTTTCATTTATACAGGGGGGGGTGAAAAAAAGGTGAACAAATTGGCACTTAGCAATTATGTATGGAATATAATGTCCTCCACATGACTGCCTCTAGCTGCGATGTAATGCCGCGCTCTTCCAACCGTATTTAGGATGACTTTTTCGCATATTTCAAGATTTATTCCAGCAATCACATATTTTCTGCTTTGGTTCCTCAATTGTCTGCGTTTTGTTGACCTTGTTCTTTACATAGCCACATAAATAGAAATCTGGCACTGTTAAATCTAATGATATTGGCAGCCTATCACCAGATTTATAGAAGTTTTGTCAAGGGAACATTTCTCGCAGAAAATCCATTGTAAGACCGTAACAATATTTTCTGCACCGTCTTCGAAAAAATATTGCCTGATATGCCGCACCAATCAGTTCATATACCGCACCAACCAGTTACTCAGTGTAAAGATTATTGTATCTCAGTAGCCCAAAAGTGGCTATTCAGCTTAGTCACGTAGCCACTGATTTAAAAATGTGCTTCATTACTCATAATTCTTTGCCAAATTTCAGGATCATCGGCAATCATCTGTAACCTTACATACTGCACCACAAATAGTCAAAGTTCCTCCGTCAATTGAATTTTCTTTGGGAATAAATGCCTATAGAATTAAAAAAAATCATTCTTCGCACAGCCTACCAAGAAATTCCAAATTCCTGGCGCACTTGAAATGTTTGGGCCTTCTTCTATACTCTTATGTACAACTTCGATATTTTCTATTGGATGTGGAGTGCAATGACGTCTAAGCTTAAGATTCTTTCACAAACTGCAAAATTGTGTTGTGTTTTTGGAAGGCAGATGATTACAACCCACAATTTCACTTAATATTATAAAGGTGACCTTAAACAAAGACTGATTTTGACAATGCGTTATTGAACTGTAAAGTCCTGTGATATGAATTTGTAACATACGCCCTACTCAACCCTCAAATGCTGACTGACAGAAGCTTACCAAACCAAAATGGCGACCAAAACATACTGTGCATCTTTTTTTCATCAATTCTGTATATGTTGTACATGTAAATTTTCTTTGAAGATGGAATAAAAAACTACTTATTAAAAGAATGAACTTTTTCAAATTTGAATTCGGAGAAGGAAGAACTTTAGTACAGCTTTATGCTATATTTTTTTATATAATTCAGGACAAGAAAAATATATAATTTTAAAAGTTTGATAGTTCTATTCTACCACTTTAACTTACAATCACTTAACGAGCCGAAACTGTCATTTTCGGTTTTCTATTTCACTAAGCAAAATAAAATAAAATTTTATCAATTCAGATTTTTTTTTATGTGAACACCTGTGTGTCAAAACGGAGACAAAATGTATGAAAAGTTGGTTAAGAGGGATGGGGGAGTAATGTGATGTATGGTGGGTACAGGAGCAGGAGAAGGTGGCCGGGGGGCAGAGGGGGGCTAGAGAAGCGGAACAGGAGAGACAGTGGAAGCAGCTGCAACAACTCCGCCAGCAGCAAGCGCAGCACCAGCAGCAGGTCATACACGACCAGAGGATGCAAGGTATTAAATTCCTCTATTTCTATATTACAAAGCCACTGAATCATTTGTTAATGAAAAGACAATTATACAGTGGAACCATTGTCTATAGTTTTTGAAGGAACTAATTGAATTAAACTATAAATGTGGGAAAACAATAGATGCGGATATATATACAAAAAAATAAACATGCCTCAATGTTTAATATCCTGAACAAAATATTTGCACATGTATATAAATGTGTGTGAATAAAAATAAAATTATAAAGATGCATAAAAAAAATGTTTAACTTGTTTTAATTAAAATAATCCTTCATCGTCATTTGTTTTTTGAGTCTTATTTCCATAAGGAAGCTCGGATTTTTTTTGTTGCAAATGACATTTTTCTGAACTTTAGGTATTGTACATATGTGAATGAAAAAATTATTTTCAATTTCGGTAGGTCATGCATACTTTCAAAAGGTACAGGTGGCGGATCCTGTTCATCAACATCTACAACTATTCTCAAATGCTGTTTCCTATGACCTTGCGTCCTCCCACTATCCTCTTCGGGGGTGATGTAAGTGGCAGTGGTGCCCAGCGCATAGTAACAAATAGTCAAGTAAAACATGTACACCTTAAATTTTTTGCTCAGTGTTTACTAGTGCCGTTATTCTAATTTAAACCAGGCATTTATATTTTGCTACGAAATATGGTTTTAATATTTTGAAAAATAATCTATCAAGTAAAATACCACAAAAAACTGCGATGTTCGTAACTAACATTGCGGTAAAATGATGCATAGAGGGACAATCGATGTGATTTATTTTTGTATTTTATATGGAATTAATTCGATCGAGGTTTCACTGTACAGTCTGTTTGACAAGAACGTGTACGGTGAAACCCGAAAAACTATTTGGGATAAGGCATTTAAAAAAATACACACATACTGCATGATATAAACCGTGATGCTTTATTATCAATAAGTTGTCTAGTCGCCGCCACTAGTAATAATTGCCCGGCTTCTCCGAGGCATACTTTCTACTAATTTTATAGCATAATCTAGGGGCAAAAACTTCCATATAAGTCATCTGTCGAAATAACTGCTTGTCGTTCCAGATCTTTTTCCCTCGGAGCTTGAACTTCATGAATGCCCAAACATTTTCTATGGGATTTGCATCTGGTGACTGCGATGACCAATCCATTACGTCAATGTCATTTTCCTATTTCCACGCAGTACAAAGACGACTCCGATGTTTTGGGTTATTGTCTTGCAGGACCCAATTTTAATTTTTTCTTATAAACCACCTTTGGGCAGATAGTAATAAAGCCCTCTGATATATTAGGGGTACCCATAAGTAATGTCGTTTTTGTTAATGCGCCATCTTTAAAATAGTCTCCTTCAGTCTGTTAGGCAGTAAGGATGTGTTATAAGTTTCTCTTGTGTAGTGGCTACCTGCTCATGGCCTTGAGACAAAAAAAAACGGTTCCTTTATCCCTCTGAAGACAATGGAAGAGACGTGTCCATCGGAACAACATCTGCGGAGATGTATATTTTTTCAATATCATTTGAAAAAGAAAACGACGAGAGGCTACGAAGGATATCAGCGAGATTTACCGTGACATATTGAATGTCAGCAAATGCCAACGATGGTTCAAAAAATTTAAATCTGGTGATTTGTGTTTGGAAAACGAGCCTCAAAGTGGACGACCCGTCCAGGCGGATAAAGCAGCCCTGAAGTCTGCGATCGAAGACATTCCGATGCTGACCATTGAAAAATTATCGGAAAAGGTCGGTACATCATGGTCCAGTACGCAGAGGATCCTAAAGAAGTAGGGCAAGATTAAAAAAAAAGGTGTTTGGGTCCTACACGCATTGACCGACCGCAACATGGCTCAACGGCTCAGCATCAGCAGATTATTGCAAGAAAAAGAACGAGTAAGCCCATTTCTTTGTGACTTAGTGACGTGATGAGAAATGGGTTTTCTATTGAAACGTAACAAAAAAAAACAATGGTTAAAAGGCGGACAAAAGGCTGTTTCAATCCCTAAACGGTTATTGCATTCTAAAAAATTGTTATTGTGTGTATGGTGGGATTCTAAAGGAATAATTTACTTCGAACTATTGCCACAAGGTCGGACAGTGTCGGCAGAGTTATACTGTCAACAGTTAGATAGATTGAATGAAGCATTGCACCAAAAGAGGCCAGCTTTGGTGAATAGACGCACCATTACTCTTCAGCACGATAACGCGCGACCTCATGTTGCGAAATTGACGCTTGAAAAACTTCAGGATCTTGGTTGGGTCACCCTGTTGCATCCTCCATACTCGCCGGATCTCGCACCATCTGATTTTCACTTATTTCGTTCTATGGAACATTTTCTAAGAGATCAAAATTTCAATTCCTTAGAAGAGGTGAATACTGCCCTTTTAGACTGTTTTCAGTAAACACGCTGAATTTTACAAGAAGGGCATGGATGATTTGAAAGAAAGGTGGCAGAAGGTTATAGATAATATGGGGAATTAATTTGTATAAGAAAAGTTAAATAAAGTATAAGAAAAATTGTTTTGAATTTCATTGAAAAAAAAACTACGTTACTTATACGACGGTACCCCTATTATTTTAACCATTTTGGCAACGTTCAAATTATTTGTAAAGATGTGCAAAGTGCCAAATCCCTGCTTTGAGAAACAGCCCCATACGTGGACTTTTACCTGGTGTTGAACGGTCCGCTGGATGAGTATTGGTGCAGGTACACCAGGTATGATTAATGGAAGAACGTGCCCAAAAAGAAGCTTCATCCGAAAAAATTACGTGGTTCCAATAGCGGTCCAAATTTTCTTTTGCCCAAGTGAGTTTTTTTTTCAGACAGTAGTGGTTTCTTCACAGTGCTTAGAAATTTCACTCCATGAACTAGTAAACGTCTTCTTATAGTGTCACATGACACAATTAGACTCTTTTCATGCAGTACCGCCTGTCCGCGACTCAATAATAGACGAGGATTCTTCTCAGTCACCTGTAAAATCACTGTCTTCCTTTTTCGTTATTTTCTGTGCAGTGCCACGATCTGGTAGGTCGTCGACGTTTTTTACGTCGGAATAGCGTTTCACCAACTTACTTACAATTTTAATATTTTAAATGAAAACAGGGTATGAGGCCTTTAATTTAGAGAACCGTTCACAGGTCCTACCTAGTGAAGCTGTTCTCTAAATCCGCAAATTGAATGGTTTTTAGCATTTTGTATTTGTACTCTGTGGTTTGCCTTTCCATTATTAAACTATGTATATTTTATATGATATATTGTGTGTGGATAGTTTAGTATATAATAAAAAAATATGTGGATAGTTAAATATACGAGTATAATAAAAAATATGTTGAGTGAGATGGATCTTTTTTACATACATATGCTTCCAGTTATCCTACTTATTGAAAATATCTGTAAATGTCATCGCTGAATTAATTGTAATGAAATACCAAATTTTCAAGAAAAAGCCGCCTAAAATATAAACCAAATGGTTTATAAATTTACAGCTGTCCCATTTTAATTGTCTTAAGGGGGTATTCTACTCTAGAAATTTGAAAAAATCTTTTTTTTTTGCATATTCTTAAAGTTTAGACCTTGAACTCTTTGAGGCACGGAATTTTAGCAAATAAAAAAACCCATGTTGCACAGAAATTTTATTTTAAATTTTTTAACAAATTTGGTTTATTTTAATTAGTAAAGAAATACAATAACAAGAAAAAAATAAAAAACAAACAAACAAAAAGTCATTAAGGTTTTTAATTATAAGGTGGGACTTATTAACTAGTTTCAAGAGATGGGACTAAATTTAAACCTCAATTCCAGTAGCAATTTAAATTTTTCGAGGTGGTATAAAAAAAGTCCCACCATGCAGATTGAAGTAACAAAAAGGTGGGACACTTCCAGTCCCGTCTAGCCCCAAAGGGTTAAGATAATGTTCTAAAGTTTTTCGCAAAACTACTTTTTTCGATCTGGTCGACATAAAATCTCAAGTTTTATCTAACGCATTGCCTTCTAATTTGGTATGAAACTTCGATAAATGGTTTTATACCGTCCCTACCTTGGAAAATTCAAAACTATTTCTTTTTTACTATTTAAAAAAAAAAATTAAAAAAAAAGGGTAAAAAAATTAAATAAATTTTTTTCAGACAGCCGCCATTTTACGGTTTATTTTTTTTTCTCTTTGGCACCAACTATAACGACATTATTTCTCAAGAAACTGTGTATGATTTTTGTTTCGGTTTTACGAAAGGGTTTCAATCATGTCGACCAGCTCATCCCACTTTTTTTACGACAAGATATAACACCTGATAACATCTTGAATTTTCAATTTTTTTTTTCAAAATTTTTTTTGTACATTCTCAAATCATCAATAAACAAACTAAAAAATGTATATTAAAAATATTTTTTGTTTTTTTTTATTCAGTCTTAAAAACGCCCGAAATTCATGCCTCTAGAGTAGAATACCCCGTTAATACAAAACCTTCATATAAATTGATTTCATATTAGTAAATTCTTTTCATTCTCATTATCACACTATAAGTTCCGTCAGGCATACAGGGATGCTATAAAATGTCTCCATCCAGGTCGGTCCACAGTCCTCGAATCACATCCTTCACATCCCTCGAAGTTGTGGCCAAATTAGCTCCGAGACAGTCTATGGGTATTGTAATAGTTTATTTTAAAGGCATTGAATTGACACAACAGCTTCGAGGCTTGGAGTTTTATTTGGGAATATCTACCACTTACAGACTACCTGAAAAGGTCATATTCTCTTTGCCCCGCAACACCACATGGAAATACACTAAAAATTTACATATTTTCAATTGGATTACATTGATACTCGTAAGAGTGGGAATTGATAATTGGAAACATTGATTACTAAAAAAAATTATGTTAAATTGAATAATTAGTCAACAGGATATCGTTTGTTAAAATAAAAGTAGTTAAATGAATAGTTACTTGTGGCATTTATTAAAGCATAGTTTATTTGAATTTAAATATGAAATTAATACAATTTTGTTCTGTTTACTTTGAAGTATAATGTGTGTATATATTTGATGCTCTTTTAGAAGATTATTGAGAATTGGTTAATAATACTAAGGTAGATTTTTGTGTTTTTCCAGCTATGGCAAGAGTGCAAAGGCAAACACTCACAGAAGGCCCATTCCCTCAGGAGCAATTACAAGTAGCGATAAATGAACAAAGTCCTCTCCATTCGGTGGCGTCTCCCTCCCCTACCCTTCCACGCAGCCCATACCCTCTTACTGCAGCAGGGGCTAGATATCCTCACCCTTCATTGGGACTTGTGCAAGTGCGTCCCGGTCGTTTAGTGCGGAGTCCTTTCTCTCCGCAATCTCCTCACGAACAGTTCCCAGGCTCTGTGTCTCCTGCTCAGAGTCAAGGAGATCCTTTCCAACGGCCACCTTCAGAGAATAGCGGAGACTTCATGCATTCTCCACAAACACCCAGATCATTTGGCCACCAGTCACCTAATCCGGCAAGGAGTCCAGCGTACGTAGGACCAACACGTATGGTGCCCGTGGTGAATCAAGAAGTATACGTACAAGCGCCAGGCACGCCTCGCCCAACAGCGCAGTATGCTTTGACTCCGCAGAGAAACCCGATTTATGCTCCCAGGCCACAGGACCCCTTCATGCCATCACAGGCCCAACCCTCGCCCCGGCTTGAGGGACCTGTGCACCAGCCCGCTGAAGTCAACAGACAGCTGAGGGACCTTTTGCAAAGACAACACGCACCTAATAAATTATGGCCTCAAGGTGAGTTTCAAAATATACTAATAACCATAGATATTAAGGCCAAATTTAACTCACAAATTGACTTAAAACTAATCCAAGTTGATAATCGCTATAATATCAATAAGACATAAATTACCATAGCATACGTATGAAATAAAAAAGCATAATATTGCCATATGTGAATTCTCATAGTCAGTCATTAGTGAATTCTATATTCACTGATATTTAAAATTCAATTATGTATCAATATTTTGTGGATTAAATAGGAGGCTTACATAGATCTATTCCTTTTTTATATAAGAAATATGAGAATTATATTTATGTATAATATGTTAGTGTGTATTTTATCCCTTTATAAAGACTCTGATACAAGCAATATCTCTCCCAAGTATGGATGCCACTGACTCGATGTTCGTACTTAATATTTTAATAGATAGCTATGCCTTATTTTTTGTGAGAAATTCACCAAAGCATCATCAAAGTCAGCACACTTTGCCAAGTTTCATTAGAAGTTATAATGCATCCATGCACATATAAACATGGATAGGAAATAATCAAGTTTTAAATATGGTCTAGTGAACTCCCAGCACGGTTTAAAGAAAATGTTAATGTCAATCTTTTCCTACAGTTGAGTTTTATGGCAAAACCTTGTCATCCTCTTATTTATGATAACAATACAGTAATTCCTCCACTTATGCAGATAATTGGTTCCAGGAAAACTGCGCCGTAAATGAAAAATGCGTAAATTAAACCATTGAAAAATAGATGATTTTTTACAAAAGCGGTAGTTGTTTTAATAAATTTATATAAGTGTTTACTAATAAAACACACATTTTGATGAGAGCTATATGAATTATTTATATGATAAAAACAATTACAGAACTCGACTTATTCAAAATCACGCTGGCTGGATGAATCAACCATTGTTACTTTGGTCGTTCTTATAGCTGTATATAAAAATACCAATTTAGAAGCTAAATTATTACTTGATAGATGTCACTATTATCCAATTAAAATCAAAATAAACTGCATTCAAGTTAATTTACATAAATGGAGACTAAATGGAGTAAAAAGCAAAGAAATGGTAAACATAAATATTATATACGAGGCATATCCAGAAAGTAAGTGTACTGAATTTTTGTAGGTTACAATTTTTTTTATTTAAGCAAAAAAATTACGTGGTCCACTTCTCCACCTCCTCCTTTACCTCCTCGTCGGTTGAAAACCTTTTTCCACCCATGTGCAGCTTCAGGGAGGTAAAGAGGTGCTAGGTCAAGGGAATGCGCGGGATGGTTCAGGACATCCCATTTAAACGAGGCGAGCAGTACCTTCGTGGCGTTGGCCGTGTGTGGTCTGGCATTGTCGTGCAGCAGGCAGACTCCCTTTGTCAGCATGCCTCTCCTCTTGTTCTAAATCGCCCTCCGCAATTTTTTTAGGGTCTCACAGTATCTTGCAGAGTTGATGGTCTCCCCTTGAGGCAAATATTCAATTAAAATTATGCCTTGACAGTCCCAAAACACGGATGCCATGATTTTTTTGGCTGAAATTGTGGTTTTGAACTTTTTGGCGGAGGGTGAAGAGGTGTGACGTGACCGTTTTTAAACTCGCGACACCACTTGTACACACTCGTACGATTCATAGCTTTATCACCATATGCAGTTTTCACCTCATTATAAATCTCAACCGGAGGTTTTCCCTTCCAAACGAGATAACGGATGACGCCGCGTATTTCGCACTTGGCGGGAGATTGGACTGACATTTTTTACGAAACGTGTTGTCACATCGACACTTCTCAACGTACTGACCTCGAACCGGTCTCGTTGCGGAGGGGAAGGGTCAGGCTACACGGAAGTGTAGCCAACATGTCGAAAATAAAATCCATCCGGTCGTGAGAGCCTCAGTACACTTAGTTTCTGGATACGCATAGTACTTGTGTATTATTATTCTGAAACGTACCAAATGATTTTTTCAACTTGTTCAATATCCCAATGGTATTAGACAGTCTCTTCCTAGTTTCTACAAGTCTGTTAGAAAGGCAGTCGAGTTAACTTAATGTGTCGGTAACAGGAGAGGAACATGGCGTGATGGGGCAGATCCAACAGCAGCAACAGGGACTGGAGCATCAGCAGCAGCTGGTGGGTGAGGGGCAGTTCCGGCAGCCCCTACCCGTTAGCCCCATCACCCGGCCCAGGCCGCCCCTGCCCAACACACCCATTGACTCCAGGGCCAGGCTACTGGACAATGCGACAGGTATAGTCCTATCCATGTAAAAAATAAAGTGTTGACAGATTTAATTTATGATATGACCCAGGATTTATGATATTCATATTTTGTCTTTTGCAATATACTCTTATTATCATTATAGACAGGCACCATATACGAGCTTTGTATTTTGCAATATACTCTTATTATCATTATAGACAGGCACCATATACGAGCTTTGTATTTTGCAATATACTCTTATTATCATTATAGACAGGCACCATATACGAGCTTTGCAATATACTCTTATTATCATTATAGACAGGCACCATATACGAGCTTTGCAATATACTCTTATTATCATTATAGACAGGCACCATATACGAGCTTTGCAATATACTCTTATTATCATTATAGACAGGCACCATATACGAGCTTTGATTAAAAAATAACGAGATATTTTATTTTTATCAAAAAGTATTTATTCAATCATTAATATTAATATTGCCTCTTTCAAAGTAGTCCTCATAGGATGAAATACACTTTTGCCAACATTTTTTCTAATCGGTAAAACATTTGGGGAATACACTTTAGGATAGCCTTTAGCTCACTCAGCGATTGTCTCTATCTTCTATGTGGTCACAAAACGTTATCCTTTAATATCCTCTGCATCTTCAAGAACAGGAAACATCGTAGGGGGCCATATCTGGTGAATATGGTGGCTGCAGCATCACGACGGTGTTGGTTTTAGCCAAAAATTCAGGAATTAGTAGTGAAACGTGAGCCAGTACATTATCGTGGTACAAAATTCAGGAGTTGTTTGTCCACAATTCTGATAGTTTTCATCAGATTGCATCGAGCAAATGGTGTTAAACCTCAAAATAATTATTTATTTTTAGAATGAAAAAATCGGAAACTTTCCAAAATTCAATAAGCAATTTTTTTAATTTTTGCTCTTAGCCACCTCTACATTTGAGAGGTTTTTTTCGTACTATAGGGTCAGCCACTACAAATTACAGCTGAGCAATAATACGTTTTTTGTGTGCAGTGGTGCAACAAGTGCAACCTCGCCTGATGCCGCCCATCCAGGCTCAGCAGCTGGTGCGCAGCCGGCCCCCAGTCCAGCTGGACCACACTGCACTCCAACAGGCACAGCAACCTGCCACTCTGTCGCTCTCCCTCTTGCATGCGCATTCTAACATCATACAGGGTAAGTTTATCTATTGTACGATGAAAGAGGTAAGAACAATACCATTACAGGCTATAACAGGCGGTGAGCGAATCAAGTCAAAAAACTTTAATTGTAGACAAAAAGTATAACTTGCAGAGGAAATTACAAACAAAATTTGAATATCAGGCACTCTCTCTGCAGGGATGTGAAGAGTGTGATATTTTCAGATGGAATGAAAATATTTTATTCAAAAGAAATACTAAACATTTGTTCATTTAGATTATATGTTGCTTAAAAGGCTATTTAATTTTTTATTTACTAAAATATTTGAATTTTATTTGTTTTCTTTTAAAGACCTTTTACCATCACATATTGTAAGGCTCGATTCCCCCTTGAACATAATTGTACCGTCTGACCTCTACCTAACCTAAAAGGTACTGTAATAATGTGTGTATGTATAATATTATATCTATTTTTATGCTGTAATATAGAGATATATTTTATTTTCGGATATTTTTATTTCAGTTTCCTCATTCGTTCTATAAATCAATTTCCAGTGTGATTGATTTGTTTTTATTGAGGACAGATAATTTTTCAGTGAATTTTTTTTTCATATCACCCTGTTTTTGCTCTTTGCATCTTCATGTTGGTATATGAATAAATTTTAAACTGAGTACATTTTAAACTCCTAAGACCTCTGCCATTAGTTAGCTAGCTAGGCAGATTTGTTATATTATTACATATATTTTCATAATGATCTTGTAGGTAAAAAAGTGGTACACGTGGGGGGGCAGAAGCCTATGCCACAACAACAACAGCAGCAACAACCGCCTCAGTCTCCAGCCCCCTCCCAGACAGGGGCAGCAGCAGGGTCGGTGCAAAGCTCTGTCCCTGCTCCTGCACCTGGACCTGGGCAGCAGCGCCCTGCACCTACACCGCCCCCTGCACAAGAGGAGATGCCCGACATGGACATGGACAAATTGGAGCAGGACAACGCCAACATGGCTGAGGTAAGTATCATTTACTTTTTGAGAAGTACAAAAATAGTCATCAAATCATTAGTGAAACAGGCAATTTTTCTTAATTTTAATAATACAATATTTCTCTAAAAGTCTCTGATCCCTTATCTTTTTTTCGCTTTTTTCACATTCACATGTTTTTCAAAGAAAATATCACTCGTATATATTTTTTTTAATGGTAATGGTTTTTATTTTTTATATAGTTTTTTTTTATGAAGAGATCTAGTCTAGTCTTTTAGTAACAACTTTGATATATGGGAGTGAAATGTGGACATTAAACAGACTAAAAAGAGCCGAATAAATGCTATAGAAATGTGTGCACTTAGAATATAGTATATGGTGGGATATATGACAGAATTAAATGATTAGGGATAAATATGAAATTAAGGCTGATGTATTGAGAAAGATAAGAAGAGCAGTTTGAGATGATTCGGACACGTGGAAAGAATGAATGAAGAAAGACTTAATGTGGTGGAAGACGAAGGAAAGTATAGTTGGATCAAGTGAGTGATATTTAGAAAGAAGGAAATGTGAGAATTAAGAGAAATCGTGGAAGCTATGTGAGAGGGTGTACAGTTTTTCGATTTCCATTTAAAATTAATCTTGAAAACTTTTGTCTGCTTGGTGGAAGAAATTTCCATCCCATAATAAACTCTCCAAAAATATACTCGTAAATAAACAATAAATGAAATATGAAATTTACTTTGATAACACTGTTATACAAATTTTTACCTTTTGTATTATGGAGCGCTCTCGAGGAGAGTTTGCTCTCTACATGGCGCTATATAATTTTTTATTTATTATTATTATTGCTAAAGCATGTTTTTTTTAACGATTTTGAGGCGTTGAATATGAAAATGACAGTTAAGTTTCTGGATTGGTTCCGATTTACGAGATGTATTAGGTTGTCCGAACTAAAATGATGTATTTTGCATGGTCACCCACCATATAGTCCCGATTTGGCTCCTTCAGATTATCATTTATCTATGCAGAACTATTTAGCTGAAAAAAAAATTCTAATATTTTGCAACCAAATCTACTAAATTATATTCTGACGGTATTAAAATTTTGTTAAATAGATGGAAGAAAGTTTTGTCTACCGAAGGAGAATATATTGTATCGATGTAATAAGAAAAATAAAACAATTTCGATCTACCTCTTCAATTTAAAAACGACATTTTCGTCCGGACAACCTAATAATATATTGCTCTTCGTCTCCTACTTATACGAAACATCTGGTGACTACTGACTGTCTTCTTCTGTCATCTGTTATTCAGTGTGAAAAAACACTTCCAGATTTTTGTTATAATCCACACTGGAGATGATGAGCCCGAAAAACAGATACTCTATACAAGCCAGAAAATCCTATTGCTGCAGTCAAGTAGCTGATAGTTCAGCTTTACACTTGGGCAATTTCAGGTCTCATAAGATCACTCATTTCATACTTGGTGATTTTGTAGTTCACCTGATGGTTGGCTGATTTGTATAATCCTCTGGAGTGAAAGGATGAGGCATATCTTAAGCAGTTTATGGCAGTTCACTATCACTGCTTGTGGAAATATAAGCTGGAGGATCAGGAACAGGCAAACCTTCTTCATGGGGCACTGTTTGGCCACTCATTGTGGATGGTGTATTTGTATATTCAATAGTTAATTGTTTCTTCAGAGGAGACACCATGCAAAAGTAATGACCTGTTGAATGATTGATATGCCCATACTAAACAACATGCAGTGTTTCAGTAATATTTCCTTACATTACATGAAAATAAGAGCCACCCAATAAAAGTTGATATTATTTTCGGATTAAGCACCCGTCTATAAAAAAATGGCAAGTTTTGTTTTTGGATTTTTTTTATTGTTTAACAGTAATTTGGTTGACACAAGTGAGTAAGGAGCTATATTAGAAAGTGATAAAAATATCCATTCTTTTTTGCAGGTTGGTGATATATTGGGAGGCTTGGGAGATGATGAAGAAGAACTTTTAGTTTCTTTGACAGCGGAAATTGGTGATGACTTCAATATTCTTGAATATGCTGATCCTGAATTGGCAGATTTTGGGGATACTTCACATATATTAGATGGATTAGAACTTGCGGAAGATGATGCTACCACGGTTGGAAAACATATTAAAAGAGACCCGTAAGTAATCGATGATGTTTAACATTTGCATATTTCGATTTTGTCATTGTTACCAAATACTAAAGATCTATTTGAATTGTTTTAGGATTGAAGATTCAGAGGAAACAAAAACAGATATTGTAAAAGTGGAACCAAATATAGTCAAGGCGGAAAAGAAAGAAGATGAACCTCCACCAGAACAAGGCTTGAAAACTGTCAAGCTCGAACCTGATTTTGATAATGATAACAATGAGCAGCATTCAATGCAAATACAACAGCAAAAACAAGGACTGTTAGAAAGTGACGTTAATTCTCTACCAGTTACATTACCTAGGTTGGATTTGATACAACAAACTTCACAACAACAAATCAACCAGAATACAATTATCTCTCAAAATCAACAAATTAGATTTCAACAAACACTTAGAGCTAATGTAAATCAAAGTCACTTACAACAGCAAGGACAACTCCAGCAAATTCAACAGTCACAATTTGGACTTGCTCAGAAGATCACTCAAAGACAGATGGGTCAGATAATAAATGTAAACCAGCAAGGGCAGTTCAGTCAAGTGACTTTAAACAAACAGGTGGGGCTCCCTCAGCAGGGAGGCATCCCCCACAACCCTACGCAGCAGGTTATCAGTCAGGGTCAGCACATCATAGGAACCCAGCAGGTGATATCCAGGCAGGGAGATGCTGGTCAACCCTTGGAACAAATCGGCCAACATCCACAAACTCAGGTGCAGTTTGTGCAAGGGCCACATCAGTTGAGGGGACAATTTAATCCACAGGGACCACAATTGGCGCAGGTTAATATTTTAAAGTTTATTCCAAATCGTCACTGCTAAAATGTGAATAACATCACTGCCAAGATATATAAAGTTTGTAGTGCAATACAAAAAATGTGTTTTGTAGATATTTTTTGCCTATTGATCATTATTGCGCACTGTCTCGAGATTTTTCAATTTATTTATTTGCATACTCCCTCAAGGCTCACACGTCTAATATCCAGTTGCAATTATCAAGCAATTTACTGTTCTTTCAACTCTTCAATGGTTTGGCTGCACAAGTTGGGAAATCAATATAAAGATTTTCAAGAAATACTCGAACTCCCCCTTTACCCAGACAAATTGCTTTGAAGTAATATTGTTTTTCACTCCAGTGATTCTGTAAATCAACTGTGGTTTGTTGTATTGTTATATTTTTATGAAATCATTGCTAAAAAAATATTGTTTCATTGTATAAAAGTTCTCATGACCGTTTATCTAAAATGTATAAAAAAAGATACAGGAAAACCACGTTAATTCAAAATTCGCTAACACAATGCGAAATTTGTAAAATATCTCAAAACTCATTAAAAAGGCACTAATTTCTTATAAAAAATTTACTAGTTTTCCGTGAAGACATCTTGAAAACGCATAATTATAGTAAGAAAAAAAATCCAGGCCCTGTTCATTTTATGTATCTACTGAAACAAAAATATAACCAATTGGTTTCTAGGAATATCCAGTGTGTCATATATTAACATAGGTTTTCTTCTATAAGATCTGTACTTATTAGGAGAAATTTATGCTGCATATGAGTGGACACAGGTGCATGGCGACAATGGCACTGCGGTATAGGTAAAGGTGTACACTAGTGGACACAAACAAAAAGCCGAGTGCTTTGTAAATTATCTACAGCTTTGTTATTTTACTTTAAAAAAATATTTATGGCTTGAGAATCTTGGAATTAGTTTAAATTACAAAGTATAAAATAAAGTGAATTAAAAAAAAAAAACTTAATAAATATGCTAAGTATGAGTAATTAACACAAACTTTTTTGAGAACTCTAGGATCGATCTATTACGGAAGCGGATTGTGATAATAAACTAGGAAACTGTTCCCGTGATTGGATTGCTTTGAACGAATAGTATACATACGTGAAATTCTCTGGGTGGAGACCGAGATACTTACATGAGGGATTCCACACGAGCAGGCTTAGGTACTTGGTGTGTTGGTAGATACCGCAATATACATAAAGGAGACTTCACACAGTTGGTCATAGGCTACAAGGTGGACGCATTGTTAATTTTTTATAACCTTGTTATTCAATTTTTTATCATATGACATTATCAACTAATTACCAGCGTTTTACTGTATATATGTTCATCCATTGGAGTGTAGAATTAACCTTTTAACCGCGTTAAAAATCAAATTCGACTAACCCTGTGCGCGGCACAATTTCGGCGTTTTTTAATTCCTAAGTTTAAATGCGTATTTAGTTTAGAACCACTGATATTTAATTACAACATCAGGTAAACATGACACACAAGTAATTTTCTGATAATAAATAAAAGTCATTACTCTTGAAATAAAGGAGATAAACTAAATATTACGTAAAATAAACAAACGAATGATACGATAATAGAAATTATTCTTTCCACACTCACCCACTCAAGTCCCTATCTGTGTGTGTGTGAAGAGTCTGCACTGGGACGGGACGGGATTCAGCGCGTATTGTATGGGCACAAGGATATGAATTATGAAGTGTTTTTTACTTCACAAACACTATAAATCTCACTCTGTTCACACCATATTTATTGGTCTATATTGAAATACTTAACTCAGAATTATTTATTATTATGAAATAAAAATTAAGATTGTTTATTTTTCAATATTTCTTTTTCTCGTGGTATGCCCTGAAGCATGGTTGGAAACACAACGGAACATTGCATTCAGAACACATAAATTTAGTCATTTTACGCACTTTAACATTTATTTTAGTTTTAGCACAGACATGACACCTTCGACGTGGATTTTTGCACTTTGGCGTAGATGGAATGTTTATCTTTTCATGATTTAAATATTTTTTTGGTATAAATCTTGTAGGGTTGTCAGCAGAAGTAGTGGGGCATTGAACTTTGTTGAGCATTACTTTTTTCGAATTTTTCTCAATCAATTGCCGAATAACAGCTAGCTGAAATTCAGCCAGACTAACCGATTTAGATGTAACAAGTTTGTACAAAATATGGGCGTTGAGCAAATACAAATCTATTACATGGAAAAACACCTTCTTGTACCATTTGACGGACTTTCTCATGCAATTTAATCCACTTAGCATCATGTCCGCTTTGTCTACCAAACCCATACATTTGTTGTAATCGATTACGCACTTGGGTTTTTGTATGGCTTCACCGGTTGACCTGTTTACTTTTCCAGTACAATCTTTTGAATCGTCATGAAGAGTGGTAAGCATGTGCACGTCGCGCCGATCACACCATTTCAGCGCCAGCAATTTTCTATTGTTAAAAGATTCCACTTCTCCCTTTTTCAATTTTTTAAACTTTGGCATGCCTTTTCGGTTTTTACGCACTGTTCCACAAGCATTTGTTTTGTTTTCATATAATCTTTTAAAGAGTTCAGGGCTAGTGTACCAGTTATCACAAAACAAACTGTGTCCTTTTCCGATATAATTATTTAACAGAGTTGTGACCACTGAACCAGATATACCGAGTCCCATTTCATTGTCAATTTCAGTTTGAGATCCTGTATAAATTATGAAATCTAATATATATCCAGTCATCACGTCACAGAGTACAAACATTTTTATTCCAAATCTATGCCGTTTTGACGGTATATATTGTTTGAAAACCAAGCGCCCTTTGAAAGCAATTATGCTTTCATCTATGCAGAGATTCTGAAAAGGTGCGAAGGTTTCTTGAAATATTTTTCTGGTAAAATCAATCAAAATTTTTATTTTATGCAGTCTATCTGATGATTTTGATGCGTTGTCACTAAAATGTAGCATCTGTAAAATGAGCTCAAATCGGTCCCTAGACATTGTTTGCCCGAAAATAGGACTCAGCAGAAGAGGATCTGTTGACCAGTGCTCCTCGATGGTAAGATGACGATTCCTCGTCATTAACATTGTAACTGCTACAAATATGTACATTTCGTAAATAAATGTATCATACCATCTTCTTATCCTTGATTTATCTCCAAAACTTTTATTATTAATTTCATGTTGATAAAAACTATTCGTTTCGTCAACAATTTTGCTAGTTATATCTTCATTGAGAAAATGTTCAAAATAGTCAAGTTCGGTGGAGTTTTCAGAAAACGTAATGTCTGGATTCACTCCTGAAAATGCGTTGAAATTATGAATAACCGGAATATGTGAACCCGAAAGGCACGAAGATGAATACGTTTCTGTAGACGATTCACCGCCAAATCCAACATTTTTATCATTATCAGAATCAATAACATCACTAAGGTTCGAAATATTATCGTCTTCACTAACACTTGATCCGTAATTTGACCCAAGTTCACATACGTAATCGCCAATTTCTTCTTCACTTAGACCACGTTTAGTCATAATGAATATAACGTGTTAAAAATAATAAAACAGAAAATTTAAAATTTATTGATTTCAAATACAAATATCAAATTTGAAATCAAAACACTAAAAACTGACAATAACTAAACGAACCATACACAATTATATAGTCACTAATTAAAAATATTTGAAAAGAAATAAAAAAAATCAGATTGACTGCTGCTCGTATATAAAATATTTAGTAATGTTTATTTATGTAAACGAGACTCCAAACGCGCCAGTACGGCGTGCGTCACACAACTGTCCACGCATATTGTCATGCGTCACACATACGACGTGATAGTAGGAAATAAATATTGAGAAACAATCTGCGCTCTGTTTATTAAAAAATATTTCATAAACTAATACATTATTTGACAAGGTTTCGAGAGATGTCGCTAGAATAAAGATTATTTTAAATTTTAGTTTAATTTTTATCCCGGTTTTGTGTCATTCTTTATAAGTATTTGTGGTTTGAAATTTGGGTTGTCGTCAGATCACAGACGTCTGTGCGCTTAGCGGGCTAATGTTGTCAAATCAAAACACAGGCGTTTGTGCTGCCCGCGGAGAAAGAGTTAAAGAAACAGTATAAATAACGTAATAAGTAATGTGTAATATTTTTTTAAAGCAGGTGATGCAACAACAACAGCAACGGCAGACAATCCAGCAGCAGACAGTGCAGCAGCAGATGCAGTCACAAGTGGCCAACGCTTTAGCACTGGGCCGACCCATGGAACCTGGTACGAGGCTCATGGCTCCTGACGGGGCAATGGGCGTTGTCACTGCCAATAATGGCGTTACCGTTACATATCCATCTCATTTCTTGAGAGGGCAACACGGTAAGTAATTAATATTTACTAGAACCAAAATACAAAGATATTTAAAAAACCAAAGACATAGTTTCTCAAAAAAATATTTTAGGTAGTTTATAAGCACCAGTTTAACAATAAATTCAGGTGAGTGTTAAGTGGCAACCACAAAACCACCCAAGTTAAGTTTTACCCCTAACTAGAAACTAAAAACTTTGCATCTCTATTTTCAATGCATCTTCCATTGAAAGTAAAGATGTGTTGATAATGCAATTGAAAGAAGATCTGAAATCATTAAAAAAGTGATGCTGCTGAGCAGTAGGATTTGACAGTTTTCTGACTTTAGGATAACCCCCTTTTTTTAATAACAGTATTTATTTATATAGTGTAAATGTGAGTGGAGGACATGGTAGAGGAAGATTAGTGAAAGTATGGCTGCATCAAGTGAATAATATTTGTATTGTGATAGGAAAGTCTGGCATTCTTCTTTCTGCCTACCCCAACAGGGAGACGGTGTTATGCTATGCAACCCATACAAAATATTAATTACTAATTTTTATTTAATTTGGTATTTTTCTTCAGGAAATATGTTTTTAAAAAGTAAGATTAACACATCGATCGATAAGTCCTGGGACTAGACAACAGATGGCGCCTCTAATAAATCCATACCATTCTCAGTTAGTACCGACCTTTAGAAGTTACGTGTCAAACTTTCATGACATTTCGACATTGTGTCATTGAGTTACACTGGTTTTAGTGACGCTACTTTTGCTATTTTCAAAACAATGGAAAAAACCAAATTTCGTGTGTTGATAAAACATTGCTTTTTAATGGGAAAAAATACCGTTCAAACTCAGCCATGGCTTGAAAAGTGTTATCCGGGCCCTGCTCCATCGAAAACAACCATTTGTCGGTGGTATGCTGATTTCAAACGCGGTCGTACATACACAAATGATGCTGAACGCTCTGGTCGTCCAAATGAGGCTGTTACACCAGAAAACATTAAAAAAAAACTCAAAATCGTGATGGAAAATCGCATAGTAATGTTGCGTGAGTTACCTGACATCCTGAAGATATCATTTGGTAGTGTTTATACTATTTAGCATGAACATTTGGTCATGAAAAAGCTTTTTTCGAAATGGGTGCCGCGTTTGCTCAGAATGGAACAGAAACAACAATGCATCGATGATTCAGAGCGCTGTTTGGCACTGTTGACGCGAAATAAACAGGAGTTTTTGCGTTGGTATGTGACAATGGATGAAACTTGGATCCACCACTATACTCCGGAATGAAATCGGCAGTCAGCTGAGTGGAGAGCAGCCGGTGAAAGTCGTCCGAAGTGACCAAAAACTCAACAGTTGGCCGGGAAGGTTATGGCCTCTGTATTTTGGGATGCGCATAGTATAATATTCATCGATCACCTTGAAAAGGGAAAAACTATCAATAGCGAATATTACATAGTGTTATTGTAGCGTTTGAAGGCAGAAATTGCAAAAAACTGGCCCCATATGAAGAAGAAAAAAGTTCTCTTTCATCAGGACAATGCACCGTGTCACAAGTCGATGGTAACGATGGCCAAATTGCATGAGTTGAACTTCGAATTGCTTCCACACCCACCGTATTCTCCAGATTTGGCCCCCAGCAACTATTGGCTGTTCGCAGACCTCAAAAAGATGCTCCAATAAAGAAGTGATTGCCGAAACTAACGCCTATTCTGAAACCAAAGATAAATCGTTCTACACGGCTGTCATAGAAAAGTTCGGAAAGCGTTGTAATGAATATGTCGCTCTTGAAGGAGACTATGTTGATGAATAAAGAAGAATTTTGACTTATTGATCGATGTGTTACTTGATCGTGCTCTTATTCTGTATACAGACTGTCTGAAATAGAAAATTCTCTATCACTTGTTACTGAACTTGGTTTTATTGTTTTTAGGGCATCAAATAATAAATCTCTATTTTTTTTTCTTCTATTGGTTGCCTCAAATACTAAAAATTCAGCCTTATAATTTATTATTATTTCTTCAGGTTCCTCAAAAAATTAATAAATTGAATTTTCCATGATTTATTTTAAAGTTTTCCATGATTTTTTTAAACCTGTTTAATAATTTTATCGATATATTCATCATCGGAATCTGTTTCCTTATAGGAATTGAGATGTATTCTAAACAATATTTTTCCAGATAATTTAAGAATATCTGTTTTTCAAAGATAGTGGAAATGCACTTCATTTTTAGAAAATATGTATGTTTAATTACTAATTTTTATTTAATTTGGTATTTTTCTTCAGGAAATATGAAATTAAATTATTTTTTAAGTTAAATATTTTTTTTTTCCTATGTATTTTAGTATTTAAACTTCTTTTTTTTTTTTATTTAAAACCCTCAAACCCTACTCGGTAGGGTAGTGTACCTGGGCAGAGAAGCAGGAGGCACTTACTCATGAGATGGAGTGCACAGATAAAAGAGGCAACCGGTACAAGCATGTCATGTGTCCAATAAGGCAAAGGGTCAACTCAAGTGGGGAAAAATGTATCCAGGTCATAAATTATATTTATGACCTGGATACATTTGTCAGAAAGTTTAGACAGTGGGTGGTATAAATAACCTTGAAATCAAAGATCAATAATTATAGGTTTTTAATCATGTACACTTCAATTAGGCTAAAAGCAATGGAGAAAAGGGATGTAGGAAATTGCCAAATGATTCACAAAAGTTGAAAATGTAGTTAACTTTATTTTTGGGTTCCATCGCAAATCGAACCAGACTTTCAGGTTTAAAGTCAGACATTCTACCTACTAGGCAATAGACAACCTTCATGACCTAATTTATAAAATACTTGACTCCCAACCCAGGGTTTGATTCCTGTTGGAACTCAGATTTTTTTTTAAAAAGTTTTCGATTTGGATTTCATTCAAGGTCTCATGAACATTTTTCTGGTTGGTTAGAAAATATTGCCATATGGAAATAAGATTTCCAGGCTGTACCGTTTACAAGGAATCTGTAATGTATAATATAATAAAACTATCTGAGGAATAATTCAAGTTTTACTCCCCTATCATATTTTTTTTCTTTATTCGTAGATATGTCGCCTAAAACCTGTAATAAAGGCAGTGAGAATCACACGAAAGAATTATTCATTTGTTAAGTTGAGAATTTTTAGTAAGAATCAGATTATGCCTTTGGTTACTCGAGTCAAAATGTTCATCATTATATAAAACTGTATGGAGTTCCTGCTGATTTTGTGTGATTCTACAATGAAATAAAATATTTTTTATGGTTGCACAGGTCATGTGGGGGTCCGAGGAGTAGTACGAGCGACTCCTCCTGCCCCTCCGCCGCCGTACCCAGGCCCGGGAGTCATTCGCCTGCAGGCCCCGCCTCCGCCACCCCTGCCACCACCTCCCCCGCCCTACCCCAGCCAGGTATGCTCTACACTCCTTCCTTGCTGCTTTATGTCTTGTTTTTTTAATTTGGTTGAATCAAATAAAAACATTCATAGTGATAATTTTTTTTATACAATTTGAGAATTATACTAAATTAATGTAATTAACTACTAAGGACAGTAAAGCAAATGCGCAAAATAAGTAGTGTCTGGAAAGGAATTTTGTATTTTTAGTTTTAGCCTTTGGAGTTGTTAAAGGTGGTTCACTTTGCTTACCCCGCGACCGCTTCTGCTCGACATTGCTGTAGATGATCTACTTTTCATCCATCACCATTAGTTTAAAAAAATGGTTCTATTTTGTTACGTTTTTGTAGTGTATTGCTTACGGAGACCCACCCAATCTATTAAGTATTTTTTCAATCAAACCTTGTATCCAAACGTCGTAGTGATTCACGTAATCAAACTTCATCAAATGCTAGTGGGCGGTAGTTTTTGATATTTTTAGTATCTTGGCAATCTCTCGTGTCTAAGAACGTTTTTCTCTATCAAAGCCTTGATTTGGTCATCAGCATTAATTGGCTTTCCGAGAAATACAAAACTACTTTCCAGACAACCCAATAGGTACAGATCCTAGATAAACCGAATGACACTCACAAGTTTCACCCTTCCCACTCATCCAAACGGCAAAACTACAATACATTTTTCTTGTTATGAGTTTTCAGGGCTCTCAGTAGTTATTAGTATGTATGGGACTAAATATGGAGCACATATATTGGCACTTGTTTCGTCATTCCAAAGTTAGGAAGAATTAAGCGCAAAAAATGTATGTTCATATATTAAATGCTCTGTGATAATAGGTTTTTTAAAGTATTAATTAATTGACTAAAATATTACTTAAGATCTATCGATGGTTAATTTTTACTTTCTATGTTTAATGAATTTTTATAATGCATGAAATTTTACTGGACATTCCAAATGGAGTCTTTAGAGATATAATCTCAATATTATATCATATAACCTTAGAATTCTTAAAACAAATCAATGACAATTAATATTTATTAGAATTTCAGATTAATTCGCGAATGGTTAGGTTGGTGACTGGTGGATCACATATGTATATAAATATTGTTTTTATTAAGGAATTATTAATAATATAGAT
This sequence comes from Odontocerum albicorne, assembly GCA_949825065.1. Lineage (NCBI taxonomy): Eukaryota > Metazoa > Arthropoda > Insecta > Trichoptera > Odontoceridae > Odontocerum > Odontocerum albicorne. The sequence continues at coordinate 19,380,291 of OX463846.1, read as the reverse complement.
AGGCGCATGAATGCTGTTAATATCTTCATCAAATTAAACTTTCATGTGTTCATAAAGAAAAAAAAATAATGATTAAAAAATTTGCTAAGGAAACAAAACACTGATAAAACATCACTTCAGGGCTTTTGTATAGGAACTTGTCCAAACTGTTTTTCAACTAGTTTAACACCGCAGTACTCACTACACTATTGGGGAGTTTGTTATAAAATTCAAAACTTAGCAAAACACTGTTTCCTTGAATTATTGTAGAATTTAGAGTTTTAATTGATGACATTCTATTTTATCAAATATTTAATTACTCTAAATCCTCATTCTCAAATGTTTTTATTTGGTTCAAAAGTATATATTTTTTCCTTTTAAGTTAGACATATTCTAATGTTCCACTGTTATTTGATTTTTAAGAGAAATAATGTGTTACAATTTTGAATATACATATTTTTTTCCAATTATAATTTCTCGGTTGTTTTGTTGTAATTAATTATACACCATGTGTTATTTGCATTTTATGCATTTAAATTTTATTTTTTCAAGTTTTAGTAAAGGTTTTTCGGCCACACAACTGGTTCTCACTATTTGATGCTATCTATCTTCTTTATGACACTTATAATTTCATTTGTGTAATCATTTCATTCACAAAAATACTACAAAAAAATTGTTTCTAGAGAATTTCAAGTTTCAAATAACATCAACTAAAATTATGATAGATTTTATAATTCTTTCATTCTAACACTTCAAATTTTGAGAGCTTGTAAAATCCTAATGTAGTTTATTTGAAGCATGACTTGAAATGGTTTAAATTGATATATTTTTTATCTTTATATTGATGGAAAATGTTTGGTGAAGGTAGGCTTAGTGCAACAAATAATTCCATTTGAATTCCTCAAAAGATTAAATTATTATATTTTTGGGGAATATGGTTCTTGACTTTTAAAATTTTGTATGCACTTGGATGAAGTCAAATGGAATTAATAATAATTTGAATATTATATTTTGAAGCTTTAAATTGATGTTGTAAATCTGTTTATTTTTTTAAAACTATTATTTTTTAAATTCATTTATAATACATAACAGTTGTCATCAAACATGGTAAATAGGATATAAAATTATAATTTGAAAATTCTTACATTTTTATATTTAAAATAAATAAATTTAATTTCCAGTTAATTTTAATTACCTCCTTGGCTACTGAGATAAGCGCTGTTGTGTTCCACATACACGCTTCAAGCTATTCCAACTAGCCACTGTTTGCTTCATTTAACAACACAATAACATTGAAATATTTGATATTTATCACCATGATTGATAAGGAAACTATTAAAACATCCATTTATCTTTTTCTTTAACTACAAATAATATTTTCATAAGCACTAGCTAATAAAAAAACATCATTCTCAACAATCTTGAATTCTTGAATTTGGTGATTGTCGCTTAACCCATTGCCATCTATATTTTTTTATCAATAAATTTTGTAAGACAGAAAAACTCATATAAAGGGAATTTCAAACTTTCCGTAAAAAATAAAAGTCTTTTTCAAAACCTAAAATAATATTTCAAAAATCATCCTATTGTGGTGACCTACCACAAAAAAAAACGTTTGAATAATAATAGATATTATTTCATTTAAAAACCATAAATTTAACATATAATCATTTAATAATATCTTAATTAGCAAGATAAATTGATCATTATAAAGATAAAGAAATAAAAAATAATTGGGCATTTCTAAAATAATGACTAAAATTTTCATGACACATTGTTTAGTCACAATTCTATAGAATTTTTTGTTGTATGAGAAGAGATCCACGGATTGCACAGATTAGGATGGCAATGTGTTAACTCACGGTGGCGTGAAAAACAAACACGAAGCTTGAGGTGTGTATCAGGAACACTGATAATGAGTGGCGACCGAGGGTAATACGTTGTTAATGGTGTGTCAGGTGTGTGGGATAGATTACGGAGCGGAGCCGTGGAACGACTGGCTGCGGAGACGGCCCCTGCTGCTGCAGGTCAGTGCATAGCACTGTGCACCCCACCACCCCTCTCTTCTTTACTATTGTACATTTTCCCATACCCTCTGCCCCCGTGCCTTGGTCTCATTTGGGCTTTATATGTCTAATATCACCCGGAGTACCTAATTCGTACTTAAATATCTGCACTTGTACTAATAATATGTGTCTTTAAATGTTTTATTTTCGTGTCTATATTTCCATATGTCCTTTATAAAATGTGCTTAATTTACTTGTTGTACTGTGGAATCGCTTTCGTCAGGATCTACAAGTGAATTTCGGAGATACAGTGTACATTTTGACACAACTATGTGTATAAATTGTTTACTTATCAATTATTTATTAATAAACATGATAACATCTCTTTAACTTCAACATATTAAATATTTTTTTTATAAATTTACACTAAAAAATTCTTAAAAATGTCAGAGTAATATTTTTTTAAATTCAATGCTGTATATGAAATATGGAGATATTACTTCTAAAAAATTAAATATGATCAAAAAATTTCATTCTACATATATTTTTTTTAATGTTTAACAATTTCGTTTGTTTTAAAAAAAAATGTAGTTTTACACCAGCAAAATTATCTTATATTTTCTATAATTTATTAGAGATTTTTATTAATACAAAGTGATAAGTTATAGGTACTGACTGATTTATATTGAAACACGCAAATTAAATTACAATTATTTTCTCTTAAGACATTCGCGAGTTCACCACAGTATGATGAATATTCAAATGATCAAGTGCTTGTTGTTACATACTTGAATGTTTATTACTTACAAGTTGGTACTTATATAATGGACATTGAATCCCAAATTGGACATTTTCATAATTATTGATTTAAAAGTTCCATCACATCTCTCAAAGGATACCCTATGACTAGAATAGTTTGAGAATTATGCACTTATAGGATTCATTCCTGTCTCCCTTCTCCAGCACATAGAAATGTAGAGTAAATTTTCACATGCTGTATACAGTTCAAGCATTTGAACCATTGTGGGGTGTAAAACAATTAGTGTAGAATTCTAACTGATCCTTTTTGGATATCCAACATTTAGCAATGTCCCTCTGTCAACATCTCAGAAACAAGACCTTGGGTTTAGATACAAGTTATTTCATTGCATGTTCATATTTTCATGCTTCCAAATGCTTACCTTTCATTTTACTTTCATCGCAGATGTCTATAAAAAAATTCCATTCCATGATCCAATGTATAAAAATACTAACATTAAAACTACTATAGTTTAATAATTCAAGTCCCACATGTGTCATGCCTGTGTTTTAGTATTCACTTTGCATGTGAAAAATTGTGGTGTTTTAACCCTTATTTTAAATGTGATATATTCTCATAATATTTCATCAGCTTTACAAAGTCCGTAGTATATTTTTTCATTGAAAAAATAGGTGTACTAATCTAGAGTATGAATGTTGACATTATATTTTTGATGGCTTTTTAAATTTGATAAATTTTGATAGTATTATTTTAGATATTTTTAAAGTGAGTATTGGAATTGTGATGAAATTTATTTGGTTCTTGGTGAATTCCTTTTTTGACAAATCAAGGAAGCTTTTTGATAACATAATTTGTGCTTCTGAGATAATTTTGTATCATGTTTGTTTAATTTTGTATGGAAATATACAAATTGCAGTTACAAGATAAAAAAAAGCTGTATGAATGTCTAAAGCATTTATAATTATTATTGCCATCAATTGAGATAACATTTGAGTATATAATTTAAGATTTAAAAAGGGTACTGGTCCAAAATGTCGTTTTTTAAAGAAAACCTCAAACATAAAAAAAAAAAATTTAATAAATGATGTTATACTATATAATATAATCTCCCTCAATTGATGCAACCTTCTTTTATCTTTCTATATATTTTTTAATACCATTTGAATAAAAACTCAGCCAATATGGATGCAAAGTACTCTTCAAGACTGAATTTTACTTACTCAATATTTAAAAAAAAAACAGAAATATTGTTCCATCGATCAGAAGAAATGGCAATCAGAAAGGGTAACGTCAGGTGAGGAATTATCTTCAATTTGTTGTTTATAGTTAAGGCATTAACATTGTGGAGGTTTAAAGACATTGTGATTTATTTTTATCAAACACTGTTTATTCCACTTTTTTGTAACAGTATAACCCTACCGGTTTCAAGGCTTTCACTTTCTCTTTCATCTCATCTTACAAACAAGTCTTGTTTGTGCTCCCCTGAAGATGAGGTGAAAGCCTTGAAACCGGTAGGGTTATACTGTTACAAAAAAGTGGAATAAACAGTGTTTGATGAAAATAAATTACAATATCTTCAAATTGAATTACTTTAGTTTATCTCTTGTGATTTTTGCCGTATGGGACCATGCATTATCGTATTTAAAAAAACCATTTGTCTTTTATTAGCTACAGCATGCCTCTTGGTTTTTTGCCATATTTAAACTTTCAAGCTGATTACAATAAACCTTGGCCGTTATTGTGCTACCGTATTCTAGAACTTTGTAATGGATAATCCCTTTACAATCCCACCATACTGATAAAAGGGCCTTTTTTAACATTAGGCTCGGTCTAGCACTCGACTTTGCCCTTTTGAAAGCCATTGTTTTTGGAGACCTCGTTTAGAGTACATAACCCACTTTTCATCCCCAGTCACAAAATGTTGAAGAAATGGGGAATTCTCTTCTAATTCAGTTAAGTTTTGAAACATTTGACCTGTATGGGTTTGTTCTCGTTGGTCAAATCGTGAAGTATCCATACACCCTGTTTTTCAAATTTTCCTATTGTTTTTTAAATGTTCTTTTACACTTGACCATCAGTATCTGAGTGTATCTGCAATCTGTTGAATGGATTTGGTTAGGTTTGCCTCTATTTTAAAATGTAAAATGTCTTGTCCATTTTTACTATTCATGTTTTTTTGGTTAATTTTTAAAACAAAATTGCAACTTAGAATTTTTTTAACCACCTCTAACACTGTCAAACATTCAATACACTCCCGTAAACATCAGACATATTTTAACTGCGGTGGTCGCATTGTTTTTTTATGCTATTCATATAACATCAAATTTTGCAAAAAAAATCTGGGAAAAATCCCACCCCGTTTTAAACACTTGAAAAATTTGGTATTTCTTTTAAAAACCGTCCAAGCTGTCTACTGTAATATACAAAATATATGGTAAAAGTTCGACAACCGAAACACTACTGATGGTTAAAAAGGACCATGGAAAAAAAACATTTTTGTCTGTTACGAGTACTCCTAAAATTTTATTAGATATGTTCAAATCTCAAAAAAAGCATAAGGGTATGTTTTTTATCTACTAGATTGTCTGGAAAGTAATTTCGTATTTTTAGGTCAAATTCAAGTGGAAAATTGCTCTAAATGCTCATGAATGGTGGTTTTCACATTTGACACATGATCGCTTACTGCATTCTCCTCATACACTGTACATATCTTTTTTGGTTTATGTTGAAATTTTTTATAGTAAAAGCATCTGACAGCTTAAAAAAACTTATTTTGTTCCATCTTCAATTTTACAAAAAAAGACCGCTGAAGCAATTTAGGTACCTTTCATAATAATATACATTCAGCATGTTTAGAATGAAGTTAGCAATGAAAATTTATGTATGAAATCTATTCGAAAAATACAAAACTACTTTCCAGACAACAAAGATTTGAAAGTGCATTAGTTAAAATGAAAATGCATTAGATAAAATTCTTCAATAATGTTTGTATCTGTATGCTTAATCCTGTCATATAACACAGATGCATGTTATTACTACTAAAGCACATTCTCCCTGAATCTTCTTTTTCAGATTATATATTGATTTGAATTTTAGAACTATTTTCTATGTTCAAACTAATTGGATTCAACTTGGGCCAATAAAATATCACCATCACTTTTCAATTCCGCTTTCAAATACAGTAAAATTCTTAATTCATCAGTTTTTAAAACACTGCTACGTAATAAAATGCAATTCCTTAATTAAAATTCACAATTAGTGTATAAAACAATGAAGGCCATTGACTTTTTAATCTTAAAAAATGGTCAAGGCTGGAAATAATTGGAAAAAAGAACTTCACTACCTTTGTACTAGATTAATTTTTTACAGTAGTTTTATTTTGTACATTTTTATAGAATCAGTTTTATTCACTTAACTTTATTTTATTCTTGTGTTATATAATTATATTATGTGTGTATATATTTATTTTGATAACAATGTTTTATTTATACTGTTTATGTTGACAATTAGTTGGGTCTACATATTAATTGGGAAGCTTTTCATTGGTACTAAATTAGTGTAAAAATTAGAAAAAATATTTGCATGTCTAGATAAATTTTGTTATAGAATGAGAACAATTCATAGAAAGAATACAAAATTTAAAAAAAATTGATTGCAGATATACGAGTATTAGTAATTTCTTTGAAATGTTCACTTGATCTGTATATTTAAGCAGTGAAAAATAGTGCCAAATTAGGGATTAAAATAAATACATAACAGTATTATAATGTAGGGATTTAGAATAAATGTGAATTTGTTTTGTAGGGTGAAAAACAGCATTCAGAGGTAGGTGGTTTGGAACAAATTGATAATGAAAGACTAACTAGAAAAATCTACAATACAAGTGGGAGTGGGGTTTGTGGTAGAAGACCGAGGAAAGTGTGGTTAGACCAGAATGATAAGATTTATGGATGTAGAGGTATAGAGTGTAATAAGATTTATGAATGTGATGGGAAAGTTTAGTGTCCTACCCCGACTGGAAATTGACATGATGATGGTGTATGTATGTATTATTTTCCTATAATTTACCTCCTTTCAAACATAACAAAATCAAAAAATAACAAAGAGATAAATGTATTGCATTGCATTACACTCTCGTTGTAAACAGTACAAACTGACGGGGTTATTGCCATGTGGCAATCTCTTTTAATCAACTAGAAATATGTTAAAGAGTCATGTGAAAACTAGGCCAAAATCTGAGCTTGAATGAGAATCGAACCCTCAAACTTGGGGCTAGAAAAGACATCTTACCAACTAGACCACGGAGGCTTAAAAGGGAGAAGGGATAAATATTCAGATGTGGGATTCTCATTATTATATAATGATGATAAACTCGACACCGCCAATTTTGGACTTGAAATGCCGATGCTTTTTTTGATGTTCCTTTAGTCTTCCAAATAAAATGAAATATAGTTTCTAATATTTATGCATTCCAATAGAAATCACATAAGTGAAAGCCTCCACGAGTTATTGGAAAAATTTGATTTAAAATATATTTTTATTTCAATTATTATGGGTTAAATTCCCAGAAGAGTAAAGAGGTTGGTATTGTATTTCCATCCTTTCATTTATTTTCTCTCTCTCTCTATTATCTAGAGCATAGGTTCTCAACCTTATTTTGCCCACTGCCCACTTTAAGAATATTTTTTTTTCTAAAGCCCCACAATTTTTTTTACTTGCGAATCTGAAACAGCTATTGCCACGATTATATTTAAATGTGTAATATTATATACTATAGTCGTAAGATAGGATATGACCCTATCCTATTTCTGAGTTTAAAGAAGACTGTTTCAATGAGTACAATTAAAATGCATACTTAATTATATTGAAAAGTATTTTTATTAACATTCAAAAGACATTGAATTTATAACTTATCTAATGAGAAGGTTGAATTTGATGCATTTTGAGGAGTTTGTTAATATCAGGCTCGATTTTACTTAAAAACAACCGTAAGTCGCCGCATTCAGTAACATGGAGCCGATTTATCTTTTTAGTTACCAATGTTGCTACAGCACTAAATCCACGTTCAGCTAAATAGGAAGATGGGAATGCTATCAGAAATCGTTGAACAACCGACCATAATCCTGGGTACAGTTGCAAAATCGGCTTCTGCAGCCAAAATTCTTGAATTTAATTTTTAATTCCTCATTTGTCTTCAGTTCTATTAGTTCTTATTCTAGCTGGGATGATCCTGCTGTGTTGACATTTGAAAAAGGATCCAAAACCCAGTCTGGTATATCCATGTTTAAAATGTCCTGGAATCATTCCTTGAAATCACTGTGGAGGTTTTCAAAGTGTTGACAGTAAACAAGCAAGTCGTCGTGCTTGAATGATACTGCTGATAAATTTGGGAAGTTATTGAATTCGCGTCTGCCGATATTTCTTTTGTATAATAGCAGTTTGGACACGAAAGCAGCAATGCTATTTTTTGTCTTAATCAAGTTTAAGTCGTCGCCTTGAAGTTGGAGATTGACATCATTAAACAATTTATACAGGTCTGTCAAGTACGCAATATCGTTCTTTGATGAGATGAGGTTGTCGCGCAATTCCGTGTCTTTGTTTCCTAGAAACCCAAACAGATTGTAAAATCGAGTCAAACAAGTACCTTTTGACAGCCAGCGCACCTCTGTGTGAAGCAGCACTCGGTTGAAATCTTCATCATTGGCAATGCAAAGCTGACTAAATAATCTGTCATTCAACGAGTTACTTCTGATTTTAATTACTGCTCTGATAACATATTGCAGTGATGTATGGAGGCGTTCACTCAGGTTTTTCACAACCAAATGCTGGCAATGAATTATGCAATGCACAGCAAGCACGTCAGGAACTTTATTTTTTAAGCACGCTATGAAGTCTTTGTGACGCCCTGTCATAGCCGGTGCGCCATCCGTAGCAACTGACAAAATATTATTAAAAGGAATTTCCTTTTCATCACAAAACTTTTCCAGTGTATTAAATATGGTTTCTCCTTTTGTATCTGTTTCCAAATTGGTAGCAAACAATAGTTCTTGACATATTTTCTCATCTTTGATAAACCTCACATATGACAATAACAATGCTTCATTGGTTGGTAAAGTGGACTCATCCAGTGGAATGGAAAATTGACAAGTCTGCAGATGATTTTGCACAATGATTCTTCAATGTTTTCAGCCATCTCATCAATTCGTCTTTGCACAGAACTATTGCTCAAAGGAATTTTTCGGATAATATCTGCAGCTGGTTTATGGAGCATAGTGGTTATTACTTCTTTTACTGCTGGTAAAATTAAATCTTCCCCAATAGTATGTGGTTTGCCTGTTTTAGCAATCAACAATGAGATATTGTACGAAGCTCGAAGTCCGTCATCGTCTTGATTAGAAGCTGATGAAAAAAGTTTTGATATAGTTGGCTGAATTTCGTACTTCTTTTTCATGTCTTGAAAATAGGTCACATCTTTGTCTTTCTTATCCGGGTGTATTTTATTAAAATGATCTTGAAGCCTAGAAGGCTTCATCGCTTCATTTGAAAATGTTTTTTTGACAAATAAGGCACATTGGTGATGATGGATTTGTGGGATTTTCGATAAATCCGTATTTAATATAATCCACACTATACTGCCGTCTCTTCTTTTTTGCTTCCGACATGGTTTTTACTTTACAGATATGCGAGTAGTAGTAGTAAAAAGATCAACTTTTAAAACCCTGTCATCAATTGCGCGCGATAATGCTAATGAATATAAAATGAACAATCACTGCTTTTATATAGGTTGGAGACGTATAACACGCATCGACAGGAATAAGATAAACATGCAGTGACTCGTTTATATCACCCGGCGCGGAAGTAAAGCGCAGGGGCAAGGGTGATGCGGGAGCAGAGTGCGGGCTAGAACAAGCACAGATAATACTGTCAATTCTTGCAGGATTGCAAAAATCACGTTATTTAACAAAAACTTGTTATAACTGAATTGCTACAAGCATATTTTTTGCTATTTTTTATTAATAGGTTTTTGTTAACTTTACCTGTATTTATATATGATATTTCACGTGAAATTGGAAGATTTGAAAATTTTTAATTCAAATCTAAAATTAAATTTTTTTATATCATCCAATTTAATGTAAATCTGAATATAATGGAATCTTTAAGTTCAATTTTCATCCACTTCCCGAACTACCGAAATATGTGAATTTTCGTACACGTGATAAAAATGATTAAAATACATACAATAACAAAAATTAACCAATATTAAAGTTTACTTTAGTTAGTACGTGATTAGCGTGTTTTTTTTTGTCTTTTTTAGACTGTATTTTTTTAATCTGCCCACGCTCCTCCGTGCCATCTCAACGCCCCCTAATTTTCTCTGGGTCTTCTACTGCCCCCCTGAAAGTCTCAAACGCCCAAAAGGGGGCGTTATCACCCACGTTGAGAACCTATGATCTAGAGCAGGGGTTTCCAACCTTTTTGTAGTCTAGAGCACATTCTAAAATATCAGTAGGGTGGCGGGCACCACCTACTTTTAATCGACAAACTCCTTCCATAACTTCTCATTTTCCCATAATTTATTTTCTTATATTCACAATTTATTAATAAATAATAAACAAAAATGTTTCAAAATAATAAAATTATTATTCAAATTGCATACACACAGAGAAATGTATTTACAAAACGTAAACAAAGTAAACAAAAAACACAAATACAAAGAAAATATTTTATAAAAAAATATAATATCAATATGTCAATGTGATCTTTGGCATTGCATATCATTGGCCAGTGCCTCATAATTAGGAGAGTATGACGATAATCCTATTAGCAAACAATCATAAAGATGCTCATCGGTGAGTCGAGATCTATATCTTGATTTTATTAAGTTCATGTTTGAAAGCAATGATTCGCATAAATATGTCGAACCGAAAAATTATTCAATTTTATATGCCACTTTTTTCAAAAATGGGAACTTTTCTCTGTCCACTGTATTCCAAAAGTCCTCTGATATTAATGATTTTAGCAAAATATCATTCATAAGGTCCAAAATTTGTAACTCTAGTTCTTCTGTCTTACCTTGAACAAAATATGCAATACATGCGGCCATTTCCATTCCATTTATTTGGCAAATAAAAGGATTGATACAGAAGGACGCAATTGGCTCGATATGTGTAAACTGCAAAAATCTCTCTTCAAATTGTTTTTTTTAACACTTGAAGATGCTTAATAAATAATGACCCGTTTAATTCATTGTAACCTAGTATTTTCTTCATATGTGGGAAATGCACGAGAGAATTGATCTGCAGATGTGATATCAACAAATCCAATTTAGATTTAAATGACTTTACAGAGCTTATCATTTCAGCTATGTTTTTGTCTTTCCCCTGCAACTCCAAATTTAAAGAATTCAATTTTTCCATGATGTCTGTGAGAAATCCCAAATCAATCAGCCAGCGAGAGTCAGCTAGTTCATCATAATTTCCCTTTTTATCGTTTATAAATGTTCTTATTTCTTCGATTAAACTCACAAATCTTGTAAGAACCTTTCCTTTACTGAGCCAACGTACTTCAATATGTAGAATAAGATCATGTTCTTTATCTTCAGTATCTTCTAACAGGGCCTTGAAAAGTCGGTGTTGCAAAGGAGCTGCTCGAATAGAATTGATTATTTTTGTAACTATTTTCATAACGTGTTCAAATGGCAATATTTTACAACACAGAGCTTCCTGGTGGATAATACAGTGGTAGGACATGAAGTTTGAAAAAGATTCATCCTTCTTGCAGAGGGCAATAAATTCTTTGTTTTTACCTACCATTGCTGGTGCCCCATCAGTGGTTATCGCAGACAGCTTGTGCAAAGGCATATTTATTGACTTGGCGTATGTTCTGAATGTATTATAAATATCCTCACCCCTTGTCTGTCCTTTCATAGGTAATATTTGCAACATATCCTCTTTTACTGTGAAGTTACTAAATACCATTCTCACCATAACTGGTAACTGTGCGGTGTCTGATATATCTGTTGACTCGTCAAATTGTAGCGAGAACCAGTCACATATTTCCAAGTCAGTCTTGAACTGAGTTTGTATATCTGTTGAAATTGCATGTATTCTTCTTGTGACGGTGTTATTTGACAACTGTAAGTCTTGTATTGCTGAGACAATCTGACGTTTGTTAGAAAATCCATCAAACAAACAATCGGCACCAGTCAAAAATAGTTCTTTAAACAACTCACCATCAATGAAAGGTTTCTCCTTTTTTGCGAGCATGTGAGAAATTTTGAAAGAAGCAATGGTGGCCTTTTTAGAATTTTCCACATGTCTAGTGAAAACAGTATGTTGTGCAGTTAGACTTGATTTTAGTTGACATATTTTTTTCTTTCTTACTTCACATCAAAAGTGGCATGAATTGTCTGAAAGTGTCGTTCAACATTATGTTTTTTCGGCACTGCAATACTACTACCACACAACAAACAAACGCATTTATTTTTCAAATTAACGAAACAATATGATTCCTCCCAGTCAGTGTTAAAATTATAGGTTCGTTGTCTTTTACTCGGTTCACTCATTTTAGGACTAAACAAATAAAAAATAGATAGTAATTGAACTACAATATAATATCAATGTTATAGCGCACGTCTGTTCTACATTATATGCATAAATGTACTATAACAAGGACTATAACTATCCCCACAATCATAATAGATTATTGCTTATTAATATAATAGATTACGCACCTCGCTTTTAGCCTGTTAAAAAATTTCAGAAGGAATATCAAAACTCCTAATTCGTGTTTCGTCAGACGAAGATGTCTCCTAGCGAATTGTCGCGACCCGAACGGGAGAGCAATCGTTATCACAATGACAACAATGCGGTTCCAGGCGGGGAATGCTATTTGCACATCACTCCTTGTACACGCCGAAAACCCGAAGTGAGCCGATGATCGCCGAAGCAATCGGGACGGTACGAGCCCGTGACTACTGTCAGTTCGGCTGTTGGAGCCATGCTTATTGCTTTCACTGACAGACAGAGTTGTCAGAGTCATGTGCCATGTGTTTTGGCGCCTTCGGCGTTCATCGGCTCAGTTCGTGGCGTTCGTTCACTTCGGGTTTTCTGCGTGTACAAGGAGTGATGTGCAAATAGCACTCCTCGTTCCAGGCTAGCGTGAAGAGTGCAGTCTGGCTCGCCGCTAGACAAGTTCGACTAGTACTGTCAGCAAAGGAACCACTCATACATACAATATCACAAACATACGAACGTATTTAATAAACCTAGGCACTCAAAAAAAATAAAACTCGAACAAATAAATAAAAATAATTCACATTTTTAATTAATGTTTATGAAAAAATTCTGTCTCTGTCGAATAGTGGCGGGCACATACGAATCGTTCCGCGGGCGCCATGGTGCCCGCGGGCACGGGGTTGGGAACCTCTGATCTAGAGGATCACAATTGTATGACTCTTGATTCATTGTGGTCCTCTGCAGCACCTCTGCCTTCTCCTATTCCAGCCCTTAGTGCCTCGACATAGAGTCTTCTTGCTGGGCCATCTAGTTCCTGTTAGGTCTCCCTCCAGATATTTGTCCTATTATAGTTGCTCATTAATCTTGAACTTGTTACAGTTATATTTTATTAAATTGCACTTCCTTTGTATATAGTACAATCTGACAGGTTTTTTGTCATATGGCAACTTCTTCCAACCAACCACAATATGTTTAAAGGTCTTATATGAAAAACCAGAATAAGACTTATTTTTATGTTCCATTGAACCTGAAACCTCCAGGTCAAATGGCAAACTTTCTTTGTACTAAGCAACGGATGACTTTCGTGGCCTAGTTGATAAAACACGTGCTTCCAGCCTCGGAGTTGTGGCTTTGATACCCGTTGCAAACCAGTATTTTTTTTAAAAAGGATTTTTGTCTGGATTTCACATTAGACCTCTTTAACATCTTTCTGGTTCTTTGGAAGAGATTGGGTGGAATTAAGTTTACCAGCTTTTACTGCATACAACAAAAGTGTAATACAACAGAAATTGACGTCATGGTTATTAATTTACATATAATAGTATTTTAAATTGGGGTTATACTGAACTTATGTAATAAAAGTATTGCAAAATTGATTTATACAAATAACAAATTCTTGTAAATATAGTTTGTTAAAAAATCAATTAGTCTTTTTTATTCATATAATTAATTGAATCAAAGAATGATCCCCCCCATCATTGACCGTATTCTCCGGTTAGGAGCAGCCACTCTTGTTGGAGGATCTCCTGGAGCAGGAGAAGCGCGAGCAGGGCCGCGTGGGCGGAGAAGGGGTGCCTGGGGACGGAGGCCCACCACCTCCGCCCCCTCAGCAATTGGTTCCACCACCCCCCACCCCACAACAACAGTGGCAGCAGCCGCCCACTACTCCCACTACGCCCACACAGACGCAGCCTCAGGTATATTTCAATAAATATCCATAATTTTTTGCTTCCGCTTAAATCCATATACATGAATGACCTTTGAACAGAGAAGTTTCGTGTACTTGATTATTAAATGTATTAAGGCCATAAGAGATATTAAAATATATGGTAAATATGTATAAAACAAATAAAAAAATAACTGATAGAAAACAGACCAGATTTATTAAGACATAATATCAACATGAATATTCAAATTGGATCAAAATTATGTAATGAAAAAGTATTATAGGTGCAGCAGGTCCCTTTTCGGTGATTCTCTAGATTTTAAGTGCTTTTTTGTGTCTACAAATCAGTGAATGACACTTTATGAAATGAAAGTTTCTGATTAAAATGCTCTAGTGTAATATGATTATAATGGAATTTAATTTGTCTTCTATTTAAGTGTGATTTTTGTTCTTATGACTTTTGGTTTTGTGAAACTGCATACACCTTGTTTGGCAGACGAGTGCTTATGAAATATAAATAAAAACAATTAATGTTGTTTAAAAAAAACATGCACCATTTTGGGAATACCCTAAGCTTGCTTTATCGATATTTATACCCACCGTATTTGAATAACTGTTCAAGAGAAAGTAGAAGTCTTGCATTATTTTCATTGTGCTCTTTGTCATTTATTAATATAAAAATCAACCAAAACATATATGAAAAATAACTTTTCTGCTATTCAATTTCAAAGAATAATATCTCCTAGTTATTTGTATCAAGGAATAAGTATTGTTGGTTTATTGCAGGTTGGCACAGTGCCATTGTTCAATGCACCATCCATTCCCGCACCGCCACTGCCTCCAGAGAGAGTACTCACGGAGGCAGATCGCCAGGCGCAGATGCTATACGAGCACTGGCTGCAGCAGCAGAACACCATGCTCACTCACCAGCTCAAATACTACGAAACTGAAGTGCAGAAACTTAGGAAAATCAGAAAGGTATTTATCATCACACCACGTCCATTATGAAAGTAGACAGGGTAGACAAAACTCCATGCCTTTCTATCTATGTATACCACTTTTTCCTCATTTGCATTTTATATAACTGTTCATCCACATTCATGTATTTTTTGTGATTTCTCAAATTTCACTGGCTCTCATTTCATAATTTTTGTGATCTATAATCTTCTTTCTCTTTTTTCAAATCGGCATATATCAGGTCTGTAAATATGAAACCGGAATTTGCTCATAGATGGCTCTAGTTGTCAATGTAGTGACTGTTAAACCGCGTCATTGGCGCCTTTTTCTTGTGTTAACATTTGTCAAAGACTTTTAACTCACAACAATACAAGTTTAATACAACTACATATGTTTTCATAGCGTTGAACATATCTGTTTTTGTGCCTGAAAACTACGATTTGCAGACAGCATTGATTTTCTGTTACCATTTGAAGAAAACTGCTGCAGAATCGCATCGAATGCTTGTCGAAGCTTACGGTGAGCATGCTCTTGGTAAATCACAGTGCTTTGAGTAGTTTAAAAAATTCAAAAGTGGCGATTTTGACGTGAGAAACGAAGAACGTGAAAGACCACCGAGAAAGTTTGAAGACGCCGAATTGCAAGCATTGTTGGATGAGGATGACGCTCAAACGCAACAACAGCTCGCGAATCAATTAAATGTGACACAAGAAGCCGTCTCCATACGTTTAAAAGCCATGGGAAAGATCCAGAAGGTGGGAAAATGGGTTCCACATTAACTGAATGAAAACCGAAAGTGACAGCAGGAAAACCGAAAAACCACTTGCGAAATGCTGCTCGCCAGGTACAAAAGAAAATCATTTCTCCACCGAATTGTGACTGGCGATGAAAAATGGATATATTTCGAGAATCCTAAGCGTAAAAGATCATGGGTAGCTCCAAGCAAACCAGCGACATCGACTGCAAGGCCAAATCGCTATGGATGGAAGACAATGCTCTGTGTTTGGTGGGATCAGAAGGGTGTTATCTATTATGAGCTGCTAAAACCTGGTGAAACCGTTAATACTGAACGCTACCGACAACAAATGATGGATTTGAACCAAGCATTGCGTGAAAAACGACCTGAATATCACAAGAGGCAAAACGCTACCGACAACAAATGATGGATTTGAACCAAGCATTGCGTGAACAACGACCTGAATATCACAAGAGGCAACACAAAGTGATTTTGCTTCATCATAATGCACCATCGCACAAAACAAAACCGGTCAAGGAAACGATTGAGGCGTTTAGTTGGCAAATACTTTCGCATGCGGCTTACTCACCAGACTTGGCTCCATCCGATTACTACTTATTTGCATCGATGGGACACGCACTTGCTGAGCAGCGCTTCACTTCTTACGAAAATGGCTCGATGATTGGTTTGCCTCAAAAGAGCAATAGTTTTTTTGGCCTGGCATCCACAAATTGCCAGAGAGATGGGAAAAATGTGTAGCTAGCGATGGGCAATACTTTGAATAAAATTTTATTTACCATTTTCATACAATAAATGTGTATTTTCTAAAAAAAATCCGGTTTCATATTTATAATCCTGATAGTTTTATCTTGAATACATTGTATTTAGGATTTAAATCAAAATACTGAAATTTCAGTCGGAAAATAAACTTAATAAATATATTGTGCATCAGGTGAAATAGTATTTGGTAATTAAATATTTCATGGTAGAATATAATTTTATAATAAAATTAGAACTGTCCACCAAGTGAAACAAAAAAGTTGAAAAGTATACTAAAATCATTGATTTTCTCTTCATTTTTTATGGTTAAATTACACTATATAAGCTAAGTGTAAATGTAATATTTTTGTACTAAAATTGTTATTTGACCATTTAAAATGATTAGATAAAATTTACAAACTCGTACTTCAAATATAAAAATATGAAGATTAACCCAGGATAGAATTGTCCAAGAAAAAAGATAATCAATTGAAATTCCGTGATGATTTTTTACTTGTTAATAATAATAGGTAAAAAATAATCAAACATTCTTTAATCAAAATTATTGTAGGTCATCAATAGTTGATTTTTGGTGATGAAATTTATAGAAAAGTTCATGCTAAAGAAATATTTTGTTTTCAGTCATTAAATAGTAAACAGAGACAGCTGCGGAAATCTGGCAATGAATTAGCTGTTCCTGACGCTGCTGAATTGGCCCGGGTTTCCGGTGAGCAAGCTATCCTGCAGAAACATCTGGAAGCTGCTCGCAAGCAGAGCAGGCAGCACAGCATGCTCACACAGGTAGGTAGCGGCTGCAATCTTTGCAACTTTCATAGTTAAATTGAACCAAAATATAAGAGATCTTTCAGGCTGCTGGCAGCTAAGCCTAAAATTAGATAATCAAAATCGCTTTATGGTCACTTATATTCCCCCTTATTATCAAAACCTCTGTCACAACTGCCATATTCTCACCTTGGTGTAGCATCAGCTCTTAAGTTTCTTCTACATCATAAAAAATATATATCTTCAAAAAAGTTGCCAGTGATGGTACAGCTTATAAACTCCATTTGTCGCCTTGACTCTGCAATCCAGGCCTTAAATCTCGTTAATTGTTTTTGTTATTTCCAAACAATCGGATATCTCCCCATTTACAAGACAATAATATACTCCAATTAATCTTTTCATACCTCAATCTTAACAGAGGAGTGTCTTTAGTTCTTTAAAATTCCCTACCTATGGGTCTCATTTGTGGGACCATTGGATTACATTTTCGTTATATACAGTACAATATGGTGGACTTATTGTTTAAGAGGCCTTAAGTGAAAACCAGACTAGAAAGAAAAAAAAGGTTTCCAACGGGAATCAAATCCGTAGCTCCATTGTAAGACAGGTGTCTTACTAACTAGGCCACAGAAGTCGTGAGTGAATCAAAATAAAATTAATTATTTTTATCTATCTGTTATCGAGTTCCACCAAGAATGACAGTTGGAGAATTAGCTATAAATTACACATTAGTGTTCATGGTTAACAATAGAATAATGTTTTATTTTGACTTTGTTTTTGTATTTTCTTTCTGAATACTGAATAACAGTAATGTGTTCGCTATAAATTTGTACTAACAATCCCTCACAATCGAAATTAATTATCAGGTTTCTTTATTTTTTCCTTTTTTCAAAAATGTGTTATGTGTGAGAAATAAAAAAAGTCCCTCTTAGGTGGGACGGGACACAGATATAATGAAAGTGAACACATTTATGTCAAAAAAAATCTGTCACTATCGAACAAACAAAACATATTAAGTAAAATGAAATTCAAGTCTCAAAATAATCTAACATCAAAGACAAATATATAACAGCACTATAATTTAGCCCCTACTTAAGATCTCAATGTATCAAGTTGTTAAGTAAAATTCAGGATATTCTTGTGTTCATTTAAAAATACAGTATTAATATTGGGAGTTCAAGTAAATTTTTCATGTGAATTTCTCATCTCAATATATAAAAATCATTTGTTTTTATGTAATTTTATTGTATGTGGCTGTTGGTCTATATTAAGGAATACCGGAACAAGCAGCAGCAACACCAGCCACAACAACAGCAGCCAGGAGGAGTGCTCACTCAGCAGCAAGGAATGTTTGCCCAGCAGCAAGTATCTCCTCTCAACAGGATGTCTCCGCAGACTACTTTAATAAATCAGCAGAATCAAGTTCAACTCTCTCAACATCATACACTTGCTGTACAGCAACAGAGAGTCAACCAAATGATACAACAATCACAAAATCAGCAGTTGCAAAATCAACAATTACAAAATCAACAATTGCAAAGTCAACAGCAGCAGCTATCGAGTCAACAACAGTCGTTGACAAATCAACAACAACAGATACAAAATCAACAATTGCAAGGACAGCAGTTGCAAAGCCAACAACAGCAACTACAAAATCAACAAATACAAAATCAACAACAATCTCAAAATCAGCATCAAATGCAAAATCAAAAATTGCAAATCCAGCAACAATTACAAAACCAACAGTTACAAAATCAATCGAGTCCACAGCAAAATACAAATCAAATTTTACAAAATCAGCAGCTTCAAAATCAACAAAATCAAAGTCAACAACAATTACAGAATGTCCAAATTCAACAAATTCATCAACAATTAATGTCCAGTCAACCAAGTTCTTCACAGCTTTCACATCATATAAATGCAACTGCTCAATCCCAACAGCATCAATTGTTGGTAAATGCTCAACAGCAACAACAAGAGAGATTAATACTTCAACATCAACAGTTGTCACAACAGCATCAAATGGTTAATGCTGGAAAACAACAGCATCAAATTGTTAGTCCCAGTCAACAGCAACAACATATAGTCAGCTCTAATCCTCAACAACATCCAATAGTTAGTCCTGGCTCGCATCAAATAGTTGGCTCAAGTCCGCAACAGCACTCAATAGTCAGTCCTGGACCACAACATCCTATAGTCAGTCCTGGACCACAACAGCATCCGATAGTAAGCCCTGGTCCTCAACAACATTCGATAGTAAGTCCGGTGGGCCATCAGATGGTTAGTTCAGGACAACAGCAGCAACATCAAGTCATCGGGTCTGGACAACGTCAAATGGTTAGCCCCGGGCCACATCAGATGGTCAGTCCGGGCCCACAACAGCATCAGATGATCAGCCCGGGGCCCCAACAACACCAAATGGTTAACCCTGGGCCTCAGCAGCATCCTATGGTCAGCCCAAGCCAGCAACTACAGAATCAAAGGCCAATCTCTACTCCAAGCCCACAGATGGTGATGCAAATGCAGAATATTCACAGTCCTGCTACATCGCATTCTCCACAACTGCAATCTGTGCAGGTACAATATATTTTAAATTGATACTATATTATACATTTGGCACAAAAATAAAAACAACATTTTTTGTTTGTTTTTATTCTTTTTCTGCAAATTTAATGAAGCCTTCTTGAATTTTATTTTAATCTGAAAGACTTAACAACATACTCAAAAACTAAATCATATATTTTTATTTTTGGACAACTGATAATGTAAAAAAATTAATATGTAGAAATTAAATAACTTATTAATAAATTTAATATAGTAAGATATTTTTAATGTATTCTCGTATTTTTTGACTGTACTGATAAACTTTAAACTTATTATCTAGGGCGGGAATGTGAGTGGGAGTGCATCACCCTTGGGCGCAGGCGGCACTCCTCCCCCTCCATTCAGCCCTTCGAGCGGAGGCCGCTCCCCCCAGGTGATGTTCCCGCGCCCGCCTACACCTCCTGTGCAGGGTAGATTTGCCCGCCCCCCTCAGCACCCTCATAATATCCATCACCAAGGTACATAATTATCTAATTAGTAAGTGAGTGTTATAGTAAGTGACTCGGATGTACATTAACATCCGAGTCACTTACTCTCAGTAGCGCTTTTTTAGTTTAAAAAATTGGTAATTTATCAGAACAGAATATATTCATTTTCTTACCATAGAGAAGGCCTATTCTGCATTCCTTGCATTTTACACAGAACACCTTGATCATTTTATTTGATTAAATCAGATGACTTGTACAAAATATATTTCGCTTTAAACATTGTTTGAGAATTTCGCTAGTGAAATTTTAATGGTGTCATCAAAGTATGACCGAACACTTCAGAAAATAAATGTAATTTAAGCAAATTTGTTTCGTAACATGTTTGTTAATTTTTATATTTGCGAACGTTCAACATACAAATTATCTTCAGGACGCACCCCTGCTTATTCTCGTCTTCTGGAATCATTTGACTCGGCAACTTTATTTGTACCCACTACTAGCACAGATTAAACATTTATTTTGGTCTTCTAGGTAGTAGAACCTTAATCGAGTCATCTAATTAACTTACAGTTAGATTCATTATACATTATGTGTTCCAGGCATTAGAGTCGGAGTGCAATTTGGAAACAGGCAGTCGTCTCCTCTGGGAAGTCCACAGCCTCTAATGTCACCAGGCGCTTCTCCAAATGACAATATATCTGTAAGAATTTTTAATTTGTGTCTACAATTTTAGAAAATTATATTTATATTTTTAGTATATTCTTTGGGATATGCTAGCAAAGCTTAAACATTTCAAAAGAGTAGAAATGCGAGCTTTATGTAGAATGCATTGTAAAATATTGTATATGGAATAAAGAGTGCAGTTTGTAAGAATATAAAAATCCGAAGAAGGCGAAAAAAGTTCTGAAATGGTATGCCTATAAAGAAAGGATAATGATAAAATATTTACAAAATAGTACTATTGAGTAGTATAGAATGAACTAGAAGTTTTAGAGACCTAGGTGAACATGGCACAATCAAATTAATTAAATTCTGGAGAAGCCAAAGGGGAAAAGTCTCAAAATTAGGTTGTCACAATTATTCAGAAGTAATGTTACGAAAGCGCCAGAAAAAACACTAGTGAATTTTGAAGTTAACAAAGAAAATCTAATATGATAGTTTCCTATCTTCGAATCAGTAACATTTGCATTGACTCATTAATGTGTCTGTAATTGACTTCAGGTGCCTTCATTGAAGATACAATATAAGAATTTTTTTCTTAAATCTAGTGTCTCAATTTGGCACAAATTGTACTGTCAGTCTAGAATGTCTAATGCATGCAAGCGTAGAGATATCTATAAATGCGTACACTAAGCAATTGCACTATTTTTAAATGCATCAGAAAAGTAATTTATTTAATTTAACCACTAAATGCTAGGGTTTTTTTACAAAGAGGGTTTCAAAAAACATCAAGTATTTTTTTGTTTTATTTTAAGTTTATACACTTTTCAATTGAAACATAACAATTTAAACATATTTTAATTTTAAAAAATTAAGAAAAATTCAATTTGGTATGGTAGATTTTAAAGCATGGTGTTAAACATAGACCTACGTTACAGTCTGGACAATAATATCGATTTTCACACCGCATATGTTTTCCAGTCTCGCTCTTCTTTGAGCAACACACGACACATCTTTTTGTGGCTGCTGATTTATTCTCTGTCATTGGAATCAGCTTTAAAAAGTGTTGTTCCGTCAGGCGCCATGGATTTGGATTTCTACTTGGCCGTCCACCTTTAGACGAATATTCCGGCTTATGGTAGTTCTCTATGTACCCATTATGAGTTGTAGCCAAAAGTTTAAGTGAGTCATAGAAGAATCTTTTTTTTTATACAAAACAAAAGCGTTCCAGAGCCTGTTCCATCAGGTGAAAAAACATTTTTTTATAGTATTTTTTCCCTCGTTTTCTTGCCACTGGATAATTAAAAAAATGTTGATCTACTCTATCAACACCTCCCATAGTAAAATTGTAATCCACTGCCACTTTAGGTTTGCTTATTCTGTTATTTCTTTTGACAATTTCTACAGAATTCGTACCATGTATGGTGGAAAGAAAGAATACATCACATTTATCCTCTCATCTCATAACCATCACTTTTCCTTTACGATATCCAGGTATAAATCTCCACGTAGTTTTCTTTGGATACAATATCTTCGTTGTTTGGTCTCATACCTTTTCTGTTTGGTCTCATAGTTTCATATGTATCAGTCAAATGCAAAACGAGAAGATCTGCCAGTTGAACAGATGTATAAAAATTGTCAATAGTTAGACAGTGACCTTTATTCAGCAGTGGTTTGATCAGATTCATTACGATTTGTGTTGACATGGGTAAATGCATATATTGAAGCTCACCAACAATTGTTCCTTTTCTTGAGTAGATAAGAGATGACCATATGTATCCTGATTTCAATTCACATAAAAATAACTTTTGATTCCAAATCAGGCACGTTTCATTGGAATATGCTGTACCTAACCCAATTTTCCTTTATAATACATCGATCAATAAGTCCCGGGACTAACCAACAGATGGCGCCTCTAATAACTATCCATACCATTCTCAGTTAGTACCAACCTTTAGAAGTTACGTGTCAAACTTTCATGACATTCCAACATTGTGTCATTGAGTTACACTGGTTTTAGTGACGCTACTTTTGCTATTTTCAAAACAATGGAAAAACCCAAATTTCATTTGTTGATAAAACATTGCTTTTTAATGGGAAAAAATACCGTTCAAACTCAGCGATGGCTTGAAAAGTGTTATCCAGGCTCTGCTCCGTCGAAAACAACCATTTGTCGGTGGTATGCTGATTTCAAACGCGGTCGTACAGACACAAATGATGCTGAACGCTCTAGTCGTCCAAATGAGGCTGTTACACCAGAAAACATAATAAAAAACTCAAAATCGTGATGGAAAATCGCAAAGTAAAGTTGCGTGAGATAGCTGACATCCTAAAGATATCATTTGGAAGTGTTTACACTATTTTGCATGAACATTTGGTCATGAAAAAGCTTTTTTCGAAATGGGTGCCGCGTTTGCTCACAATGGAACAGAAACAACGCATCAATGATTCAGAGCGCTGTTTGGCACTGTTTACGCGAAATAAACAGGAGTTTTTACGTCGGTATGTGACAATGGATGAAACTTGGATCCACCACTATACTCCGGAATCAAATCGGCAGTCAGCTGAGTGGAGAGCAGCCGGTGAAAGTCGTCCGAAGCGACCAAAAACTCAACAGTCGGCCGGGAAGGTTATGGCCTCCGTATTTTGGGATGCGCATGGTATAATATTCACCGATCACTTTAAAAAGGGAAAAACCATCAATAGCGAATATTATGTAGCGTTATTGGAGCGTTTGAAGGCAGAAATTGGAAAAAAACGGCCCCATATGAAGAAGAAAAAAGTTCTCTTTCATCAGGACAATGCACCATGTCACAAGTCGATGGTAACGATGGCCAAATTGCATTAGTTGAACTTCGAATTGCTTCCGCACCCACAGTATTCTACAGATTTGGCCCCCAGCGACTATTGGCTGTTCGCAGACCTCAAAAGATGCTCCAGGGAAAGAGATTTGGCTCCAATGAAGAAGGGATTGCCGAAACTAATGCCTATTTTGAAACCAAAGATAAATCGTTCAACACGGCTGGCATAGAAAAGTTAGGAAAGCGTTGTAATGAATGTATCGCTCTTGAAGGAGACTATGTTGATGAATAAAGAAGAATTTTGGCAAACAAATGTTGTTTTAGTAGTTAGTCCCGGGACTTATTGATCTATGTGTTACAGCATCAGATTTTCGTCAATAGTTATGTGCTGCTGAGGTTTATATGCTTGTTGAAATTTAGTTTTTAGATACAAGTAAACAGGCCAAATTTGATTCTGTTTGGGTTGTGGATGAGTAGCAGGGTTATATGTTTCATTGTTTGATAAGTGGAGGATTTTTTTTTAGCAGAACATATCTTATATGAGACATCACTTTAGCAAAGATTGGAGTCAAAATGGAGTTTTTCTTCTGGCTTATGCAGTATACTCATTGTCATGACAATTGCGAAAAAAATTCGAATCTCAGATACGCTTGTGTGCCATTGATTTTCTATATTTGAAGAGGTTAATGGTTTCGTTCTTTGCATTTGCGTAAAAAACAAATTTGTCTCATCTACAATATTTTGCACCAATTCGTCATCGAAAAAGTAATTGAAAAATTGATATGGTTGAGTAAATGATAAAATTTCTTCATTTATATATGAATTTCCCGTAAATTCAATGGAGGCTGATGATGCTGGTGTGTCTGTTTGGATGTTGATCTCTGTCCATTCGTCTTAATGATGAGACCGACTGGGATATGTTTCATCTTCTGATATAGAACTCGGAATTGAAGAAGAAGAATCACTTTCTGAATTCACTATCACTTTCCATTTGGGATCTTACTTGAAAAATAATATAAAAATTTTAATTGATAAAAAATGTAAAAAAATACTGAATAAAAAAATGCTTACTCTGCACTAGAAAATGTGAACACAATATCGTAAATACGAAATAAGCAACACAAAACACGACCACTCACAACTGCAGGCAAATTTACAATGAATAAATAAAATGCGAACGACTGGCGAGCGTTACACGTGTTAGCAAAAATTAAAACACTGCAAGTCGAGACAAGCGAGCGTGACTCGGGTTAGCGGAAATAGGAACGCATTTGGCGTACGAGAGGGTCTCGTTCAAGGGCATTGAGTGGTTAATATGGTTTTGAATTGAAGCATTTTGATGTACAAGTTAACTATACGCTATACTTGACCAAAGTTTTTTTTTCTAATGCTTCAAATGATATTTTAAAAAATTTTAATTCCTCTTTTCAACAGCGCCAACAGATGATGCAACGTCAACAATACAGTCCTATGGGGCAGCCCCCTAGCTCGCCCCTCTCTCGCAGCCCTCTAGTGTCATCACAGCCCCCCTCTTCGCCCCTGGTGGCTCCGTCTCCATCGCCAGGCCCCGGAGAGCTTCACCACTCAAGTGGGCCCGGAAGTGGAAATAGCGGTGGAGGGGGCGGAGGGAATAGCCAGGTGGCTCCCCTGCCCCACGGCTTGGCCCGATACACGTACTTCAAATTGGGACTGCGCGGAGGCTCTCCAATGTGGGGACTCAATAAGCCCCACAAAAGACCTGACCCCGCATCTCAACAGGGAACCAGCAATCAAATTACAGATGTAACAGGTATGTTGCCCAATTCCTGCTTTATGGTGAATTGAGAAATCATTAAGTTGTCAAGGTGGATTTCAGGAAAATCGTATCAATTTAAAAAAAAAAAAAAAAAACCGAGACTAATGTATTTGTAATATTAGGTATCCCTCATTATACGCGATCTCACTTAATGAAAAATTAAGTCGCCTGCATAGCGTAGATGATTCCCACATTGTGTACATTATTCAGTCTCACTAATTGAAAAAATAATCATCTACTTACCAATCAGACAGCAAGAGAATGATGAATCAGATCAGCCAGACCCAGTTGATTCATTACCCAATTGAAAGGAATAAGTTGTGTAGGCCCTCTAATTTAAATAAAAAACTGTGGAATTTTTCGTGGAACCAATTGATTGCGTAAAGCGAGGGAAACCTATATTTTGCTTACAATATTGACAAATGTATCTTTTTATAACTACAGTAAAAATCTGTTAATTAGAAAAACGATAATTTGTACTTTTCACCATTTTCTAGGTCCCGAAATCGACTTTTCGTAGTAAATTCTACCGTTAATTTGAAAAACTTCATATATCAATCATAATTTGTAATTTTTTTTGTCAAAA
Source organism: Odontocerum albicorne (assembly GCA_949825065.1). NCBI lineage: Eukaryota > Metazoa > Arthropoda > Insecta > Trichoptera > Odontoceridae > Odontocerum > Odontocerum albicorne. The sequence goes on along the minus strand of OX463846.1, from coordinate 19,354,034 downwards.
AGTGTATGAATTCTAATAATTCGAAATTTTCCACGTAAATCACGGATCCACATAGTAGCCGGCCCTGGCGGTAGGACGACCAGTGTATTACGTGACATCGAACTGTTATATTCCTAGGGCTCCCCTTATGTCCAAAGATTCAATATCAAAATACTTCTGATTATTATCATAAATATGGAGAAACCCATCGAGAACCAACTGCAGGAACGAAACCAATATGCAACACGTAATGTCTGCTCCGTCTCGCAAACAAAATGTGACTTCACCGAGACAGCTAGTTTCTAAAATCGAGCGTATATGCACCCTATTTGTGTAAGCGAGAAATCTATATGAGTAGGCACATCTCTTGAAATGGTCAACGTGCTAAGGAAGACCCATTGACAAAAGACCGATAAAATTATGAAAAAGGGTATAATAAAAATATTATTTCACCATTTTTTGTAACTGTTCCTTTCTATAAATTGGCAAATTTTCTCTCATGAAATTCGAATTCTGAGAAGAAATTCAAGTGACGCGATCTTTGATGTTTATTGTTTATATTCTGAATATGAATCAGTTCTTTGTTGATATCCCCAAAAATTACTTTGTTTACTTCAGTATGAAGTCATTTATAAATCGCAACATAATGAATAACATGCTGTACATCATATTATTCATATTTCGAAGTTGGATGCCTGTCGGGCAATTGCGACATCCTGGGCCAAGGTAACACCCACAATGATCACCAACTGTTTCCATAAGAGTAAAATAATTCTTGGTCTGGAAGAGTTGATTGAGACAATGTAGTAGATGGTGGAAATCAAAGAGTTTTTTTTATTCTTTGATGGGGGTCAGTATCCTAGAATGAGTCGTTACGTTCGATGATGGACTCATTACATCTGACCTCAATCTCAATGAAACAATAGCCGATGATGATAGAAGACATACCATCCAGAATTGATGTTTTGCGTTATTTGGGAGAGGTGCAAAAATACTTGTGTAATAAACCTGACACCGTTGAATGTTTGTCAAAAATGTAATTTTGTGGTAGGACCACATTGCAGTCAAGTGTGCGCCCATTTTTAACCCAAATAAGTGACATTAAATGGTATACTTTTGAGTGTTCTTTTCATATAAATTATTGGATATTTTTTAATTTTGTTTGTAAATTTACCTTTAATAATTTTAACAACTGTGAACATTAATTTGTCAAAAACTTTAAATGGTGAATTATATTGTAATCAAGTGTGCAACCAAATAAAAACCAGTGACATCATATTTATTACGCATTCAAACATAGTTAAAAATAAAAACAAACATAAACAAGTTAATCTATGTAAACCATCTTAAATTAAATAAGTGCCAATTATAGTGGTTTTTTTTATTCATACGTGTTGACTGCGCATGAAAAATAATGCATATTTTATTTATTTATATTACCATTAAATATGTTATTATGTCTAAATATTGCGGAAATATGTTGACAAAACTTTACTTGACTTACATTATTTTTACAGTAAGAAAAAAAATGGGTGCGATGTTCTGTCAGGAATTGCTGAGCAAATTCGAATTATTTTTTTAGTGATCGCGTAATTAGTTTTTTTTGTGAAATTTGGTCCCCTGAATTTCGAATTAATAGACTTTTACTGTATCTTAATATATAATAAAAATGTACATTGTATATTTTTCTTGCTTTTAAGATTTTTTACTTGACAACTAATAAAACAGGTTTTACTCTATAGACTAATTTTTGTTTTTTTTTGTCTTCGCAATAGGTCCAGTTCAGAAGCCTAAAAAAGAACCTCATATAAGTAAAGTATCAATTCTTAAGAAGAAACCTCAAATTAAAGTGTCATCTATGCTGCCAACCACATTACCTGCTCCTATAAATGCAAAAATTAGCTCACTCATGATCAACTCTGAACACAATGATCCTGAAGAAAGCTCTCCTCCAGTCAGCCCTGATAAAATTTCCCTAAATACAGATATTAAAGAAGGTAAAATCCCTCTTAATAAGTCAGTACATTATGAAACTAAAGTTTCAGTTAAAAATACAAAAGCCTTGGATAAAAATAATGCAGATTCTGTACAACCTTCTGAAGAAGATGTGGTATTGATTGATAGTAGTCCAGATGACAATAAACAACAAATATTGGATTTTGATGATGAAAGTGATAAAAATTTTGTTGGCGCCGAAGTGTCACTTTGTGCGGCCGCAGGAGATTCAGATCATGGGGAACTGTCTGTCATGGAGCCTTATCCTCCTGTAGAGATTTCTGAAATTGCTGGCAGCCCACTTGATCCTCAAGAATACGTATTGTTTTCTTCAGACGGAGTGGACTATACTGTTGACAGTGATGATACCCTTAAGCAATTAAGTTTTATACAAAAAGATGCAGTTGTTATAAGCTATAGTCGTCAAACATCAGAATCAAATGGTGAAAGTAATTTACAAAGTCCTGTAGAAGGAAGCGAGGATGAAGGCAGTTGTGTTCAGATTGATGATGAGACAAATGAAAAGACGGCTCACTCTGGACGCCAAGGTAAAAATGTAATACAAATTGAAAATAACGCTGCAGGCCAATCTGAGATTGTAATAATTAGTTCTAATGCTGTTTCACCGGAAGAACATATTGCGACAGAAGAAGATTTTGAAGAATTGATTGATAGTGGTAAACCCGAAGATGGGGCAGAAGAAGAAACAAGCAAAAAATCCCCCATTGAAAAAAGTTCTACTCCAGTAACTACAGAATCACAGCCACCCACAACAATAACACGAACTGAAACTACGAAAAAGACAGTAGCAGTAATAAGCTTGGCTACAAAACCACCCCAAAATGCAAGTGTTCAACAATTTAAACTTGTAAATGCTGCCAAGTCTACATCAGGTATAACACGTTTGCCTCTTGCAGCAGTAATTTCTCCTCATCCAAATACAAAAATTTTGAATGAAGTTTCACAAGCAACTGTAGCTTCTGTATCTATTGCTAATCAAACAATCTCTGTTCCTGTTTTAAAGGGTTTAAATGTTCCTATCAATCAAATTACACCTGGCGGGCAAGGAAGCAGTTCGCCAGTGTCTCACATTAAAAAGGTTCCTGTTCCAATTACAATTTCAACTCCTCTGAGTGTACCAATGTCAAAACCTATTTCATCAGTGATTATATCTTCAAGCATCCCAAGAATGCCAACATTAAGCCCTGTAATAACATTAGCTACAACCACTTCTGGAGGAGTAACTAGGATGCCTATAATACTTACTCAGCAGCAAATAAAGGAGAAAATTGTAAACTGTATTGTTGAAAAGTCAACCATTATGTCAAGTGCAAATATTTCATCAATACCAAGTTGTAATATATCGTCCATGCCAAATTCGAATATTTTGTCCATGTCAAGTTCCAATATTTCATCCATACCAAGTTCGAATATTTCATCCATGTCAAGTTCGAATATTTCATCCATGTCAAATTCGAATATTTTGTCTATGTCAAGTGCGAATATTTCGACAATTTCAAGTTCAAATATTTCATCCATGTCAGTTACTCAAGATGCAACACTGCCAGCAAAAATTTTTCAAGATGAATCTGCTTCTCCGGATAGTTCTCTTAGTCAGGATGAAACTATTGAAAACAGTACAAATAATAGCGGAAATTCAGATAAGAGCAATATTCCATCAATGAGAGGAAATGAAAAGAGCCATATAAAAGTACAAAATTTAGAAATGAATCAACAAAATATGCCTTCTTCACTCATAATAGTCAATCATCCTCACAAAACTAAGCAAGATGTTGACATTGAAACTGAAATCTCTACTCATACTGAACTTCCTCAAAAAACAATTTCAACACTTGTCTTGAGTAAGTCTGAAATATCCAAATCTCCAGATCGAGTCAGTGAAAAAATTCCTGATAATATAATGGAGGGCGATGAAGAAGACAAAGTAATAAAACCAGATGAAATAAGTGATGTTACGAAACATTTTGTTTCCAATACTATTTCAAATGATGATCTTAGAAAAGATATCTCTGATGATAGTATTGATATGGCACATGTCAAAACTATAAAAGCAATTGCAAATCAAACAAAAGAGATGGTTTTGGATTCTAACATGCGTATTACATCGGAGGTTTCTCAAGAATCTATTCAAATTTCTATACCTTCGCCAACCCCGTCGCAAGAACAATATTTGAACAATATTACGCTTGAATCACATGAATCTGATATAACGAGCAGTGGAAATACCAATCAGAAACAAGTAGAATCTTTTGAAGAAATGCTCGACATGCTTAACACTATTAGAGGAGATACGAAACATTTTCCTATCAAACTTAGAGAACATACAGATTCTTCTCAAGAAAGTACATCCACCCTCATGGATAGAGAACATGACTCAATGTCAGATCTTGATGATATCATAAGGCAAGATTTGAACAGTAATGCTGAACACAATCAAGAATCCATCAAGTCAACAATACCAGTTCATGTAATTATAAGGTCAAGAGAGTCATCGCCGATTACTGTAGCAACACCACGTATAACAACTATTGTACCGCAGTTATCCCCATTACCTACTGAATTGACCACGAATATAGCTAATGTTTCTCAGCAGCTAAGGTCCATAATGTCTTCACTGAATACTTCCAAAGTTGATTCTTCAGTCAATACTACAATTAAGAAAACTAATGTCCAATCCGATTTAGGAGCATCCACACAAGTGAATTTTGAAAATCTTCTACCTTCTACTAAAGTTGAAGTTGTAGCGAGTAAAAGTTCAAATCGTGGTTTGATGGAGAAAGCTGTAATGAATAGTATGAATCTCCCTGACACATTTCAACTAAATACACCTTCAACAACTAATTCGAGAATAAATACTGTAACATCAGTGAGTGGCGGAATTGTCCGGAGCCAGCAGTCACCACATGGATCGCCTAGTGGTTCTCCAAGGCATAGTCCGCTTCTGGTTTCCAAATCTCCGATTCAATCTCCTCTGATAATTAATCAATCTGCTGTTGAAGAACAACCTACATCTACAATACAAACTCCTGTTATAACTCAGCAAATCATTCAAATGCCAGCTTTATCTAAAATTCAGCCCAACACCTCGCAAATTACTTCATCTGTGATTCAAACAAATATACAATCATCACCTGCATCAGTGATGCATAAGGGTCAACTTGTATCGACAAATATCTTAAGTTCGACTTTGTTACAAAACGCACGTCATGTTTCAAATAGTAATATTCCTATCCCCGTTCAGAATATTAGTTCGAGCCAACCTCCTGCGCTTATTATGACTTCAAGGCCTGCTGCAATAATATCTGCTCATCAGTTACCTTCGTCTAGTGTTCAAACAACAAGCATCCTCAGTGCCAGCCTTTCTCAACCTATGTTAACCAAATCATCTATGAGTCCTAATATAATTTCATCATCAAAACTTTTACATAGCCAACTGACTTCACCCCTGAAGCGTTCAAAGTCTACAGACGAGCCAAAGAGAGAGGTAGTTGTGGGACATATCCAACCTACCAAGAGACACAGCCTGGAATCTGTTATTGTGAAAAGTGAACCCATGGAATGTGATGATGGAACATCTTCAAATGTAGAATCAAATGTATGCAAATTTCCAAATTTAAATATGCCACAAAAAACTGATGAATCTCAGAATGTACTTTTAAAACAACTGCTTCAAAATTCTGGTGGCAGCTCTCCAAGTGTGGTACCTTCTCGAACCGGACCTTCACTGTTGGGCAGCCAAAGACCTGCTCCTAGTCTAGGATTAGTACCATCTCTTGAAGCGCAGTTAGCAAGGCCATCTATTCCGCCACCTCATTTGCCTTTGACTTCTTGTGTGGAGCCCCCAAAAACATCTCCAAGGCCTATAATTTCTAGAGAAAACCCTTTTGTTTCAAGATCACCAATTTCCTCTGTTGCTCCACCACCTATTGTGACAGCAGCACCACTTACCACACACTCGGCTTTAATGGATGTAAGAAAACCAATCAACAAATCAACACGAGAAGAACCACCATTGACTCCAACGTCTTCAACTCCATTATCTACTCCATCTGCTTTTTCACTGATATCCACTGAAATTGCTTCACAAAATATAAAAAAGGAAGTTTCTGCTCCCCAACCTAGTCCAGTTCATCAACCTTTTGTACCTCAAGAAGTAAAAAAGGAACTTTTGGATGAAAGCTCTCAACAATCAGCAATATCTGGCATTTCAGCTGCATCAGATCAAAGTAAATTGGATATTTCTTTAAAAGAGGAACTTGGCGAAAGTACAAGCAATATGGATACAACACCAGAAAGTGGTACTATTCAAGAAACTGCCTTAGAAGCAAAGAAAAGGAAGCGTAGGGAGTATCAACAAAAACGTAGACTGATGCAAATAAATCAGCAAAAAGCAGAGTCAGTTAATAGTGTTAATACTAATATCAATAACAACAACAATAAAAAAAGACCGAGAAAGGGGTCTAAAGTTGAAGAGGATTATGACACTTTTATTGATAATTTAATGGTGCAACTGAGACAACTTCCTCCTATGCAAGTTCAGGAGCCTGTATTGGGTAAAAATTATGGTGTTTGTCCCGTTTTTGGTTCTGGGGATCTTACAAAAATTAATACAAGTAAAGAATATAGCTTAAGATTTGGTGATCTAGTTGGTGATTTTGGTGATGCATGGATACCTAATGTAGCTGATTTCTACAATACAGAACCTTTTGGTGACGATGAATCACTACCTGAAAAACCCCCAGTGTCTACACAAAGAGGATTTTACGATCAAGAGTTTTCACCTATACGATTGGATACTGATTCAGATGACAAGAAAATAATAGATCTATTCCGCAGAGACAGAGATGTTGATACTCCAGATACAATAATTAGCAGTTCTAGTCCAGAAAGCCACTTGTGGGATGATCCCTACCCTTTCCCAGGTCTCCGACTTATTGACGAGGACACAGATAGCGATGATGACAATGCAAGGTCTACTTCTCCTGTTATTCCTATTATTGCTCCTGTACCTATAAGAATAAAACCGGTAACTCCTCAGATAACTGAAAAAGAAAATGACAAAGAAAATATATGTAATAATGTTAACAAAGAAAATGTTTCTATCAAGTCAAAAGTGATGGGATCAGATTCTGACTCGGAAAATAATGAAAATGTAACTGTCACCCTGACTCTAACATCTGGAGCAGCTGAAGACATTCTAGGAGTGTTAAGAAAGTTGGCAGGCATTCTCCATATACCGCCCCCTACTGCCTATCAAATAGTAGAACGAACTGCCACTCCTCCATCACATAAACTTGGTCTATACAGATTTAAAGGCAAGGATGGCAAAGAAGGTGCCCCTATTGATATTCAAAGTATTTTAAATGGTGCTGCAAAATTTTGCCGACATTGCGATGTGGTTATATTAGATTCTGTTATAAGAGCAAGAGCCTCAGAATTTCCTTTACTAACTTCATTTAAGTCTAATAGTGATTTATTGAGTGACGTTGAATCAGAACTATACTTTTGCAGTACTCAGTGTTACAAACGATTTGCATGGAGACCGACAAATATTCTTATTGACAAAAATTCATCTAAGCAATTTGAAGGAGATAAAAATCTTACACCTGTGCTCGATAAATTATTGACTGTTAAAGAAAAGGATGAAATGGACACGACATCAGCCGACAGTATAGAGACGGATGACATTGATAGAAAACCAAATTTGAAAGAGGAAAAAATGGATATTTCATATTTTGATTCTATAGAAAAGGAAAATGACACTGAAGGAAAGGTATGTTTGAAAGATGAAGACAAGGCAATAAAACAAGGATTGAAAGATGCCAGCTGTTCTGGGCCACCTGCTAAGCAATTCAGAGGGCAACAATACAAACATTGGTCACCGGGATGCATTATGCCACTTACTCGGTACAAGAAACCGACAGATAGAGAAATTACTGAACTTGTCTACCGATCTGGCATTACAGTAATGCCTGCGAAAATATCTGAAGACATAAGAAGATGCACATTATGTCACACTCAAGGAGATGGAGTTGCCGATGGACCAGCTCGTCTGTTAAACTATGAAGTGGACAAGTGGGTGCATCTCAACTGCGCTCTCTGGTCTGATGGTGTGTACGAAACTGTCAATGGAGCACTGATGAATTTTGAAAATGCTCTTCAGGCTGGAATGTCAACAACTTGTGTATTTTGTGATAGGACAGGCGCTACAGTTCGATGTTTTAAGACTCGTTGCAGCAACGTGTATCATCTGGGTTGTGCCATGAAGGATAACTGTGTGTTCCATAAAGACAAGACGGCACACTGCTCTGTGCACACACCCAAGGGCGAGAAGGAGAATGAGTTGACGACACTGAGTGTGCAGAGGCGGGTGTACGTACAAAGGGACGAGAGCAGGCAGGTGGCGGCCGTGATGCACCTGGCAGATCTGACGCACCTACTGCGCGTGGGCGGACTCATCTTCCTCTCTGTGGGCCAGTTACTGCCTCACCAGCTTGCAGCGTTTCATACTCCGCATTTCATCTATCCAATTGGCTATAAAATTGTAAGTATCATAAAAACTGCTGCTTCATTTTTATTCCACAATTTGTACTCGTGAAGCAAAAGTGTTACCAAATTTAACTATCAATACTCGGGCAAATTTTTAAATCAAGAACGGATAGACCTTACTTGGAATTGTTTAGTTAACAAAGTTATTTCATTTGTGATTTGTTTTATCAAACACTGTTTATTCCACTTTTTGTAACGGTATAACCCTACCGGTTTCAAGGCTTTCACCTCATCATCACGGGAGTACAAACAAGACTGGATTCTGTTCGAACTGGTACCAACATACACATTTCTAACGGTAAACAGGCAAATTTATGTTTATTAGGATGGTTGAAGTTGCTGGAATTATATTCTTCTATATATGTCAAAGTCAAATGTACCATTTTTGCGAGATAATGTTAGGTCCAAGAAATTTAATTTTCCATCCTGTTCGGTTTCTATAGAATTTAAATATTTTAGAAATTGGTTTAACTGTCTATCGGTACCCGTCCAAACACAAAGAATGTCATCTGCATACCTAAACCTTTACACTAATTTGGTTTAACTGTCTATCGGTACCCGTCCAAACACAAAGAATGTCATCTGCATACCTAAACCAGCACACTAATTTGGTTTAACTGTCTATCGGTACCCGTCCAAACATAAAGAATGTCATCTGCATACCTAAACCAGCACACTAATTTGGTTTAACTGTCTATCGGTACCCGTCCAAACATAAAGAATGTCATCTGCATACCTAAACCAGCACACTAATTTGGTTTACCTGTCTATCGGTACCCGTCCAAACACAAAGAATGTCATCTGCATACCTAAACCAGCACACTAATTTGAATCTCTGGAAACTCTTAATTGACAGGAAAGGCAAAAGTGGTGTGTATAAACTTTTTAAGTGCTGACTGTGATAATTTCTATATATGAAAGACAGGAAGATTATTTGAAAAGAGATTTCGTGAACACAAATCCGCCTAATTTACAAATCCTCTAATTTATTCTGAAATGGCTAATCATTGTCACCGTGAAAATCATACATTTTCTATCGATGATGCCAAATTCTTACATATCAGTAGTAACGGAAATAAATTGGACATATTAGAGGCCCTAGAAATTTCTAAGTCAGTGCATCGGGGTGAACATCTGGCAAACATATATTTCAAGAATCTCGCCGCTGCTTGCTGAGGTTGTTTCCTCCCTTCCTCGACCCACAGTCCCCAACCCGAATGTTTACCGTTAGAAGTGTGTATGTTGGTACCAGTTCAAACAGAATTCAGTCTTGTTTGTGCTCCCTGATGATGAGGTGAAAGTCTTGAAACCGGTAGGGTTATACCGTTACAAAAATTGGAATAAACAGTGTTTGATAAGAACAAATGACAATGTCTTTAAACCTTTACAATATTAATGCCTTAACTATAAATAATATATTTTATTTCAGTTTGTTTGTCCCCGATAAGTTTTTTAGGGGAACAAATTTCATATTTAGGCATTTTTGCTTCTTTTAAGAGTTCTTAAATCAAATTTGAGTGAACATAAGCAGAAAAAATCTGAGAAAAATATAAGAATTAGTGGTCTAAATGCAGATTGGTTTGTATTTTGAAATACAAACTCACTTTCTATAAATTAGAGATCATCACTGGGAGACTGTTTGAAAATATTGTATAAGGGTTTCAGAAATTCAGCCTCTATTTACACAATCTCCATTTACGTAAATGCGGTTTATTATATTTCTAAATCCATAATAGTGACATCTATTGAGTAATAATTTGGCTTCTAAATCAACAATTTTTTATATACAACTATAGAAGCGACAACAGTAATAATAGATTAGAATTATTCAGCGAAATTGATTTTGAATAGGTGCAGCAAATTATTAGTTGTATAATTTTTCTTCTTCATAGAAATAAATCATAACATGTATTTTATTAGTTATCAGTAACCACTATTATAAACTAAAGCATTTTGAATGAAGCGAGAGTAGAATATCTGGAAATATGTAAAAGATCATCTATTTTTCATAACATTCAATGGTTCCATTTACTCGGTTTTCATTTTGCATGTTTTCCTGGAATTAATTACCAGCATAAATGGAGGGATTAAATAAACCTTTTAAAAAAAATCAAGATGTACTTTTCAAGTTATGTCATTTTTTTTTCTATTTCTATTCTATCTAAATCTTAGGTACATGAACAAAGATATTCAAGAAAAAAGTGATTGATTTCTACTTGAATAATTGTTTTTATCCTGAATGGAAAAGTAATAAATTTTATATGATAGTTATTTCATAGATCACTGGTTTTCAGCCGGTGTCCTATAAATTTACAATTGTTCAACAAAATTTTGAATTTTCCTATTATCAATGATATAAAAAAACTTACTGTAAAATGCTGTACAAATGCTTGCATTGAGAAAATACATGGGGTGAAAATATACGACAGATTACAGAATGAAGTGAAAAGGATGAGTAAGATAAAGAAGAGCACACCGAGATGGTTTGGGAATGTGAAACGAATGAAAGAAGAAAGACTAACAAAACAAATATATAGTGCCAATATGAGTGTGGAAGTGTGTGATATGAAGAGCAAGGAAAGTATAGTTGGATCAAGTGAATGATATTTTGAAAGAAGGAAATGTAGAGTGTCTGAGAAATGGTATAACTTGTTTGAGAAGGTGTATGGATGTGAAGGAGAGAACTCCGACAGAGAAAAAGCGTGATAGCGTGTAAAACAATGTCATTTGAATCTTCAATGAAGAACTAACACATCGATCAATAAGGCCCGAGACTAACCAACAGATGGCGCATCTAATAACAAATCCATACCATTCTCAATTAGTACCAACCTTTAGAAGTTACGTGTCAAACTTTCATGACATTCCGACATTGTGTCATTGAGTTACACTGGTTTTAGTGACGCTCCTTTTGCTATTTTCAAAACAATGGAAAAACCCAAATTTCGTGTGTTGATAAAACATTGCTTTTTATTGGAAAAAAATACCATTCAAACTCAGCGATGGCTTGAAAAGTGCTATAAAGGCTCTGCTCCATCGAAAACAACCATTTGTCGGTGGTATTCTGATTTCAAACGCGGTCATACAGACACAAATGATGCTGAACGCTCTGGTCGTCCAAAAGAGGCTGTAACACCAGAAAACATAAAAACCCCTCAAAATCGTGATGGAAAATCGCAAAGTAAAGTGGCGTGAGATAGCTGATATCCTGAAGATATCATTTGGTAGTGTTTACACTATTTTGCATGGTCATGAAAAAGCTTTTTTTGAAATGGGTGCCACGTTTGCTCACAATGGAACAGAAACAACAATGCATCGATGATTCAGAGCGCTGTTTGGCACTGTTTACGCAAAATAAACAGGAGTTTTTGCGTCGGTATGTGACAATGGATGAAACTTGGATCCACCACTATACTCCAGAATCAAATCGGCAGTCAGCTGAATAGAGAACAGCCGGTGAAAGTCGTCCGAAGCGACCAAAAACTCAACAGTCAGCCGGGAAGGTAATGGCCTCCGTATTTTGGGATGCGCATGGTATAATATTCATCGATCACCTTGGAAAGGGAAAAACCATCAATAGCGAATATTATATAGCGTTATTGGAATGTTTGAAGGCAGAAATTGCAAAAAACTGCCCCATATGAAGAAGAAAAAAGTTCTCTTTCATCAGGACAATGCACCGTGTCACAAGTCGATGGTAACGATGGTCAAATTGCATGAGTTGAACTTCGAATTGTTTCCGCACCCACCGTATTCTCCAGATTTGGCCCCCAGCGACTATTGGCTGTTCGCAGACCTCAAAAAGATGCTACAGGGAAAGAGATTTGGCTCCAATGAAGAAGTGATTACCGAAACTAATGCCTATTTTGAAACCAAAGTTAAATCATTCTACACGGCTGGCATAGAAAAGTTAGGAAAGCGTTGGAATGAATGTATCGCTCTTGAAGGAGATTATGTTGATGAATAAAAAAGAATTTTGGCAAATAAATGTTGTTTTAGTAGTTAGTCCCGGGACTTATTGATCGATATGTTCATTCATTTACTTTTTTATTTTTTTACTTCACGAAATGAAAAAAAAATATTTCAAGTCACTTGCACTTCTGAGTACATTAGTTATATTACTCTTTTGCTGTATACAATACAACCAGGTGGGTTTATTGCCATGTAGCAATCTCTTCCAATCAACCAAAAAACTATCCTGGAATCCTATTTGAAAATAAATGGCATACTAACAGGAATTGATCTGCAACCCCCGGGTCAGAAAACAGACTTCTTACTATCTAGGCCACAATGCTTGATATTCGATAATAATATTAAATGGACAATTTATATAGCACCATCTAGAGAGCAAACTCTCAGCTCATTCAAACTATTTATTTTCTCAGTTTAAATTGATATTTTTAATTTTGCTGTTTCACAGCTTCGAAAAGTACGCCACAACATGATTTCTAACTAGAATCAGAATTAACAATATTGTAAATATTTCTTTATCTTTTTCACAGATTCGTTTTTACTGGTCCATCAAACGATTTAACTGCCGTTGCCGATATATCTGTCAAATTGTGGATGGTGGAGGCCGTCCAGAGTTTGTAGTGACTCCACAGGAGGAGGGAGTGGAAGAGTGCCGAGGCTCCACTCCCCGTGCTGCTTGGGGCCCCCTGCTGACAGCCCTGGTAGCTCTGCGCCAATCTCAAGATTGTCTGAGACTCTGGCCCGATCATCTTACTGGTGAAGACTTATTTGGGCTAACTGAACCAGCCATCGTCAGAGTGTTGGAAAGTTTGCCAGGTAAAAAAATCCCCATTGTATATTCTGTGAACAATTCTTATTTTATAACAAAACTATATTCAACCATGATTATGAAACATTTGTTTTAATATAATAATACTGAAATTTTAATATAATAATACTGAATTTATTTCCACTTTTGGCTCAACAAAAAATAAAACGTTTTTACAAAGCATCAAGGATATAAAGTACCGTATTAGCCCGACTATAAGGCGAGGTTTTTATTTAAAAAGGCGACTTGTAAATAGGGGGGTCACCTTATATTCGAGTTTTATTTTTCATAATATAATGGTAAGGGAAATGTTTTTTTCTCCAAAAAGCAGATGAAAAAATAGGGGTCCCCTTATAATCAGGGTCGCCCTATAGTTGGGCCGATACGGTAGATGAGTAGTTTATAAGCTTTTTGTGGAAATTATTTTTTCAGATTTTTTTGTGTGCATTTTGTATATTCCATCTTAAAGATCAAATCAAAAACACTAAATAAAATAGCTAAGGTTTTTAGATTTTTTATATATTTGAATCTTGGGTTCGATTCCCGTCTGATTAGAGTCCAAGTTCAATTAATACCTTACTGAGGTGAGCTGGCTCAGTCAACGGCATTATATCTCTTAATGTAATTTGAATGTGGAGAATGAATTCAAGGAGCCTAGTAAATGCGGTGGAAATGCATTTGATGAGAAGAATATATGGTTTTTAGAGATGTATGCATGTGAACTTATGACTGATGTGTTAAGTAGGGTGGATAAGAAGACACTGATTTGGATTTATTGAACTAATGGGTTAAGAGAGACAGACTTAACAAATTTTCAATATGAACTTAAGTTGTAGTCATAGTAAAGAAAAGTAAGGTTGGACCATAGGAATTAAAATTTGGAAAGAAGGTAAGGTAAGAAATGAGAGAAATCGAATAAACTACAAAAAAATGTTTGGATGTGTTGGAGGCAAAAAAAGTATGTACAGGAAATATAGGAAAATAGCGTAATGATATTTATTATTATTTAAAGCATTCCCTAAAAAAAATTGATTACAGGAATCGACACCTTATCAGACTATCGTTTCAAGTATGGACGAAACCCACTTTTGGAGCTTCCATTAGCTGTGAACCCATCAGGGGCAGCTCGAACAGAGGCGCGCAGTGCAGCCAGGGGTGCAGCGTGGCGGCGATCACTAGCCGTACGTGCCCCCCATACTGTGCCACCTCGCCCCACTCCACCGCCCCTAGCACCCCCGCCACCACCACCACCTCCTGGGGAGCCCGCTTGCCCTTACAGCAAACAGTTTGTGCACAGCAAGAGCAGCCAGTACAAGAAGATGAAACAGGAGTGGCGGAATAATGTTTATTTAGCCAGGTATGTTGATACCTAGATAATTCATTTGAATACATCAGTTTATTGTATTATATTATACTTTCATTGTATATAGTATAACCTATTAGATTTAATTGCCATGTAACAATATCTCCCAACCAACAACAAAAGTTTTTAAACAAGCTTTAAGTGAAAGCCAGGCTGGAACACTTAAAAATCTGTACACCAATGGGAATCAAATCTACAAGACCCTGGCGAGTAAACTGGCGCTTTATTAACTAGGCCACGGGGGCCGTCTTAAAGAAGTCTGTGATGTTAGGAAGAATGTATCTTTTTTATAATTCTTTCTAAAACCCCAGACTTGTTTAGCAGTCACGCACCAATCTTCTTCTAATGTGATTACTTGAAGTTTAATAATTTTGTCTATACCCTTAGGTCTATGGGGGTGCACCTTTTCTTCAAACTTCATTGAAGTCCTGTTATATTTTATACAGAACTTAACTCTTCCTACTGTCATAATTTTATTTAAATTAAAACAACTGAAATTTGTCTCAAAAAAAAACTTAGGAATAATAAATTATTTCAATATTTTCTTACAACCAAATTGTTTTGGCTCTTGATTTCAAAATAATACCAAATATCCAACAAGATTTTCAATGTGACCTAGTAAAAAGTAAAAATCCCTTCCATCATAATATCACGGAAATTGCAAATTAAATTTAAGTCTTGTTTTATATTTATTTAACACCCTTTTTGTTCTATTAGTAATGTAGCATTGCCACAAAACACTTCCATCCAAGTTGGTTCACATCCCAATATTCCACACCCGTCCACCTCAAGATAAGTCTGCGAATCACCTTCTAACACCAGTTAATAGATGTAAGATCTGCTTGTTCGATGTTCTAGTAGATGATGAAACAATGAAACTTTTGGCGACCTAATTTTAATTTACTCTTTTTTTGCAGATCAAAAATACAAGGACTAGGATTGTATGCCGCCCGAGATTTGGAAAAACACACTATGGTTATCGAGTACATCGGAGAAGTTATTCGACATGAGCTCTCTGAAATTCGGGAGAAGAAATATGAAGCGAGTGTATGTACCTTTTAATAGATCAATTATAATGATACTAATTTATAGATACTTGACGGAAATTAGTTTAATTTGGCATGTCTTCTATGTAAAGATAATCAGTTTTACTTTCGGTGGGGATAGATAGTCTAATAGATGTAACTTTTCTATTATAAAGAAGAAAAATATTTCATTTTAAATTTAGGTCCCGGCTTTAACTTTGTGGAACTCCATATGTATCAGTAAATTACTTTGTTATTCCATTAATTGACATTAATCCTCACTACAATGTTTATACTTCCTATCCCGTTGCTCTCTTCAGGCAGAATGATCCCAGTTTGTTATAAGAGCAGTGTTAAGATCAGACTGGTGTCATGTTACTATGGAGCACCCAAATTGGAAGTGTGTGTAATCTTGATACCAAAATTTCAGTTTTATTATTTTTTATTATAATGACAATATTAATCAGAAACATGTCTTTTAGATAATCAATGCAAAGGAAGGATGTTTGAGAGGTTATCATGTATATAGGAGTATATATAAAATATATTTCTTAATCCTTACAGTTACACATATTATCTAACATTTCATAATTCAAACTGTTTAAATTGACAGCAGTTTCAAATCCTATGATAGACAGAGTAACATTACACTACAATAAGGAAGTTGTGAAAAAAAAAATGTATTTCCAGAATCGGGGCATCTACATGTTCCGACTGGACGAAGACCGAGTAGTGGATGCCACGCTGAGTGGCGGACTGGCGCGATACATTAATCACTCGTGCAACCCCAACTGTGTAGCCGAAGCCGTGGAGGTGGAGAGAGACGTGAGGATCATCATATTTGCCAAGAGGCGAATACTTCGTGGAGAAGAGGTAAATTTGTCTGTTTGGATTTAGTACAGAATTAAACTATAAAGAAATTCACCTTTTTTGTTCCAAAATCTTAAATTTAAAAATTATGATTTATATATTTTTTTCTAATGGAGTCAGTTTTCAACTGATTTAGCTTCTACCTTACTCCAGTGGATTTTTTTCATAATTTCAATGGTTTTCTAGTTGTGCTGCCAAGAATATTGAAATCAAACCAAACGGTGTCAAAAACCAGTCTGAGACAACTATTTTATCATCATCGGGAATCAAACCCAAAACCTCTGAATGGAAGACATGTGTTCCACCACTAAATCATAGAGGTTGACAAGAAGAGAGATTTAATACCAAATTTGCTAATCCTGATAAATGACAACTACTACAGCATTAATGGATATCATTTGTGTGAGAATCGAGGAATAAAAATGTTTTGGTCACTTTTGACTCGCCATAATTCTTTATAAGCTTAATCAAATCCTCATTATATTGAAATTGGATAATTATCTGATCATTTGTCATCCTGTCCAGCATTTTTGTATTTTTTATATCTGACAATTAGAGAGCAGGTGTGTGATTAACTTCATTATAATAAAACGAATCGATAAAACTGGAATAACGAACAATGAGGCTCTCATTTAGAACATACATGAAGGCTGCATGTAAAATATGCATGAAATGTCTAGGGCTTAATTCCTTTTTAAAAGACGTTAATTGAAATATGACATTTTATTTCTTCACAAGTTAACATAAAATATATTAACTCTTATCATTTAGTTAGCTAATTTTTAAAACATCTTTCATCTCCTTGTGCTGAAACATGGAGATTGTCCAAAATGCATAACATTAAGAAGCAATCCATCCTTTTGTTGCTTAACCCAAAACTAGTGGAGTTGTTTAGCAAAAATATTATGAAACCGTATTATAGAAACTAAAATTCTCTTAGTTTCATCATTTTACAATTTTCAGAAAGAAATTGAAGAAAAATGTAATTTTGAAAAAAAAAAATTGATACAAAATATATTGAATATTTATTGTTACATATGTACATATTATAATTTGTTTTCGAAGACACCCATGATTAAAAAAATTCGAATATGGCATATACTAGGTTAGTCAAAAAGTTTTGAAAGCGGAAATGAAAATACATTTTTTTTGGGGGGAAATCACTTTTATTGCTCAGTATAGTCTCCCATAAGATCAATACACTTGGTCCAATGATCTTCCAACTTTGTTGTCCCATCACGGAAGTGACTTTCTGGAAGACCTGCAAAATACTCCTTTACGACGGCTATAACCTCTTCGTTTGATGAAAAATGCTTTCCACGAAGGAATTTTTTGAGGTGTGAGAACAGCCAGAAGTCAGAGGGAGCTAAATCTGGCGAATAGGGTGGATGCTGCAACAATTCGTACCCCAATTCACTGATTTTCGCGATGGTTTTTTGAGCTGTGTGAGCAGGTGCATTGTCTTGATGAAAAATGATTTTTTTCTTCTGCAAACCGGGTCTTTTTTCATCCAACTGGTCCAAAAGGTCACAATAATAATCAGAGTTGATTGTCTTACCAGTTTGGAGATAATCAATCAATAAAATTCCTTTTGCATCCCAAAAAACTGACGCTAACACCTTCTTGGCCGATTTCTGGACACGAACTCGCTTCGGAGCCAAAGTGCCTGGTTCACACCACTCCTTAGCCTCTTGTTTTGATTCAGGATCATGGTGGTAGACCCAAGTCTCATCCATAGAGATGAATCGACGCAGAAAATCCTTTTTATCCTTTCGAAACTGCTCCAAATGTTGCTCAGAAAGTTGCATTCGAACATGTTTTTGTTGCATTGTTAGCAAATGCGGCACCCATTGTGCACACAGTTTTTTGAAACCCAAAACTTCAGCCAAAATATGCCATGTTGTTCCATGTGAGATGCCTATGGTGTCAGCTATCACATCCACAGTTGATCGATGATCTTCCAAAACCATATCCTGTATTTTCGCTATGATTTCTGGTGTTGATGCACTTTTTGGACGTCCTGAACGTGGATCGTCTTCAACGCTTGTACGGCCACGCTTAAACTCCAAAACCCATCGGTGAACGGTTGGAAATGAAGGAGAAGACTCCTTTAATACTTTCACCATCTTTGCATGGATCTCAGTAGCCGATAAACCTTCCAAAAGAAAGAATTTAATCAATGCACGATATTCGGATTTTTCCATTGTTAAAAAATACACTGACACGTCAACTTCAAATGGCTTGTAAACAAAGAATGAATTGACAGATCGAAATGAAATTTTGAGTACGTTCTTATGAAAGATGAAATATTAAAATGGCGTAGAAATTTTGGTTTTCTACTGCTCCATAGATTTCGCTTTCAAAACTTTTTGACTAACCTAGTAATATAAAAGACGTTTATGATTTAATTTTTTTTAACAAATCTAGTCAACCCTTTTATTTAATAAAAAATATGCCTCGAAAAGTTGAAAAACATCCGTTTTTTTTTTAAATTGTATTTAAATGAATCGGAATCAAACATTTTGAACGTAAATTGCGGGAAAATGTAAAATGCAAGTTACACTTAATGTACACAAAAATCAGGCACAGTTAATAACACGTTTTTATTCAGGCTAATGTAGTAAACCAATGTAAAATTACCTTTCTACCTTCCAAACATATTTATTTATCCAAGTAGTGTTTTGAGGGTTGTGGATATGCCCCACCCCACTCTTGAACAGGTTTATTAATATTTTGATTTGTATATATAATTTTTTGTTTTCTAATTTTGTTTTATAATTAGATTATGTTGTACACTTTTGTCTTACATTGTATATTTTAGTTTGGTTTATATTTTTATATTAAATTTTAGTATCTATAAATTTATTTTATTTTTATGAATTGTCAGTATATTTATATTTTATATTTTGTTATTTATTTTTATATACTCGTAGTAATGCCACAGTAAAATCTGATACAGAACTTAAAAATATTCACAATTCTCTTTCTTACTACTTATACTTTTCCAGTTATATTGAACTTTGTCATCTTGTTTTTTTCTATTTATATTTACATTATATTTGTTGAATACACATAATTATCATGAAATTCTTATGGCTTAATAACAGTGTTAATGCTATTTTCAAAATTATTTCAACGTGACATTTATTCTAAGAATGAATGAGAATTGTGCTTAAGTTGGGTGAAATCCTTTACTAACTTCAATAGAATTTTCATGAAATATTTTTTGAATTTCTCACTATGGCCATTCCCACTTGACAATAGACATACCACTAGCTTGCTTGGATGAACTTCATAACGATAAAAAAAGCTACAGGGAGACAACTTAATGACTACATACTGAAGACATGCTACGCTCATCTTACAGTCGAACAAGGGCAGCTCTCGAGTAGCTCGGTATGACCGCAGTCGAGTGGGAATCCAGCCTATGAGTCCAGAAGATATTTAAATGTAACTCAAGTATTTATTTCTATAACTTAACGACTTATTTTGTTATGACATTGTTATGTGCCTTGTACTTCTGATATATTCGAGATAACATTTATTAATATTTGAATAGATATCGCTACGCAAGTTCTATGAGGGAAATTATATTTGAAATCTTAACACTTCTTCATTTGGCGATTATACAGGTGTGACTCATATTATTTTAATCAATTCATCTAAAATTCATTTTAAAAAAGATTCTAAAACACCAAAATATTTTGCTCATGTTTACGATTGACTATGTTACATACAACATTCAATGGCAAAACTATATTTTCTCTACACAAAAATCTTGGTATGTGTTAAACCCCGCAGTGTGACTATGAGTGAGATTAAAATTTTTCTTTCTTTGTATTTGCCATTTTTCAAGAGAGGAGAATTTTGT
The DNA here is from genome assembly GCA_949825065.1 of Odontocerum albicorne. Classification (NCBI taxonomy): domain Eukaryota; kingdom Metazoa; phylum Arthropoda; class Insecta; order Trichoptera; family Odontoceridae; genus Odontocerum; species Odontocerum albicorne. Next base: position 19,333,581 of record OX463846.1, on the reverse strand, counting down.
AGACGCGCTAACAACCCACATGTGGGTGGATGCGGCGGCCTATTGATGATGTAATACTTAATGCTGATTAGTCTTAAAAAAACTACTTGGTTCCTCTATTATCGCTTTTTATTCATGTGTTGTTATTCGGTATTATCTGTTTCAAAATCTACACATTAGTGTTTAATATAAACATGTCTGGGAATCCGGAAAGCGTAAATAGGCTTATTATTGAATATTAGCAAATTTATTAACATTTTGGATGAAGCAACATAAGTTTTGATTAGCTAAATAGGTTAGAACCAGTACCAATAGCAAATGACAGTAAAATAAACAGCTTCTATTTTATCAATTGATCTAGTACTAAAAAAATATAGAATTGGTAAAACATGATGGATTTAACAAACTAAACAATTTCGCATCCTTTTTATGATCATGCATCAGCAACTTAAGTGTAATGATGAATAGGAAAACATTTTACATGTTTCCTAATAGCATTAAAATAATTTAATAAATTCAATATGGAATTATTCATTTTTGTATCAAACAATTAAGTTATATCCTATATATTTCTTATTGGATTATGAAGAGAACATCCTTTTACACAAAATGCATCATTTCAACTTGTTTCCTTATAGAACTCGTGTATCTTTTAAAGAATTTTCTGTATAATTGTGTAAATGTTTAAAACAAATGTATTTTTTAGCTGGCATATGACTACAAATTTGACATTGAAGATGACGCCCATAAAATATCCTGCATGTGTGGAGCCCCCAACTGCCGCAAGTGGATGAACTAGTAGGACGCAATATTTTGGGATTGTACCACGTTATTATTATATAAGAGTTTAAGATATGTGACAAATCATGCGCATCAGTCTAGTCAGTTGCCAACTGGATATTGTCAAGATGTGTTATCGCCTCATTTAAAGGATATACTGTTCTACAATACATTCCTGTCAAAATCGTAGTCTTTAAAAGTGCAGTGAGAAGTTCTTAGGTGCATTTATTTGTTGAGTATATTTGTAAAATAGAAAAAAAAACATTGTATTATTTCAATAGAATTGAGCGAATGAATATTATATATTTTGAGTTTTATGTGAATTCATGAAAAACAATATATCTTTAAATATAGATTTGTATATTTGAAGAAATTTATAAAGCTTTGTATAATGCATAGATAAATAATTTATTTTCCTTAATCTGTAATGTGAATAAAATGATGACAATAGATGAATCAATATTGTACTGAGCTTCTTTTCTGTACAAAAGTCCTTTGTTGTGTAAATAGATAGTTTAGTGTGACATTATTTAAATGACCTTTTTGTAAAGTAAACTCTGTGATTCGTTACTGTTGCTTGATGTTAGGAGACGATCAGGATCAGGGGTGTGGCGTGGCCCGGCTCTGCGTCCTCGCCGTCCTGTCGTGTAACTGTATGATACGTGTATGTAATATAATAGGTTTAGTAAATGATGTACAATATAGGTGAATAAGAGCATGCGTGCTCGTGGGAGAGTGTCAGCATGTGCGTGTAGCTGTGTACGTGTCACTACAATAGGAAATAACCCGCCTTGATGAAACAGCCTTTTGTACGGTCTGCCATTAATATAATTTTAGCGTAAATACCAAATGTTAGGCTTGTGCAATATTGTTGTTATATTATGTAATATTGAATTTATATATCAATCTTTAATGTAGAATATCTAATTATTTTGTTGGGGATACCCGATCTTGACTGACGGTACCTTGTATAATCGATTTGTAAGTAAAATCATTTTCATAATCACATACACACTTTTGGGGACATCGTTTTGTACATTTTTAATGAGGATTTTGAATTTCAGAGATATTATAAATGAACTTTTATTTAGGAAATATATTAATACATATTTTTATTCAGAGATATACCATCTTCAGTGTCATTTAGTTATAGCTTTTCCTTATTTTCATTGACGAGAAGATAATTTAATGTAATTATAGTTCTGATTATTTTATTTTGATGTATGTTTGTAAAATCCACATCTTTAGATTTAAGTATAAATATATTATACACTTTTTTATTTTATGTTTAGTCATTTTTCATTTTCCACAGTTTAAAATCTAATCAGCACATTTCTTACTTATATTTGAAAACAAAGTTGAGAATTTTATGACAATCGTAGTTTTTATATTCGCATACAAAGTTTTTACCACTTGTGATCTGGTTTATATTTCATTTTATTTTTTAATACTTTGATCAAAATATTTTTTTTAATGCATAAGCATCAATAAATATTGTTTGAATATTTCATTTCCTTTTTTATTTATCTATTCTACCTTTTATAATATCTTTATAATAAACCCCCTTGGAACAACATTGTTTTGATTGAAAAAGAGGGTGCTAACCCACAGCAACACTGGAAATATGGGTTGGAAGGCATAAGTATCATATAGATGGTAATGCATGTCTGTATTTCCAAATCCAGGATACTTTGGTTGACCTATCTCAAACGCAATTCTTCGCACACGTTTCGAATACCAAGAATAATAATTTGGAGGTTGATGGTGGTGACTGGAAACATGGAAGGATAGGTGAAAAAGGGGCAGACCCCCAACTGATGACTAGTGATGCTTCTCTCCGGACTGTAGAGTCCAGAAACTTTTCGAAGATTTTCATGGATACCTGAATGCGGGAGGTTCAAATTGCTCAATTATGGAGAAAATAAATAAGAAACAGCTCTTGAACTATGTAATACTACACATGGTAATCAAATGCTGAAGCTTCACCTAGTGAATGAACACAAGTTTTTTATATACATAACATCACGGCGTTTCCCTGTCAGGGTAGACGGATATGAGACAGCGTCATACTTTTCTATTGTGATACACATCTTTTGCCTCTTCTACATCCATACAACTCCTCAGATTTCTCCGAATTTTTACATTTACTTTCAAAATATCATTCACTTTGGTCTAACATACTTTCCTTGGTCTTTCTCTGCTACGCTTTCCACTCACATTTGCACTGTATATTTGTTTTAATATTTCTTCATTCATTCGTTCTACGAGGGCGGTCCGATAAGTACTTAGCCTCACCGCCCGATGGCACCACTATCGCAAGAGCAATTTTTTATCGCGTAGTACATTCTCGTTGACAGCTACTGTCAAAATTTCAGCCGAATCAGACGCGTAGTTTTGTTTTGACCGCGTGTGGAAGCGAGCGTGTCCGCGGATTTGAGGAAGATGGAGAGCAATATCGGTTGGTGATTCGATTCTCGTTTTTGAAAGGGAAATCGCGCAGCGAAATCAAAGAGCGCTTGGATGCTGTGTACGGTGACTCTTCTCCTTCGATGGCGACCGTCAAAAATTGGTTTAACCCATTAGGCGCCCAAACAATATACTCTGTCAACTACGACACGCCAAGCTATTTCGGTATTTTTTAAGTCATCAATTAAATTAATCTTTACGGGATTCCCATTGCCATTAAGGGCCTTGTTTATATTAGACACTCATTTCTGATATGTATGGTACATACTTGATAAATAATTGGAATCCTCAAGTGTATTCCATAATGTATTTTGACATAAATAATAAACACCAACAGAAAATTTCGGAGCGGCGAGCCGGCCATAGCAATGACTCACTAACACAAACAAACATAGAGATATAAGATAAACACTCACATGTCATCATGGATTCTATTGAGTTCGGCAACGATTCTCCAACTTTTTTCACATTACATATTAATATTGCACTAGATTGTACTACATTTTATTTACACAATGTTTTAAAGATTTAAAATTAATATTCTTTTTTTTCGTGGAATATTGTTGAGCATGGCCAAACACATAACGGCACGTTACATTCGACACACATGTACTTCGTCGCTTTTCTTGTTTTTGGTCTAAGTTTAGTGTTTGAGCAAACATAACAGTTTTTATAGGGTTTTTTGTTTTTTCCAGTTGCGGGTATAGGTCTCGGCATATGTTTTACTAGCATTTTGGCAGATAACCGTAATGGCACATCTTGTGACGTACGTGGACCAACTTCAGAGTGCGATGTAATATGATATTTTTCTAATAATTGTCTTATCACATTTAATTGGAAATCAGGAAAAGAAATGTTTTTGGAACTAACGGTTTTGTGCATTGTATATGAATTCAGTAAATATAAATCGATTAAATGAAAGAAAACCTTTTTATACCACTTAACTGATTTTCTTAGGGAATTTACAAAAGTTATCATCATATCCGCTTTATCTACTAAGCCCATGTTTTTATTATAATCTTGGATACAATTTGGCTTCGAAATTACTTCTCCAGTTCTAAAATTTATTTTCCCCGTTGGAGAAACTTTATCATCATGAAGCGTCGTTAGCATGTGAATTTCTCTTTTGTCGTGCCATTTTAATGCCATCAGTGAATCGGAATACTGAGAAGTAATTTCCCCTTTCTTCAATTTATTGAATTTTGGCATGTTTTTACGGTTTTTTCGCACCGTTCCACATGCATTAGTTTGGTGGTCATGCAAAAATTTAAATAATATTGGACTAGTGTACCAATTATCTACATATAATTTGTGGCCTTTGCCGAGGTAGTCATTTAACATAGTGGTGACAACAGCTCCTGAGGCCCCAAGACATTGTTCGTCAGTGACATCCGTCCCATCTCCACAATAAATAATTATATCTAAAATATAACCTGTCTGCGAGTCGCACAAAACAAACATTTTTATTCCAAATCGATGGCGTTTGGATGGAATATACTGTTTAAACTTAAGACGTCCTTTGAACTCTATAATGCTTTCGTCAATGCATAGATTTTCATATGGCACCATTGATTCTTTGAACATTTTTCGAGTGTGATCGACCAGAAGTTTAATTTTATTTAATTTGTCACCAGCAATTTGAGAATCAGGGTCTGACATATGCAGCATACTCAGCAATATCTGGTAACGATTTCTTGCCATCGTCTTCCCAAATATAGCACTTGTTATAAGGGGATCTTTTGACCAGTGCTCTTCTATCGTGTGGTGCTTATTTCTGGTCATTAGCATTGTCACTGCAATAAATACGTAGAGTTCATTAACTGATGTATCTTTCCATCTGCGAAGCCGTGAATGTTCAGAAATAACTTTATTTCTAATAGTCGCTTGATAGTATTTGTTTGTCTCCTTGACAATTTCGGACATTATATTTTTATTTAGAAAGTGTTCAAAAAAATTGATTTCCGGGGAATTTTCTGATAATAATGGTGTCGCGATTATTCCAGATGTAAAATCATTAAATTGATGGATGATTGGTTTAAAATTTCCGGAATTCACAGTCCAATTTCCTGACGAACTTGTTCGGGTAACTTCAGTCTCCATAGGTTCATCTTCATTGTCACTAAGTTGCGTTATAAAATCCGAGTCATCATCACTTTCCTGAATGTCAGAGTCAAGATCGAGGGAGAATTCTCTTATCTCTTCTTCACTGAGATCGCGTCTTGACATATTTATGGATGTTAAAAATAAAGTTTCAAAAATTATTGTATAAAAGTACACACAAAATGAAATATCAAACTAAATTTAAAAAAAACAAACTAAATTCTCAATTCGGGAAAAAAAACGCAAGTCCACATTTGCGCCGAATATCAAAAAAACTTTTAGAACCGCACCACAGAGAACGTAATAAGAACCACATGATATCCACACACACGACGTTACGATGGCAGGAGATTCAAACAACTGTGCCAAGAAATCTGTAGACCTTTTTTGGATGCAGCTTTGCGTAGTATAAACAATATAAATTATCATCTTTTACAAGAGATGTCGTTAAGAAACAGTTCGAATTATTTTACAAAATAATATTTAGCCCCATCTACAGTTAGAACTTAGAAATATCGTCCTCGAAACATTCATACTGGCGATTTACGTGGTACGGTGTTAATGGCAGTTGTGTCACGGATTGTTCGTACGCCGATACGCGTAAATGGCGGCTATTGGGTTAATGAGTTTCAACGTGGTCGCACGTCGGTTTTTGATGAACCACGCCCAGGTGCCCCGAAAATGGCTACCACGGAGTATAACGTGACAAAAATCCATGATCTCGTATTGGCAGACCGCCGATTGAAGGTGCGCGAGATAGCTGAGACAGTAGGCATCTCAAAAGACCGCGTGGGTCATATCCTGCATGAAGTATTGGGCATGAGAAAGCTGTCGGCGCGATGGGTGCCGCGTTTGCTCACTCCGGACAACAAGAGCAACCGTGAGACCACTTCAGAGCAGTGTTTGACGATGTTTAACACTTCCCTTACTGTGCTAAAAAATTACGCCAGTTACGGTGTTGGACACTGAGGGTACACTAAAAATGTATGTTTTAAATTAAAATTATGCAAAATCTATTAGTTTTTTTTTTTAATTAGCTATAAACATCATTTTATTGTGTAATAAAATGTCGAATAATATAAAATAAGTGTAAGAAATGATAAAATAATAGTTGAAACAGAGAAGTGACATTTCTATACGAATATAATTTTCCCACTGCGTCGTTCGGTCTGCGCAACGTTCAGAATGCGCATGACTGAAAAGAGGTCTCCAACCTTTTAACACTTCCCTTACTGTGCTAAAAAATTACGCCAGTAACGAACGGCGTTGGACACTGAGGGTACACTAAACATGTATGTTTCAAATTAAAATTATGCAAAATCTGCTAGGTTATTTTTTGTTATTAGCTATAAACATCATTTTATTATGTAATAAAATGTCGAATAATATAAAATAAAGGTAAGAAATGATAAAATAAGAGCTAAAACAGAAAGGCATTTCTATAAGAATATTATTTTTACGCTGCGTCGTTCGGTCTGCGCAACATTCAGAATGCGCATGCGTGATAAGAGATTTCCAGCCTTTTAATTTTTTTTCATAAAATTATACAATAAAATGTAGCGTGTATTTTTTTGGCAATAAAACCATAATTCGAATAAAGACAATAAATAACATATAAACAAAATATAAAATGAATATATAAATTCAAAAATCAAGGTTTTAGGGCGAGAAATTTATATAGTATAAACAAACACGAAATTCAAAATTATATATAAACAAACACGAAATTCAAATCAATAAAATATATGCAATTTGGAAAATATAAACACTACAGAAAATTTGAAAATAGGACAAACATATCATATAATCAAAGTTTAATCCTGTGGAGAAAGTTATCGCAATTGGGGCATGAAACCACTTTTTTTTTACTATATTCTACGTACTAAACACGCAGGTGTTTGACAAATATTGCAGAATAGCCTGGTTTTTTTTCTCGAATGTTTTTAATAAAACCCACAACTTCCTCTTTTGAGGACCTCACGGGGTGCCAACAGGGTATTATTTACTAATGTTTCGGATATTGACTCGCCACAATATGTTAAAACTGTATTAAAAGCATCTTGTTGTTGCTATTTTTCCTTTTTAAGATATTGGGCATTGCCAATTCCAAACTTAACTCTCTTGTGAAATGTTTTCGGTGGTATTAATTATTTTGTTTCCACTCTGGATATTTGTCTATCCATAAGAGATATGCATTCAATGCAGCCATATCTATAATTTCCATAAAAAGACGGAAAGGCCATCTTCTCGTTGACCTTGAGCAAGAGTACTCTCAAGTAATTTGGTCTCCCGTATCTACTCCAATTTTCGTATTATTATAATGATGTATAATTACTATAGTGGCTTTTGTTTTTCTGAATAATCAATTTCTGCATCATTGAATTGAGTGGATAATAATAATACTGCTTTATTTTTTGTGGTACACACGAAACAAGTATTTTATTTTCAGCTACTATGGATTGTTTTCTCTCTAGACGGTATAAATTCAAGTGAGATTACTCTTTTATTTTTTCGAAGCGTGCCAGTTAGAGTTAAACCTTTTAATAAAAGATTATCGGCTAATTTGATGGAGGTAATAAAAATACCTGTGGTTATCCTCCTGTTCGTGCCATACTGCGGTTGAACCATTTCTATAACTACTCAGTTACCTTGATTTATCTCTCTCTACGATTATTTATCATACCAGAATAAGCCTGTAAATTTGTTATGCGTCATATGCCGCCGCAGTCGGCAGCAACCCAGATTTTGATGCCATATTTACCAAGTTTAGACTTCATGTACACGCGAAATGAACAATTCTCTCTAAAGTTTGGCAAACGTTCATCTACAGTTATATTCGAAGATGGAGAATAATTGCTTTTGCACATATCCATAAACATTTTTGAAATCCACTTAATTGGTTCTAATTTATCTGAAAAAACCCTGATATCTCTCTTCTCGGGTTTCTTTATCATCAAAACGAATATGACTGTAAATATAGATGAATCTATCTCGAGACAAAGCTGTTGTGAAAAATGACTGGCAAAAGGGACTTTCACTTATCCACAATTCACTCAAAGATAGCTTTCGTGTTCGATTTCTGCCAGGTGCGAGCAATATTCCAATGAATTCATATAACTCGTCTTTTGATATTGGTTGGTTCTTTTCTGAATGAATTCGATTTAAATGACGATTTGTTTCTTAAACATCACTTTTACCACCTCTTCATTTACAAACAGACAACACATATCTTTTATGGAATGTACATTTATACTTGAATTTCTCAGTCCAGAATCTTCGATGAGAATATTTGATACCCGACCGATGCCTCGAAGATTGAGGTGGTACTCGTAATGAACTCCATTCGAATCCATGTTTTGATGTAAATAATATTTCTTCGTCTTCTTCACTCGTCTCCAAATCAGAATATACTTCATCCTGTACCTCGACAAAATCTTCTGATTCTGATATATTGCCTGTCGCCTTAAATTCCAAATCGCTATCATCACCGTCGATATTTCCCGCCATCTCAATTATTATATTTTTGAAAATGAAATAATAAATAAAATGTACATTTATTATAAAAAGAGTAATGGTACAATATAACATACCAGATAAAAAATGATAATAGAAAAAACATACCAGATAAAAATAAAAAATAACAATCAGGATTATAAAACTGGTGACGACCCCTGGAACGGGCGCTATACGTACGAACTGTCAAAAAAGAATGAGTGACATTTCGTCAATTCGCGATTTAAAATCATTAATTTCTGTTGAATTAACTATGAATGTTTTGTTTCCTAATGACATCATTCAAATCATAGAGGTTTCGATGAGGAATACATAAAGTATGAAGACCCTGCAAGCAGTATATTTCGAGAAATTAAATAAAATATAAGTCATGATCACTCGCTATCCATCACCGTACGGCAAGTGTTAAGCACAATCCGAAGGAGTTTCTGCGTCGTTTCGTGACCGTCGACGAAATATGGATACACTGGTACACACCCGAGACCAAGGAACAGTTGAAACAGTGGACTCCACCCGGCGAACGTGCTCCGAAGAAGGCGAAGACTGTCCTATCGGCCGGAAAGGTGATGGCCACCGTTTTCTGGGATTCAAAAGGTGTGATCTACATCGACTTCCTGGAGAAGGGCACAACGGTCACAGGGCTCTACTATGCCGAATTATTGGGCCGATTCGACGCCGAATTGCAGAAAAAACGGCCCCATTTGGCAAAGAAAAAAGTGCTCTTCCATCATGACAACGCACCGGCTCACACCTACGCCACTGCCAAATTGGTAGAATTAGGCTACGAACTGCTGCCCCATCCACCGTATTTGGCCCCGTGCGACTTCTTTTTGTTCCCAAATTTGAAAGTCACTCGCCGGGCAGAAATCTGAGTCGAATGAGGAGGTTATCGCCGCCACGGAGGCCTACTTTGCAGACCTCCAGAAACGTATTTTTCAGACGGGTTAAAGAAGTTGGAGCATCGCTGGGTCAAGTGTATCGAACTCAAAGGAGATTATGTTGAGAAATAAATCGCCACTTTTCCAAAATTTTTGTTATTCTTTTGTAGGCTAAGTACTTATCGGACCACCCTCGTACATACATACATATATATACAAATTATCTTGAATACTTAATATCAGAAAGGGTTAGGATAAAAAAAAAAAGAAGTTTTTTCCAGGTTTTATATTTTGTGTATTATTGTAAAATAAACAAAAGGTTTACAGTTGAATTACAGCCTGCGTCCTCTTCGGCCACCCTTCCTGCGAGTGGTGTCAGATGGGATGGGCGTGACGTCCTCAATGCGACCGATCTTGATGGATGAGCGGGCCAGGGCGCGCAGAGCAGACTGTGCTCCAGGTCCCGGAGTCTTGGTTCTATTTCCACCAGTTGCACGGAGTTTGATGTGCAATGCAGTTATGCCGAGAGTTTTACATTTCTCAGCTACATCCTGCAATGAAAAAAATTATCCTATAGTTTTCAAAATATAATTTTATTTATTCAATGTGAGGATGTAACACATCGATCAATAAGTCCCGGGACTAACTACTAAAACATTTGTTTGCCAAAATTCTTTATTCATCAACATAGTCTCTTTCAAGAGCGATACATTCATTCCAACACTTTCCTAACTTTTCTATGCCAGCCGTATAGAACGATTTATCTTTGGTTTCAAAATAGGCGTTAGTTTCGGCAATCACTTCTTCATTGGAGCCAAACCTCTTTCCCTGGAGCATCTTTTTGAGGTCTGTGAACATACAACAGTCGCTGGGGGCCAAATCTGGAGAATATGGTGGGTGCGGAAGCAATTCGAAGTTCAACTCATACAATTTGGCCATCGTTACCATCGACTTGTGACACGGTGCATTGTCCTGATGAAAGAGAACTTTTTCTTATTCATATGGGGCCGTTTTTTGCAATTTCTGCCTTCAAACATTCCAATAACGCTATATAATATTCGCTATTGATGGTTTTTCCCTTTCCAAGGTGATCGATGAATATTATACTATGCGCATCTCAAAATACGGAGGCCATTACCTTCCCGGCCAACTGTTGAGTTTTTGGTCGCTTCGGACGACTTTCATCGGCTGCCCTCCACTCAGCTGAGTGCCGATTTGATTCCGGAGTATAGCGGTGGATCCAAGTTCCATCCATTGTCACATACCGACGCAAAAACTCCTGTTTATTTCACTTAAACAGTGCCAAACAGCGCTCTGAATCATCGATGCGTTGTTTTTGTTCCATTGTGATCAAACGCGGCACCCATTTCGAAAAAAGCTTTTTCATGACCAAATGTTCATGCAAAATAGTGAACACTACCAAATAATATCTTCAGGATGTCAGCTATCTCACGCAACTTTACTTTGCGATTTTCCATCAGGATTTTGAGGGTTTTTTTTTATGTCTTCTGGTGTAACAGCCTCATTTAGACGACCAGAGCGCTCAGCATCATTTGTGTCTGTACGACCACGTTTGAAATCAGCATACCACCGACAAATGGTTGTTTTCGACGGAGCAGAGCCCGGATAACACTTTTCAAGCCATCGCTGAGTTTGAACGGTATTTTTTCCCATTAAAAAGCAATGTTTTATCCACACACGAAATTCGGTTTTTTCCATTGTTTTGAAAATAGCAAAAGTAGCGTCACTAAAACCACTAACTCAATGACACAATGTCGGAATGTCATGAAAGTTTGAAACGTAACTTCTAAAGGTTGGTACTAACTGATAATGGTATGGATTTGTTATTAGAGGCGCCATCTGTTGGTTAGTCCCGGGACTTATTGGTCGATGTGTTAGTGAGTAAAATAATTTTCCTCCTCTGGTATAATAATTATTTTCAGGAAAAACATGGACATTGTAAGAATCTTCGAGGAGCTTTAGATTTTTAAAATACAGTTAAAATCAGTTTAATGCTGATTGATGAATATAAAGTTTGTATATTTATAATATATTTAATTTTATTATTGTTAGTATATATATTTATGTATTATATTCTCAATGAGAATTGTCGAAATCACTTATTTATTGAACTGAAGTTTAGTATGTTGGTTCTGCCAAATTAACACTTTTTAGAACCTTATAATTAACACATATTGTTCAGCAAATTTAATGCACTTGATTAGACAAAGTTATATTAGATTAATGTAACTGAAATACAGCAAAAAAATCCTTAAAACAAAAAACAGGCATTTAATTAAGAAAGAATAGAGGGGTTCTTACAGGCTTAAATTAATTACATAACTTAATAATTCATTCATCATCGACATATTGCTTTATATATAATAAAGAATAACCTAGCAGAAACCAGATTTTCAATTTCGAGACAAAATTGACCTTGTCTACATATTTCTATGACAAAATTTGTGTATTTCTTTAAATTAAAATAATATGGAAAATGATTTTTCATATTTGGCCTGGTAGCAAATGTTTTATTTAATGAGAAATATAGATGTGAGATTATAAGCTATTGCGTTTGTTGCTGTAATAATAGATAGAAAGTGTTGGAGACATTCAATTATAAAGTTTACTATTTAATATATGAAAGCAGTGAAATTTCTGTACACAAGAGTCTCATAAGGACTTTCAGATGCAAATTCACCTTTGGTTGATCTCGAATAATATTATATATTAAATCTTTGAATTAATAAAATATATTGCATGCATATAAAAACATATTTCCAATAAATGATCTTGAAATAATAAAAATAAGTCAACATTTGACAAGGCTAATATGTCGGCTGTCAAGTGAATGAATACCTCTCTTGATTTCAGTATATTAAAAAGGTCCATTACAAAGTGCGGGATAGAGGTACTGGTATGGTATCACTGATACCACTAGAAATGACCATACAATTCATTTTCGATAGGATATCCTATTACATCGATATAACAAAGTATGTAGATGAAAGATCCCTGTGCATGTACTGGTTTATTGTGTGCAATCTGTTAATATTCAGCGAACACAGTCTTGACAGAACAAACCCTGAAGTTACGATAAGAAGATCAAAAGATTCAAGATGATTGGCAGGTTTAACCTAATCCAGCCTTTTTACAGATTTCAGTAGCGTTAATTTAGTATATCTTAATAGCACAATAAGAATCGAAAATGAGATACAAAAAAATCATAAATTCAGATGTAATATATTCCAATAAAACCAGTCCAGAAGTTAATCCTTTTGGACGAGTTCCCGCTTGCTTAGCGTGAATGATAACTTTTAGACCATGGCCTCCAGCCTGTACCATTGAGAGAATTGGAGTTCAATATTTGCGCCAACTTGGCTCAACAAATCGCTGTTTATTAAGTCTTGCTGAGCCTTAATATTTTTGAGTCTCTTGAAGTATGCCCTTAAATCTTTTGCACTCTCCGCTACGTTTTCTTTTGCCTTCAGTAAGCTTACCAAAAAGGAAATTATTTGATATCAGGTATGCAAGTAACATGTCTGGACCAACACCAATGCAGGCACAACTTTATATTTCAGATGTTTTCATAGTTTGATACTCTACGGTACAATTAAATGTTAAGTTTTCTGAGTTACTGATATTTTTTTTCAAGGACTTTAATGTGTTGTTTGTAAGGAACCTATAGCTAACATTCATATATGAGTTGGTATGATTACAGATTTATAGTCCGCAGCTTTTTTTTTTGTCAATCTCAATTTTGACCAAATGAACAGTAGATCAAATTTTAAATAATTTCATGAAGTGAGTACAGAATTAATAGTGTGTGGGGGTGAGTGAATAATCGAGTGGCTGAGACAGTTTTTCAACAAATATTGGGAATCTGACTACACACCGAAAAATTGGAGGAGTGCAGTAATAGTTCCGTTATATAAAGGTATGGGGTTGCAAAAATGTGGAAGTAACAGCCATTAGTTCACTAAATGTAGTGAGTCAACTGTATGGAAAATTCTGATAGAAAGGGTGAGGCAGAAGACTGAAAAGAAAGTAAGATGCTCAGGGTTCATTTTTAAGTGGAAGACGATGTGTGTATCAGATATTCTCTGTACATTGCTTGTGAAAAAATGTATGATAAAAAATAAGAAGCTGTATTGTACACGTTTGTTAGCTTGGAAAAAGCATATGACCGAGTGATAATAGTCAAGCTATAGGAAATATGGTGTTGAATATAAATGAATAAGTGGTATTGCTTTAGTATAAAGTGAATGTTGAGCATGAATGTGTGAACGGTTCATGGTCTGAGTGGTTAAATATTTACATAGAATCATGTGTGAAGGAACTAGAGGTCAATGGGTGGCATAAAAGTGATGAATGGGAAATGTGTGCGGATTGCTGTATACCGATGACATGGTAGTGTTAGAATGAGAATGCATTCAAGACTGAAAAGTAAATCGTATGAGATATAAAGAGAAATATCTCATAATAAATGTTGTGAAATCCAAAGTAATGGCGTGAGTAATGAAAGATTAGAGCAAGTTAAACAATTCTGTTACAGTAGAGCAGGGGTGGCCAAACCGTGCCGCATTGGATGATTACAAGTGGCACATTGCATCCTTGCGCCTACTTATTCTTTTAAAATAGGCGTCATAACTGAATCCATCTTCATATTTTCAACACGCTCTCAGGTCAATTCATACAGCCTTCGGTAATGTTCAACTTTACGGTGTCTGACACTTAGAATGCAACTTGTGCGCTGTCACTTTAGGTGGGTTTACAAACGTACGAATATTTCTATCGGTGTTGCCATTGCGCGTTCGCAAACACCGCGCACCACGTGTTTGAAGTCACGTGCGGATGAGCGGCGAGCGTTCGGTATGGTCAGTCAGTTCTGAGTGAGCCACCGTGGCGTAGAAATTGAAGCAGAGTTTTTGCGAGTGTTTTATTGAGTGTACTAGCGTGGTTTTTTGTATTGAGAGTGATTGAAAGACAGATTCAAGAATAAAGATATATTACGTTTGTCGAAGAAGAGCGCCACTACTTTTTCTTAACGTGAACATAGAATTCAAATCCCACATAATTGATATTCTGTGTGATACGACGTACACACTTGTGATCTACAGGGTCTTTCATTAAGGACGCTAGATTTTTAAATGTAAATAAAACAAGTTGTGTGTGAGATGGCATTACGTATGGAATATAACGTCGTTCAAATGTCTGCCGCGGTTTTGCTTGGTGGCACGTATTTGGTAGGTCTAATTTTCGATGACTGTCGCATAAATCTGGCTGAATTTTTTGGATGGCGTTTGTTATGTTGACTTTGAGGGCATCAATTGTCTGCGGTTTATACGCATAGACCTGCGATTTAAGATAGCTCCAAAGGAAGAAGTCTAAAGGTGTTAAATCGCACGATCTCGGTGGCCAGTTCACGTCGCCGCCGCGCGAGATAACCATGCCCTCAAATCGCTCGTGCAGAATGTCCATCGTGGCATGTGGTGTGGCACGTAGCGCCGTCCTGTTGGAACCACATGTCGTCAGTATCAATATCATCCAGTTTAGGCCACAAGATCGCCGTTGACGGTTATGACAATGCCTGTTTCGTTTTCGAAGAAGTACAGACCGATGATTCCGACAGACTAAAATCCGCACCAAACAGTGACTTTCTCGGGATGCATTTAGTGCTGGTGTATCTTGTGTGGATTGGTATCGTCCCAAATCTGACAATTTTGCTTGTTCACACATCCATTCATCCAAAAATGGGCCTCGTCGCTATAAAGATGATTTTTTTGGCGAAATTTGGGTCAACTTCCAACTGCCTCAGAGCCCAATCAGCGAACACATGGCTATGTCTGTGGTCATTTACCTTAAGTTCCTGGGTCAGTTGGATTTTATACGGGTGCAAACCCAAGTCCCGACGCCAAATTCACCAAGTTGAAGTCGCAGAAAGGCCAGGTTCTTCTGAACGACAAGAAATTGACAGCCTCGGGTTTGATAATTTGTACACGTTGTTCAACGCTATAACCTTCCATGATGATTTGTCATACACTATTAATCAATTCACAACAAATTTAATAGATGTTGCTGTAACAACATATAACCTAACAAATTTCGAGCGTCCCTATTGAAATACCCTGTATTTGTTATTTTTAATTTTTTTTAGAGTTTTATACTTTTCTATGCTTTTTTTTTTAATTTCTGTTATCCATTACAGTGCAAAAGAAAATGAGCAAAAGAAGCCAAGAAAGTGATAGTAAGCGCGAATTCAATGAACAGTGGAAAATGAGTTGCTATTTATAGCAAGTTCATCAGGAAAACCATTTTGCATTGTTTGTGAAAGTACTCTTTCACTTAATACAAGACATGATCTTAAGATACACTATAAAACGCAGCATCAGACTAATATAGAAGAAAAAATGAAGATTGTTCTTGGGTCTGAGTTACGAAAAGAATATGTAACTAAGAAAAAGGTAGAAATCAGAAAAAGACAAAATATATTTGTTAAAGTAAGTTGTGAAGACTTGGTGATGACAGAAGCGTCATATGAAATTGCTTAGAAAATGAGGATTTAAGCCAATTTCCACACTTGAAAGAGCAGAGTGAATATGCTGTGGATATTGCAAGTCATTTAAAAGTCGTTTTCATGATTTTGCTGAAGTAGAAAACTGCATGCTCACATTTATAAACCCCTTTTCACTTAGTGAACAAAACGTAATGCAGATGCCTAGTAACATACAAATGGAACTTATTGATTTAAAAACAAATTCATTCTTAAAAATGAAATTTGATGAGCTTTTTCCAGATCAAAATGCTTCTGACATAATTAATTTCTGGCATTCATTACCCCCCTGTGAACATTTCCCAGAGCTAAGAAAATATGCAAAAAGTTCTATATGTCGCTTTGGAACAACATACAGATGTGAACAAGCATTTTCCTCCATGAAATTGATTAAAAGCAAAACAAGGTCGCGAATAACTGATTCAAATTTGAAGAACTCTCTGCTGCTTTCAGTAACAAATATAACACCAAACATTAAAAGACTAGCGAAATCCAAACAGCATACTTTTATTTAAAAGATAATTAAGCATATGCCAGGACTCCTAGTGAGTAGAAAGGACAACTCCAAGTTCCAAGCTGATCTCACTCTCAGTGCTTCATCTCGCTCCAGAGCTTTCTCTCTCCCCACATCCAACAACTGTGGTCCAGAGTTATCTTCACCAAACGACTCTCCGGCAGCTGTAGCACCATCAGTGGGGTCCACGAGAGCAATCACCCTCTCGTCCAAGAGATCATTTCTGACTACTTATTACACACGTTTATTGGAGCACCAATCTACAAAGATTGGTGCTCCAATAAACGTGTCTTTTGAAATGGCGTAAATTAATTAATTGAATTGCGTGATTGAGTTATTCCTTTTCCTCCCCTAAACGAAGCAGATCCTACACCTATCCCTATTTTACAACCCCAAATGTGAACATAAGGTAAAAAAAAGTGCTCGAGTTGTATGGCGCACCTGAACTTGTCTATGAAAAAATTGGCGCATGGTATGCAAAAGGTTGGCCACCCCTGCAGTAGAGCATCGATTTTCCGAATACCTATCAACCGAAACATCGGTTAACCGAAAGGTCAAATTTGCAGCCGCTAGTATAGAAATTAAATTTTATGAAAATTTATCGTGTTTTATAGTTCGTATAGAATTGTAAATTGCTGTGGCGCTGCAGCGCTTTCCCCCTCTGCCAACCGGCCTACGTGAGCAACCTCGCGTCGTTAGTGGCGAGTGAGCCTTCACTTGTGACGATCGGTTATCCGAAAAATCAGTTATCTGAACACCCCCAGTCCCGAATTGTTTCGGATAATCGATGCTGTACTGTATTTAGGTAGTATTTCCTTGTGAATGTGAACTTAAACTTAAGTGTTAAGTAAGATGAAGAAGAGCACACTGAGATGTTTTGGACACGTGGAACGAATGAATGAAGACTAATAAAACAAATATACAGTGAAAATGTGAGTGTAAGGCGTGATATAGAAAGCCCTAGGAAAGTATGGTTGAATCAAGTGAATGATATTATGAAAGAAAAAGAAAGTAAGAGAAATCGTAAGATGTGGTAAAAACGAAATATTTGCGGAGATAGGAAAATCGGGCACTGTGACCTCTCCGTTTACGCCAGCAGGGAAACGTTGTGTGTAATTAATCTAAAATATGATAAAAGGATTTCAAATGGATTAGTAGCTTGTGTATTTGTCGTTTTATAAGGGATAATTGATCAACAATTGTAGAAAACAACTACCATACAACATAATGAGATATTTGGTTGCTTAAGCAACTAATAAATTAATTTGATTTATTGTATACTAAGTAATTTCGGCAATTTGTGGCCAAATTGGCTGGTAAACATTTGATTATGTTGATCCAACTGTAATTTGATATAACATACAAACATATGATAGCTGGTAACGACATACATTTCTGGCAATAACTGCAATTATAATGCTCATTTAAAAAAAATTAAACAAATAATCATAAATAAAAGCTAGGTAGGTACTCCTGACACAAATAAAAAATTTACTGAAACTATTGAGTTAATAATTTTCTGTACTCGATTTATTTGAATGAACATATATTCATTGATAGAAAAAATCGTATTTAGTGTATGAAATGCCTATCAATTAAACTTCAAGTATTGACTTAATTCTCTTGACCCGTTGTTGTGATATTTTGGGATTATAAATCACCAATAAATAAACATATTGAAATAATACCTGTGCAGCCAACATAGCGGCGTATGGAGAAGCCTCATCACGATCGGCCTTTACTTTCATACCTCCGGTCACTCGGGCAATAGTTTCTCTGCCAGACAAATCGGTGACATGAACAAATGTGTCATTGAAAGACGCGAATATGTGAGCTACGGCAAATACCGTCTGCCCTTCGCGCACCTGAGGTCCAAGGGACACCTGCACCTCCTCCTTAGCAACTTTATTTCTTTTCGGTGCCATGATCTGAAAATAAAATTATACTTGAAAACACGGCACAGTTGACATTAGGTTACAATCACAGATCTGGTATTATCATAGTAATCACAACTTTTTAATGAATATAGAATGTGTAAAAGGCTCACACTATGATTTATATTTGCAACAGCACGAATATTTTCATAAAACTAAATTGATAAACTAGTTTTATCACGAAAAATACTCACTAAATTCACGCAGCAAAGCCGCTGTCATTAGCCGGAAACTAAAAAAGGCTGTTTCAGTGGCAATGTTGCCATAAAGAAATGAAACCTAAAGTTTAGTTTACATTATTAGTGATGTGTTTAGTTCGTTATATTGTCAAAATATTTACTTCGTTAAAAAAATATATAAAAATTGCATTGAAAAGACATAATATTTGAAATATTAAAAATATTATTTTCTTCACCTGAGTATTAGATTTTCCAGCCTTTGTTGAAATTATTAAAGATAATATTTCAATAAAACGAAAAAAAAAAACTTACGTTTCGAATATGTTTTACTTCAGTACAAAAGATTTATCTCCGTGGCAAATTGTAAAAAAAAAACCGTGTCTAATATAAGGCACCCTTTAGACGGTCAATCTGGATCGCAATCCGCGATCAAAATCAACGATCGCGATCCAGATTGATTTTGTAAGGCACCCTTTACACGGTCAATCTGGATCGCAATCCGCAATCAAAATCAACAATCACGGATTGCCGGATCGCGCGACTACATTAGACGATCAATCCGCTTTCCTTCAGTCCACACACCGCAACCGCTGCGTCAACATCTTTATCAACTCAAAATTGACGTAGATGAAGTAAAAGCTGTTGTAGCCCTAGTTCTGGCCCTAACTTTGAAAAAGCGAGTTCGATGGAAACATTTGGCTAAACAGTGGCTACGAAAGAGAGAATTGTATACCCATTTAAATCTACTAAAAGAAATATACAATTATCTCTTTCGTAGCCACTGTTTAACCGAATGTTTCCTTCGAACTCGCTTTTTCAAAGTTAGGCCCATAACTAGGACTACAACAGATTTTACTTCATCTACGTCCATTTTGAGTTGAGAAAGATGTTGACGCAGCGGTTGCGGTGTGTGGACTGAAGAAAATCGGATTGATCGTCTAATGTAGTCGCGCGATCCGTCAACCCGTGATCGTTGATTTTGATCGCGGATTGCGATCCAGATTGACGGTGTAAAGGGTGCCTAATGAAAAATACATATATCTTATTTTTTTACTGCTACGTAAGCCTTATTTATTTTACTTGTTCTATTGTTATTTGGATTTCAGTGTAAAAAAATTATCAAAATATCAATTTGATTTTTTTTTTAAATATTAATGGAAAATTTGTTCCAAGGGTATTTTCTGCGTGACTTGAAGGTTGGGTTCCCACATTTATTTATTTTATAACGCTTACGTATACAGGTTAAACTCAATCACTGGCAAAGCTTAAAAATAATTATAAAAAGTAACAAGAAATAAAAATTAAGAAATAATTGTTCGGCCGAAACAACGAACTTCAATTTATAAGAAAGCTCAAAGCACATTTTTTAAAACATTTTATGAAATGTTGAAGATGCAAATATCCGAAAGCCCTTTTCAAAAGGGATAGTCCGCGAAACAAAGGAAGAACATTTGACAAGTTAGTTCTACTTAATAACCAGTCTAAATAGATCAATATTTCTGTACCTTAAATAGTTGTTAGGAAAATAAAACAATATATTTTCCAGCATAGTTTGAAACGTAAATATAAACAAGGTCATATTGCAAGCTGCTCACGAATTACCTTTATCTAACCTTGAACTCATCTTGGCAAGCTCACGGGACAAAATATTACATTTTTTATGATTGCGTCTCAAATCAGATTGTAAAGTTGTCTTCCTGTACCCTTTTTTCAAATTAGTTGATTGTTGCGAAATTCACACAAGCACCCGTGCGGTAGAAATTGGGAATTCAAGCTAATGGTATTCCATTAGTCAGGTGTGAAAAAATACCTTTCAGGGTAGCCGATTTATTTGAATACTTTAAACTATGATTGTGTGAATGGCAAAAAACAGATAAATTTACCTTAAATAAATCTGTTTAGTGGCGCCGTTTTATACGAGTACATGGATAGAAATTAGGAGATAAAGCACATCATCAGGAGTACCATTAGGAGATATACAAATAGAACGTGTACTATTTGCTGGTGATGAACTTCTCACTTTCACATACCATGGTTGAATACATTTCAACCGTATGGCCATTGTACCACAACGTTCGTATTAAAATATTGAAAAGCGTAATAGATTTCTGAGGCACCCGTTACACGGTCAATCTGGATCGCAATCCGTGATCGCAATCAACGATCGCGATCCAAATTGACTGTGTAAGAAGCGGATTGACGGATTGATACATCCAAGGCTGTGGAGTCGGAGTCGGAGTCGGAACATTTTAGGCGGAGTCGGAGTCGGAAAAAATCGACCGACTCCGGCTCCGTTTAATTATTTTAACATTTTCTTTAATGAATAACGTTACGGTATGTGTTAACCAGTTAACCTCTCATCGTTTCATGCCTGATACTATGCAGACTTTTATAATCGCAATAAACCCCAAAAGGGGATTATGTTCAGTTTATTGCAGCCGTACAAATAGTAAATTCCTGCACTTAGATTCCTAGGGTTTTTATTTATTTTCTAGGAAAATAAATAAAATAAGAACACGTGTTGGTTATTTTCCGCGCTTAAAATTATTAAATCAGATTTAAGAGCTTCCATAAATCCTGACTTAATAGAAGCAATTCTTTTTTTGAGATCTAATTCCATTTAGACCACGAATAGGAAATAAGATTTATATAAAGTATATTTACTTTCAAAATTCTTATCTTGTGTTCTATTCAATATTGAATAAAAATAATAATAAACAATATAAATAAGATTTAGTTAACGTATGAAAACAAATGAAGCAACCTTTTTATTTTAAAGTGTTTTCTTATTTTTTTGAATACCTACCTGGGTTGTTTTTCTAATTATTTTAAAAGTTTTATTTAATTCTTTTTTTAAATATTAATATATATTTTTAATATTATTTTTGTGTGAAGATATTGCTTAATGCGTATTGTTTATATATTTTTTTATTAAATTGTTTCATTTGTGTACGAATATAATTAATTTTTTATTTATACCTGTATCCATTATTAATAAGTCAATATAAATACATTAGGTAGACGCAGTAAATTATAAAATAAAATAAAAATTGAAGTCAGAGTCAAGAGTTGGAGTCGGAGTATAAAATAAAGCCGGAGCCGGAGTCGGAGTCGGTAAATTTTCATCCGACTCCACAGCCCTGGATACATCAGATCGCAAAATATCCAGATATTTTGAAATCACGCTTGCGATCCGCTGCTCGCGATCGGGATTGTTCGTGTAAGGCCCCCGTTACACGCTCAATCTGGATCGCAATCCGTGATCGCAATCAATGATCGCGGTCAAGGTTGACCGTGTAATGAGCGGATTGATGGATTGATCAATCGGATCGCAAAATATCTGGATATTTTGAAATCACGCTTGCGATCCGCTGCTCGCGATCGGGATTGTTCGTGTGAGGTCGTGTAAGATCGCGTCAGTCAACGTTTACACACCGATAGAGATGGACGTATGCTCTCTATCGGGAATTTTAAAGAAAATAAAGCCGCAATCGGCTGAATTGACGATAAATAAATAAATAAACAAGTTGACGTGAGAAAAAAAATGTCTGAGATCGAATTATAGGAGAGAATTCAAAATAATTACAAATTCAAGCTTCACTGGTAGATGTAGGAGACATGATAACAGAAAATTTAAGGTCTTCAATATTTCTGCCTGTAGCAAGATAACGCAATGTTACTGCTAATTTTTCTTCAGGTGTTTTACTTTTTCTCATACAAGTATCTTGTTTAGATATGTATGGGGTTACCATTTCTAAGAACTCATCAAAACATTTTCCACTCATCCTGAAGTCATTTTTATAGTCATCTTTTTAAGCAGTTAATCGTATTTATTTTAGTAGATTTAAATGGGTATACAATTCTCTCATTCGTAGCCACTATTTAACCAAATGTTTCCTTCGAACTCGCTTATTCAAAGTTACGGCCAGAACTAGGGCTACAACAGCTTATATTTTTTTATTTTTACGTCCATTTTGAGTTGAGAAAGATGTTGACGCAGTGACTGCGGCGTGTGGACTGATGGAAATCGGATTGATCGTGTAATGTAGTCGCGCGATCCGTCAATCGTGATCGTCGATTTGGATCGCGGATTGCGATCCAGATTGAGCGTGTAAGGCCGCCGTTACACGCTCAATCTGGATCGCAATCCGCGATCCAAATCGACGATCTCGGATTGACGGATCGCGCGACTACATTAGGCGCCCGTTACACGGTCAATCTGGATCGCAATCCGTGATCGCCGATCAATGATCGCGGTCAAGATTGACCGTGTAATGAGCGGATTGATGGATTGATCAATCGGATCGCAATCCGTGATCGCCGATTTGGATTGCGGATTGCGATCCAGATTGAGCGTGTAACGGGCGCCTTACACGATCAATCCGATTTCCATCAGTCCACACCCCGCAGCCGCAGCGGCAACATCTTTCTCAACTCAAAATGGACGTAAAAATAAAAAAATATAAGCTGTTGTAGCCCTAGTTCTGGCCGTAACTTTGTAAAAGCGAGTTCGAAGGAAACGTTGGGTTAAACAGTGGCTACGAATGAGATAATTGTATACCCATTTGAATCTACTAAAATAAATACGATTAACTGATAAAAAAGATGACTATAAAAATTACTTCAGGATGAGTGGAAAATGTTTTGATGAGTTGTTAGAAATGATAACCTCATACATATCTAAACAAGATACTTGTATGAGAAAAAGTAAAACACCTGAAGAAAAATTAGCAGTAACATTGCGTTATCTTGCTACAGGCAGAAATATTGAAGACCTTAAATTTTCTATCATGTCTCCTGCATCTATCAGTGAAGCTTGAATTTGTATTTTTTTTAAATTTTCTCCTATAATTCGATCTCAGACATTTTTTTTTCTCACGTCAACTTGTTTATTTATTTATTTATCGTCAATTCAGCCGATTGCGGCTTTATTTTCTTTAAAATTCCCGATAGAGAGCATACGTCCATCTCTATCGGTGTGTAAACGTCGACTGACGCGATCTTACACGACCTCACACGAACAATCCCGATCGCGAGCAGCGGATCGCAAGCGTGATTTCAAAATATCCAGATATTCTGCGATCCGATTGATCAATCCATCAATCCGCTCATTACACGGTCAATCTTGACCGCGATCATTGATTGCGATCACGGATTGCGATCCAGATTGAGCGTGTAACGGGGGCCTAACGGGCGCCTAAGGCGCCCGTTACACGGTCAATCTGGATCGCAATCCGCGGTCCAAATCGGCGATCACGGATTGCGATCCGATTGATCAATCCATCAATCCGCTCATTACACGGTCAATCTTGACCGCGATCATTGATCGGCGATCACGGATTGCGATCCAGATTGACCGTGTAACGGGCGCCTAAGATCGTGATCGCGTCAGTCAACGCTTGCGCACCGATAGAGATGGACGTATGCTCTCCACCGTTAACGCCGGCGGCGGCAGTAATTCCAACAGATTCACCATCCCTGCTTACTTTAGAAGAGAGTTTTTCTGATCGGACTTGAAACTCTCCCTGAGCTCTGGAATGCTCAGCACAAAGATTATTCAAATAAATACAAACGACAAGCAGGGCATCAAAAGTTATTGGGAATTTTAAAGAAAATAAAGCAGCAAGCAACCGTTGACGACATGAGAAAAAAAATTGTCTGAGATCGAATTATAGGAGAGAATTTAAAAAAAATACAAATTCAAGCTTCACTGATAGATGCAGGAGACATGATAGCAAAAAATTTAAGGTCTTCAATATTTCTGCCTGTAGCAAGATAACGCAATGTTACTGCTAATTTTTCTTCAGGTGTTATACTTTTTCTCATACAAGTATCTTGTATAGATATGTATGGGGTTACCATTTCTAAGAACTCATCAAAACATTTTCCACTCATCCTGAAGTAATTTATATAGCCTTCTTTTTAAGCAGTTAATCGTATTTATTTTAGTATATTTAAATGAGTATACAATTCTTTCTTTCATAGCCACTGTTTAACCCAATGTTTCCTTCGAACTCGCTTTTTCAAAGTTACGGCCAGAACTAGGGCTACAACAGCTTTTACTTCATTTACGTCCATTTTGAGTTGAGAAAGATGTTGACACAGCGGCTACTGTGTGTGGACTGAAGGCAATCGGATTGATCGTCTAATGTAGTCGCGCGATCCGTCAATCCGTGATCGTTGATTGCGATCGCGGATTGCGATCCAGATTGACCGTGTAAAGGGCGCCTAAGATTTGTTTCCTTTGAATGATTTATAACTCTGATTTTTTTTTTAGTATTTTTATTTGTATATTAATTACTGTAATAATTTTATCACAACCATTATTTGTCAATTTAAATAAATTAAATTATACTCTGAATTCTTCTTCTTCCTGGCATTGTCCCAACTCATTGCCTAGGTAGGCTGTTGGGGTCGGCTCTTCTCGTTCTCAGGATGTATATTCTTCAGTTCTGGGCATTGCTTTCATATAGGCCGTTTCTCTGCAGAATTTTGAAGCATTGCGTCATCCAGGAGTTCTTTGGCCTTCCTCTGGACGGCTGTCGAGGAAGATCTACAGACATTGCCTGATTTGCAGTATGGTCTGGTGGTCTCCATGTTATGTGCCCGTACCATCTCAGCTGTCGGTCTTCTCACTTACTATTTACTCGTATGTCAGTGACTCCCAGGCTACCACGAATGCGAGAGCTCTTAATTTTATCTTTCAGTGATACTCCTGCCAACCACCTAAGCATTCGCATTTCTGCTGTTTCAAGTTGTCTAGAGTAGGAGCTGTACACAGTTCAGAATTCTGAGCCATACATAATTGCGGGTCTAACGATAGTCTGGTATACCTTTCCTTTCAGTTTTATAGGCATTTTTGGGTCACACAAAACTCCTGTTACCGATCTGAATTTCATCCATCCCACACTTATTATATGGTCAATATCCGCGGCGCACCCTCCGTCTTTGTGAATGAGTGCGCCCAGATACTCAAATGAGTCACAGCCGGCTAATATTTCCCCATCCAGTTGCATTGAAGGAGTTGTGGCATTTGGGTTTTCAAATGGCAGGTACAGATATTGTCTTTTCCCTACTAATTTTTAAGCCGTTTACCTCCAGGATCTTTCTCCATCTCTCCATGCTGCTCTGCAAGTCACAATGGATATCTGATATCAGTGCTACATCATCTGCAAAAAACATAGTCTTCAGGAAACCGTTCATTTCATGATTTGTTAGATAATTCATGATAATTATGAACAGCAGTGGACTGAGGACAGATCCTTGGTGCACTCCCACTTTGATTGGAAATTTATGTGATATTCCCGACGTACATCTTACTTGTGTTTTTCCATTGGTATACATATCTTGTATGGTAAGCACATATCCTTCCGGTACGTCATGAGATCTCAATGCTGCCCAAATCAGGCTTCGGGGTACCCTGTCGAATGCCTTTTCCAGGTCTATTAATACCATGTGTAGGTCTTTTTTGGCATCTCCATATTTTTCGACTAGGATTCTGACTGTTTGAATTGCATCTATAGTTGATTTTCCCGACACGAAGCCGCATTGATCGTCGTGAATATTGACAACATTCCTTACTCGAGTGTTGATAATCCTCTCGTATATTTTCATGGTGTGGGACATAAGCTTTATCCCCCTAGAATTGTCGCACTTCCTGGTGTCTCCCTTATTTTTATAGAACGGGAGAAGATAGCTCTTCATAAAGCTTTCTGGCATTGGTACTCCAGTCAGTATTTTATTACAGAGGTTGCACAGCCATTTATGGCTCACTTCACCACACTCTTTCCACAACTCCGCTGGAATATTGTCTGGTCTCACAGCTTTTCCCTTTTTCATTTGTAATATGGCTACTTTAACTTCTAATTGACTACGACTATTTTAGTAATAAAATTTAATTTATACGTCAGATGCTTTAAAAAACATAAATTTACATACAACGACAAAATTTGCTTAAAAAAATATTTAATACTGTTATTTTAGCGTGAAAATAAATTTTAATGCGATTAACGCGATGTTGTGCTTTGATATCGTGTTACAGAGCGCAGTACTTTAGGCATACTAAGCCTCAAGTAGTGCGTGGAACCTTGCCCTAACCTGATAGATTCCGATTGTCCAGCGCTATCGGGCGCTATCTTTGTTCCGAGTTTTTTCCAGTTCACGTTCCGTTTAATTTCAAGTTATTTCTCAAGAAAAATAACGTACATATTATTCAATTTTATTTTTTTACTGAGTTGAGTTTTTCCCACCTCTGAAAAATGGTAATTTAACACTAATTTACAATATCTATCCCATTTACTGTCTTAAATAATAATATTTGGAATTTTCAAGGACAATATTTCACTTATCACAAAACGTCATAACTTTATCAAACTTATCTATTTTTGGAAAGCACGTTATAATTTATTTAGTATTAAAATTCAAATTATTTTATAAATTGCCATATTGTTAATCTTTCCCAAGTTATAATAACTTTGAATCAGTCGCAACAAAAACGTATTATGTTCTTTTATTTTTTGTAGTTTTTTCAAATTACAATAAAAATATGATACACAAATTAAAATGTGTTGTCTATCATATACCCAAGTACTTAACTTATATTTATGACTTATGAATATATTTTTATGACAACATAGTCATCTGCTAGATAAGTTATGAAATATTTATTTATAAAAACTGGTATCTTGAATCTAAACTTGGCGAAAATTCCACTCAATTGTAAAAATAAAGTAAATAAGTATTTTTTTCTAAATCTCCGAGATTTTTTGAGATAAGAATTTTTTTTTTTCAATACATATTGATTACACTAAACCATCAAATAACATTATATTTTCCCAAAAAAATATTAAAGGCAGGTGACAACTATCTAATCCGACTTACGAAAATATAGTGGAATCTTGATAGAGTCATAAGATGAGCAGTCATTGTGATCAGAACACTGCCAACAATATTTTTAACCAAAACAAACATTTGAGAGGACATAAGTTAAAAATTTCCAAAACTAGATATCACAATATTCAACGAAAATTTGTTTTGCTAACTGAGTTTTGGAATCTTAGAACAAACTACCTAATACTGTAGTAAGTGTTGGGACATTTGAACTAGTTTAAAAATAATCGGGATTAATCCGTTAAACATATTTATTTTATGTATAATACATTGGTTCAATTAAAAAAATATATATTAACTATTCTGAAAATTTTATTACTTTGGTATTTGACCTGTACTTAAAAAGTCAGTTGAAAAAATTCAGACATCTCGCTATTGGATTACACCACAAAAACAAAGCACGCTTCAATTATGTAGTACTCGTATAATACTCTCCAGTAACCGTAGTGCTTCTCTCTTTGAAGTCAATTAGTTAAATCCTCGGACAATTTTAAAGAATGTTGCCATAATCTTTTTTTTGGGCTTGTTGCCATAATCTTTTTTTTTGGGATTTTGTAGCCCAAAAAAAACTTTTGGGCTACAAAATCATAGCTCCATCCCCCATAACAATTGACTCAATTATTTATTTTTCTTTCCCATTGCAGATAATTAAAAATTCATTACAACATTCAATAAGTCATTGCATTGGACAGGATTCGAGAGTTTTGGTACTCATCCTGTGCTCACCTTATTCACGCCAAGATGATTATGCATAATTCGAAGCACTGTGGTTGGTTTTAGGAAGTTTACACCTTGCTGCTATTTCTTATGATTTTAGTCTTCTATCTTGTAACACTTGTTCTTGCACTAACGCAACTGTTTCTGAAGTGAATGCTACTGCTAGTATGCCTTGATGATGTTCATCTTCAATTGATTCTCTACCTAAGTGAAACTGTTTAGTACAATCTTTCATTATGAAATACGATGGAGAAGATTCCCCACACGCAGTTTCTAAATATCGTTTAATTTCTTTCGAGCTTTTTCTTTCTTTTGTAAAAAACGTGATAATTGCGCTATATAACAAAATAATGTCTTCTATCGGCTCTAGTTGATATACTGAAAGAAGAGTATCAAATTTTAAGTGTTACATCATCTGACCACTTTTGGTGGGCATGCCCAGAGTGGTTCAGAAATTAAATTCATTCGTACTTGAGCAATAATTTTTGAAACGGGTAAGTGAGAAAAGGGGCGAATCACTGACAATATCTGGGTTTTTAAAATGCCAGTCAGCGGGAGTAATGCTTGATTGTTGAAATTATCTGACTAAGGCTGACCCGTAGCAAACTCAAGCAGCGGAATCCTCACATCTAGTGAGATGTGATTTTCTAAAGGCTCAACCCTTACTGGTTTCCATTAACATTATTAAAATTCAAAATGCTAATAAAAATAAGTGAATATTGTATTAAGTTTATTCCCACCTTTAATTACATAAGTAAGCATATATTCCTAATAAAGGATGGTGCGCATCAGATTTTTTCATTTCCCAAACATATATTATTGAATAATAATATCAGGTGTACAAATAAGCCGCTGCCGTTTGACAAAAGTTGGCGCCACCAGTAAGTTATGGTTAAAATTGTCAGATGTAAAACGTCATTGTCGTAAGGTTGGACATCTGTCAACAACATAACCTTGAAATATTAGTGAATTTTTATCAGTATAATATATTCTTTTGTGTGCGAAAATGTCAAATTTTGAGCCGAATAAGCGTCATTTGCGGGAACTTTTGATTTACTTCTTCAATTTGAAGAAATCTGCAGCTGAGGCGCATCGATTGCTTGTAGAAGCATATGGTGAGGCTGCCTTAAGTGAGAGAAGTTGTCGTGAGTGGTTTCAAAAGTTTAAGAATGGTGAATTTGACATCGAAGACAAAGAACGTAGCGGAAGGCCGAAAGTGGACGAAGACGCGGAATTGGAAGTATTATTGGATCAAGATTCGTGCCAAACGCAAGAAGAACTTGCACTTACATTAGGAGTGACTCAACAAGCAATTTCACATCGGTTGAAATCATTGGGAATGATTAAAAAACAAGGAAATTGGGTTCCATATGAACTGACACTGAGAAATGTTGAATGCCGATTTTCCACATGTGAAATGCTGCTTGCCAGGCATAAATGAAAAGGTTTTCTACACCGTATAGTCACTGGTGATGAAAAATGGATCCACTATGATAATCCAAAAAGGAAGAAATCATGGGGACCCTCTGGCCATGCTTCAACATCTAGGGCTAAGCCAAATATTCATGGAAAAAAACTATTATTGTGTATTTTGTGGGATCAGTTTGGTATCGTGTATTATGAGTTGCTCAAACCGAACGAAACCATTGCTGGGGCTGTCTACCGAACACAATTGATGAGATTGAGTTAAGCACTCAAGGAAAAGCGCGCACACTACTACTCCAGACACGACAAAATTATTCTCCTGCATGATAATGGTCGTCCACATGTTGCGGCGCCGGTCAAAACCTATTTGGAAACACTCAATTGGGAAGTTTTACCCCACCCGCCGTATTCACCAGACATTGCTCCTTCTGATTTCCACTTGTTTCGATCGATGACACATGGCCTGTCTGAGCAGCACTTCATCATATGAAGATACCAAAAATTGGGTCGATTCGTGGATAGCCTCAAAAGATGAAGCATTCTTCCGACGCGGTATCCGTATGCTGCCAGAAAGATGGGAAAAGGTAGTGGCAAGCGATGGGCAATACTTCGAATAAAACATGAGGTTCCGTTCTTTCACAATAAATGCCCAATTTTTGATAAAAAAACGGCGGAAACTTATTTGTACACCTAATATGGTATATTAGCTTTGGGAAAAGGATTTTGTAGCATCTAATTTTTTTAGTTTGATCCACCACTGCCAGACAATGTAATTTAATATATAACATTTAAACCATGTTATTCTTTTTCAGATATCATCTAATAGAATTTCAAAATTTCTTAAAATAACCCTAAAATCGAGCATAAAAAGGACTATGTCCTCGACAGGAACAGAATCAATAATTTTTGAAAATGTAAATAAAGCTGGGATAATAACATTAAACAGACCAAAAGCACTCAATGCTTTAGATTTATCAATGGTCAAAGAAATGTATCCCGTTTTGAGAAAATGGGAAACTCAAAAAATGCTCGTAATCATGAAAGGAGCTGGAGAAAAAGCATTTTGCGCTGGAGGCGATGTTCGAGCTGTTATTAAGTCTGCGCAAGAGGGTGGAAATCTAGGGAAAGATTTTTTCAGGGAAGAATATAAATTGAATCGATTGATTGGTCACTTTAGCATTCCATATATAGCGTTTATTGATGGCATTACCATGGGAGGAGGCATGGGTCTGTCTGTACATGGACAATACCGAGTTGCGACTGAGCGAACTATGATAGCCATGCCTGAAACACAAATAGGACTTTTTCCAGATGTAGGTGGAACTTTCTTCTTACCTAGGTTGCAAGGAAATTTGGGCCTTTACTTAGGACTTACAGGTATACATATTAGATTTTGCTATAATATACTCGTACATCCATACCTTGAGAAAAAATATATTTTTCTGAAAAGTTGTCCGTATGTGTATGTACGAGTATATCTTTATCTGCCCTTTTTTTACCCATTGCTGAGTGAGGGCACCCCTATAACTGTCACTCGTGGTTTTCATATTTGTTCACTTTGTGTATTGGTAAAACCTTGCAAGTTTTGTCATATAAGAGTATTGGCTACCTCCGTTTTCTGTCTGCTGTACAGCTTTGGAGGACACCTAGTGATTTTGTATCAGCATAGAATGCGATTTTAACCATATAGGCACACTTGGTGCGGTAATAAAATGCTGGAAAGAAAGAATTATTAGTACTTGTAATAGTGGCCTCAGTAGTTGAGAGTATAAATAGTAACTTGATTTTGAATGAAATAGCATAAAGATTTTAAGGATTCACAAATACGTTGGGTTTAGGTTTTGGTTTACTCGTTATGTTTGATTGTAATCTTCATTGTTCTTCTGTGTATTGATTTACTCGCTGCTGCATAAAGGCGATTTTCAAAGATTTCCATTTTTTTCGGTCTCTCGCCTCTCTTTGCCAGGTCACGCCTGCGAATTTTACGAAGGGTCTGTCCCATTTGTTTTGAGGTCTTCTCCTCGGTCTGATTGTTTCTCGTGGTATCCAATCTGTGCTCCTTTTTTTCCATCTATTTATTGTCTTCCCTTCTCGCCACGTGTCCTGCCCATTCCCATTGACTTTTGAGTATTCTTTCCATTATGTCTGTGACCTTCGTTTGGCTTCTTATCCATGTCTTTCTATCTCTTTTTGTTATACCCACCGTACTTCTTTCGCAAAAATAGTC
The DNA here is from genome assembly GCA_949825065.1 of Odontocerum albicorne. Lineage (NCBI taxonomy): Eukaryota > Metazoa > Arthropoda > Insecta > Trichoptera > Odontoceridae > Odontocerum > Odontocerum albicorne. Next base: position 19,301,427 of record OX463846.1, on the reverse strand, counting down.
AATGGCACAAACACATTTTTTCTCATTATTTAAAATGTGAATGAGCGTACCTCATAACGTGAAAAAATATTAAATCAGCAAAATGCATATTTTATGGTGAAGATTTCATTTCATACTAGCCTATAATGTACCATTATGTTTTCTCAAATGTTAGATTCTTATTGCATATATGTGTAGTCTGTTTGACAAGAACGTGTACGGCGAAAATCAAAAAACTATTTGCTTGTCGTTCCAGATCTTTTTCCCTCGAAGCTTGAATTTCATGTGTGCCCAAACATTTTCTATGGGATTTGCATCTAGTGACTGCGACGGCCAGTCCATTACATCAACGTCATTTTCCTGTTTCCACGCAGCACAAAGACGACTGATGTTTTGGGTCATTGTTCTCTTGCAGTAGCCAATTTTCATTTTTTCTTATAAACCACCTTTGGGCAGATGGTATTTATTTATTTATTTAACACTTTTATTGCAATACAATCTGGCGGGCTTATTGCCAGGCGGCAATCTCTTCCAACCAACCAGACTAAAGTAAATGAAGCAAGTTACGTAGTCGCATAAATCATTCAAATGACTATCCATGCCCACGAAATCCATAAACATATACGTGAGCACATGCCCACGAACCCCACAAAGACGGACAATCACCCGAACATTGTTTTTCATATAAAGTGAGATATCATCAATCAAAAGGAAAGGAAGGGATGGTGGAGAGGAATAAGAAAAGAAAAATCAGGAATGAAACACGTTATTTTACTGACTAGAAATTAAGAGTTTTTTCAGTCGCTTCTTAAAGCATGCCAAGGACGGAGCGAGTCTTATATTGGTTTGTAACTGATTCCAGTCTCACTGCATGGACAGTAAAGGATGACGTAAAGAAAGAGGAGCGGTGAACTGGAAAGGCCAATAAACAATCTCTGTTTGAGTGTAGCGCTAATCCATGATTGCAAGACGCTGAAAATTTTCCGCGAGATAAGAGGGTGCGGCGGGACAGTTAAAAATATTATACAATAGAGAAAGTATGTGAATTTGGCGTCTATTTCTAACATTCAACAGTTCAATGCCTTCTGGTATGAAGTTATATTATCGTACTTTCGTAGGTTGAAAATGAATCTTAGACACACATTTTGAAGACGCTGTAATTTGTCCAGCCGTTCCTCTGCATCCAAGTAACATACGTCCTGGTGTGTATTGGGAGTACAAATTAGTTCGGTTCGTTTCCAAAAGATGGCTCTGGCTGTTATGAATGGTTCATAGTGACAGCCGATTTTGGTGGTTTCAGAGAGGTTAGACATCTGCCAATAATATTCAGTTTATATCGCTTTGAGTTTCATGCAAAAACCTTGTTTTGTACAGTGTTGAAAATGTCGAATTTTGTGTTAACCAAGCAGCATTTGCGGGAGGTTTTAATTTTCTGCTTTAATTGGAAGAAAAGTGCAGCTGAAGCCCATAGAATGCTTGTCGAAGTTTATGGTGACGCTGCTCCAACTGATAAATCATGTAGGGAATGGTTTCGACGTTTTAAGGATGGAGATTTCAGCGTCGAAGACAAGCCTCGCTCTGGACAGCCAAAAAATTTCGAGGACAAAGAATTAGAGGCATTACTCGAAGAAGATCAGAGTCAAATGCAACAGGAGCTTGCAGAATCATTGGGAGTGATTCAACAAGCCGTTTCCGTACGATTGAGAGCCATGGGAATGATTAAAAAACAAGGAAATTGGGTGCCTTATGAACTGAAACCGAGAGACGTTGAAAGGCGATTTTTCACTTGCGAGCAGCTGATTCAAAGGCAACAAAGAAAAGGTTTTTTGCATCGGATTGTAACTGGAGTATTTAGCAGCGGCTCCGTATGACATTTTCGGTTCTTTTGGATGTGTACACAGAAACACGACTTCATAACGTGATGTGTACACGGCACTCGTGGTGAAATATGTTCTTGTGTAACCAAGGTTGAATGACAACTGAGTTTTTCTATACAAAGCATCTTGGGGGAAGGGTCCTGCTACCTGCTCGCGTTTAAATCTACCCTCAACGGTTTCCAGGAAAAAAATGTAGCCGTACACGCTCTTGTCAAACAGACTGTATACTATATGTCCAATTTAATGGAATGAATATCTTTTCTATAATTTTTATAAATAAAACTTTCTTTGCGGGGTAATATGAGAACTAAAATCTGGTAAAGCTTTGCAGGGCAATTTTAAAGCCTAAAATAAATATTGGGTCCTTACATGTGAAATTGGCGTTTTGTTTGGGAGGAACATAAAGTTGATTTTTTTTTAATATAATATATTTATTTAATCAAAGTATGTACCATTGCTATCTATGCACTTTTGCCATCTCATAGGTAGTTCATCGATCCCTTTACGAAAAAAACCATTCGGACGGGAATCAATAAAATCTTTGAAGTCGGTTTGGACTGCCCCATCGGAGTTGAATTTTTTCCCTTGCAAGAAGTTATCCAAATTTCGAAAAAAATAGTAATCTGTTGGGGCAAGGTCCGGAGAGTACGGTGGATGTCTTAGACATTCCAATTGAAGCTCTTCTAATTTGGTAGCCGTCTGTTGTGCAGTGTGTGGTCTAGCGTTATCATGAAGCAGCAGTGGCCTAGAGCGATTAACCAGCCTCGGTTGTTTAGCAGCTAGCTTTTCCATCATGGTTTGCAGTTGCTGACAATAGACATCTGCCGTAATCGTCTGGCCAGATTTAAGAAAGCTGTAGTGAACGACACCAGCACTAGTCCACCAAACGCTCACAAGTAACTTTTTTGGAGTCAATTTTCGCTTGGAGCATGGTTTGGCTGGTTCGGCAGGGTTCAGCCATTACGATGAGCGCTTCCGATTATCATACAGGATCCACTTTTCATCACAGGTAATGATTCGATTCAAAATCCCTTCATTATTGTGCCGGTTGAGTAATGCAACGCAGCAGTCAACGCGCGTTTGTTGATTTGCTTCACTCAATTCGTGAGGTACCCACCTTTCAAGCTTTTTCACCTTCCCAATTTGCTTCAAGTGGATTAAAACAGTTTTATCACTAACACCGCAGCCTGCAGCTAACTCGGACGTGGTTTGCGATGGATCCGCTTCCACAATAGCCTTCAATTCTTCATTATCAACTTTGGTCTCCGGCCGTCCACGGGGCTTGTTCTGCAGGTCGAAATTTCCAGAACGAAAACGTTGGAACCAAAAACGCACTGTGTTTTCTTTTGCGGCACCGTCGCCATACACATCATTAATCCTTCGAGCCGTTTCTGCAGCACTGGTGCCACGGTGGAACTCGTACTCGTAAATAACGCGATATTTCAAGTTTTCCATTTTGTAAACTGAGTGACGCAAAGAAAAAAAACAATTGAGGAAAAAACAAATGAATTATAATTTTCGAAACACAAATACTTGAGTAAATAGCTGTATAAATTTGAATTTGAAATTCCTAACCAAAGAGAAGATATTTGAGATCAAAGTTGCCAGTACGGATAAATGCCGGTTTCGTATGTGGGGACCTAATATAAGAAAATGAAACATTTTACTTTAGAGATGACCCGTATCGACTTCACTTCTGAAGTTTTTATAGTCCCTTTAACTGTTAATACAATCTGTCATATAATCACTATAATAGTATAAAATCTAATCATAACAAACATATATGTATTAATAAAAAATAAGAAACACAATGTTAGACGTCAAAACATTTGAATCTCAAAATGTTGAAATTAAGTGTGTATATCCAAAAATGATGAGTGGATAGAGCTTTTGAAAAAGATGGCATTAGGAGAGACCAACTGCCTTACACTACTTGGAGAGCCCTGAATAAACTACAAGTAGGGGTGACTAGATGTAAGGTGAACACTCAAAGATGGGGTTTCTTGTATGAAAATATTGTGGGGCTGTGGAAGTAATTAGGGGCTATGTAGAACTCAAAACACAACTTTTCTGAACATCGAGACTACATGCTCGGGGAAAGACATGATAGGGAGATCTCTGATACTTCCTACTGGAAACATGTGGCATAAAAAAATTTACAATTGATAGTTCAAACACAGAAATGAATGAATGTGCATAGAAGAGAATTTATAATGAAAGAAAACAACATTTGAGAAAGTATAATTGTAGGTCAATGTAGCTCATCACTAATATAGTATTGAGGGAACTTTGTCAGTCCCTTGATGCTTTATTCACAAATTTTCTGAAATAATACTCCTAGTTTTGTGTTTTAGGCGTTCGATTGAAAGGGAAAGATGTTTTAAAATCAGGCATTGCAACTCACTTTGTCAACAGCGGTAAACTACAAGAGTTACAAACATTGCTAACTAGATGTGAATCTCCAACTGAAGTCCATACCTTACTCAATTCCTTCAATGATCCCAGTGGAGACTTTTCTCTCCAAGAAAATTTAAAACAAATAACTTATTGTTTTGCTGCAGCCACCATAGAAGAAATATTAGAAAGATTAGAAAACGATGGTTCCAGTTGGGCTGAAAACACTATTAAGGTACTTATATAATATTTCTTCATATTTTGTTTTTCTCAAAATAATGTGATATTCCGTAACATTTACAAGTTCTCCATTTGATGTTTTTTCAGACTTTTATTTAACAGTTTCTATTCTCCATTTAAATCAAGTTGGAATTTTATCAACTTGAAATATAATTTTCCTGTTTAATCACTTTGTTTTTAAAATAATAATCAAAATGATTAATTTGCATAAAAAGTAAACATATATGGTATGCCGAATATAAACATTTAGAAGAGAGTATTATAATTGGTGAATGTGAAAACTTTCAAGCCTGCTCGACATGATGCTATATTCCATAGAATTTATATTTTTGATAGCTTCAATTTCATTGGTTGACTATATAAAAAATATATATTATTTTGAGGTTGACTTTGACAGTGGATGAAATAAGTATTAAGCGTGTGCTCTACAATGTAATATTATTTAAAAAAATTCAAACAATTTTTCAACAAAAATTCAAACAAAATCAATGAATTAAAAGTTCGAATTGCTTCCTGACGCACCCTATTCGCCAGATTTAGACCCCTCGGATTATTTTGTTTTTCCAAACTTGAAAAAATGGCTCGGTGGTAAAAGATTTGCCAACAAGAAGAGGTGGAATCTGTGGTTGATGGCTATTTTGAGGCGCTCAACGGTTCTCACTATAAACAGGGTATCGAAGCTATTGAACATCGCTGGGAAAAGTGTGTCGGGCTGAAAGGAGACTATGTTGAGAAATAAAAAAAAAAAATCCCAAATTTTTTGTGTTTTCTTTGTTAGGTCGGGTACTTTTGGGACTACCCTCGTACTATCAGTACGGTTGCTGTTTAGCTTTTTTCTGCTTATGTGATCCGTACATTTGGCTATTTTGAACCACTCATTTGAAAATAGGTTTTTATGCAGATGTATTTTGAGTGTATTTATAAACATTCTTCAAGAGCCTGTTCTGTATCAAGTCCTTATAGTCAACCATAATACATTTAACGAAATGATGTTTTGAACAAAAGAATCATCTAAAAATTAAATTAACTCATGGATCCAGAAGGTTCATGCTTCACACAGATCTTTTCTTTGGATAGTATTATAATTTTTTTTTACATTGGTATAGGAAAAAAAATACAACCTTATTCTAATACATATATCTGGATTGGAAAAGAGCAAAAAGATAAAATACTTTTAATGTGTACTTATAATTTTTTGGTAACCAAGAAACATATTTTTTTATCAACAGACTTTACGTAAAATGTCACCAGGAAGTTTGAAAATAACATTACGTGCATTGCAACGAGGCTCCCAACTGGATCTCAGTCAGTGTCTCCAGATGGAATATAGGTTGGCATGTAGGGCACTCATCAATACAGATTTTATTGAAGGTTTGTACAATTGTTCTACAGATGCGTGTTTGCATATTTTGTTGCAAGTGAGCTCTGACAATTCATTTATGTTAAAAAATTGAATGAAAAAAGAAACACGTATCTCTATATTTTTTAAAAGTTTACCCTGATATTATAATAAATGTCAAGATCTGCTATCATGGCACATGAAACTTGAACGTGGAAAAGGAATGATGAAAGCAGCCCAAGAATATGTTGAGAATATATGGTATATACGACAATAATTACTAATCACATTGTGTTACAAGAGTATTTTAATAAAAAAAGCTTATTATAGCAGAAAACACTTCGTGGTTTCTACTGAGCTCTTTGCAAACTTAGGAACAGATAAAATGTATTTGGCGAGTGTGTATTGTGGTTGCCGTTGGAACAGTGTAGAGGATGAAACCTGATAGTGTCATTCAGGTTAGCAAAGATTGATACCTAAGCAAGGGTCCCGGAAGTCACTTTTGTTCTAGCATCTAAGTGGTGAAGGATGGATGTGAATTTAAGAACCATATGGGAAAAAAATAAGCTGAAGTGGTTTAGAAATGCTAAACAAATGCATAATGAAAGATTTTCTATATAAATATACAATGCGTGAGTAATGGTAGAGGAAGACCAAGAAAAAGTATGGTTGGATTAAGCAAATGAAATTTTAAAAGAACGTAAGAAGTAAGAGAGACTAAAAATGTAATGATTAAAAGAAGGCAAAGGAAGTATATTGATAGGAAAATTTGGCATTTTGTTACCTCTGCCTACCCCGACAGGGAAATGGTACGGAGGAGATTTATATAAATAATATGATTATTGAAATATCCCAATTCATATAATTTCAATTTCTGTTTACTGACGTGTTTTATTCATTCAACTATTCGGTAGATGTGGACTCAGTGAAGTGTCAAAATTAAGTAAATACACACGACCATCTGTCAATTGAACTAGACAAAACTTCAATCAACATTTATGCAACAAAGGAGCAAAAAATAAAATCAAATATTTAAAATGGACTTTTTTATAGAAAAATCATGTTAAATTTTAGATTTATATTTAATGAAGTCCTTTGTCAAGATTTGCACTGTTTCATCATAAAGGAGTAGGAATTTGATGAATCAGATGTACAACTACACAATCCACCCGTGTAGTGATAGAGATTTATCGTCTTGGCAGGACATGGATCTCCAGATTGCAGACCCACTTGGATATGGAGGTGTTTTGTGTTATTACTGTTTCTGATGGGACGAAGAGGATCTAAGATCGATAAAATTACTGATTATGTGTTTTTTGGACGAGCTTGAATGTAGTTCATTCAATGATTCTCAATCACACACGAAGGTCTCATGAATTTAAATTAGAAATTACTTATGTGAAAAAATAATCATACCAATATTCCTATGAATTGATTAAGCATTCACATAATTTTTTTTCGACAATCAAGTTTCAGTTATGTTATAAAAATATCATTTATTTGCATAATTTCAACTCTTTTTAAAAACAATTCATTAGGTATTGTGGCATTAATAACACTTTTTTACTTTAATTTAAATATAATTATTTACCTACAACATTTATGCAAATGTCTCATACATACATTATACTTTTCACGTGCTGAAGAATAACAAAAATCACCAACATCAATATGTTTTTTTCCTTTTATTGATGTTGTTCACATAGCACTAATTTTTAAATATTTTCTTAACAGGAGTACGAGCCTTGTTGATCGACAAAGACAATAGCCCACAGTGGAAGCCGAAGACTCTGGCTGATGTCACCGAAGAATATATAGAAAGCTATTTCAAAAAATTATCCGCTGATGAAGAGTTAAAGTTCTAATCTTCTAGTCTTCCTTAAGGAATATTGTGCCTAATTAATAATAATTCAATCAAGTTGCTGCTGCTGCTGCTACTGGTTCCAGTCTTTGTTCATTGTAATCCCACAAAATAAAGTAATACCTGAGCATGCCGAATGTTTGGTGAAATAAAAAGGTTTCATTGTGATATTTTCATAATTTTTGTACCAAATCATTGAAAAACACAAGTTTGTCTAATAAAAATTTAATGAAATCCCCCATTTAAAATTAAATATTTACATAATTATATATATTAAATAAGACAACCATTCCAAAGTATACTCGTATGTATTCAATATAATGAAAGGATTTGTAATATGATTTCTAAGCCAACATTTTGCAGCATAGTGATGTAGCCTGCCAAGTGCCATAAGAAATGTATTTTTATACAATTTATACATGTGTATATTTTACTGATGTTTTAAGGATTTTTCTATGTACTTTCTTTTTATTGTTATGTGGTTCTTATTTAAAATAAAACTGCATATAAGCAACAATTAATGCACATTTATTTAGTTGACAATATTCATCCTTATAAAAAAATTACTGCAATCATCATCCCACAGAGATGAATTCATACTACGATGAACCACACCAAACCATGCGAAATGGCTTAAAATAAAATACAAAATTGATTTAACATAATACCAAAGCAGAAAAGGGAAATATAATACCGAATAATAAATATGTATAAACATTTTTTTCTACCAAGTTGATGTCCTAAGCCTAGTACGGCTTTGGTAATCTTTTTGTATCCTTGAATCTGTCAAAATATGGTGCAATAAAATTTGAACCATGTAAAGAAGCCACAAAGTCCACTTATTGATCAGTACGGATTGTTTAATTTTTGAAAAGATCACTAATAGTCTTTGGGACCGTTGAGAAATTAATGTTATCACTTTCCACTTAACTTTCACGTGTATTTATTCTTGAAATGCACTTAAGCTGCTTTTTTTATATACGGCCCAAAATGTAAGTCTTTTGATATAAAAAACGTATCTTCATTCATGGTTGGTGTATTTAAATTATTCAGTCTATGTACTGGGCAAGCCAACGGAAACCTTCGCCGTAGCCTTGCCTCTTGAGCACGGAACACATGAATAACTCTAGTGGGCGGCCTGGTAATTCTGCCCTAGACACTTTACTCTGAAAAGAAAGAACAATTTTTACTACACAAATTGAAGGTTAGTTTTACTGGATTCATATAGGAGTACCAAGTCTATTAACTTTGCTGCTAAACCTGGAAGATATTTTAATTTTAAGTAATTTTTCCGATTATTTTTCTGCGCTAGTTGATTTCAATAATTTAACGTGCATGCTTGAAAAGTATCATTCACAGGAAAATAAATTGTCAGGTTAAAGATATTTTAAGTGTTTTGAAAATGGGGGAAATTCGTAGTTTTTGAAAAACTCAATAGAACATACTAGGTTAGTCAAAAAGTTTTGAAAGCGGAAATGAAAATACATTTTTTTTGGGGGGAAATCACTTTTATTGCTCAGTATAGTCTCCCATAAGATCAATACACTTGGTCCAACGATCTTCCAACTTTGTTGTCCCATCACGGAAGTGACTTTCTGGAAGGCCTGCAAAATACTCCTCTACGACGGCTATAACCTCTTCGTTTGATGAAAAATGCTTTCCACGAAGGAATTTTTTGAGGTGTGAGAACAGCCAGAAGTCAGAGGGAGCTAAATCTGGCGAATAGGGTGGATGCTGCAACAATTCGTACCCCAATTCACTGATTTTCACGGTGGTTTTTTGAGCTGTGTGAGCAGGTGCATTGTCTTGATGAAAAATGTATTTTTTCTTCTGCAAACTGGGTCTTTTTTCACAAATTTTTTCATCCAACTGGTCCAAAAGGTCACAATAATAATCAGAGTTGACTGTCTTACCAGTTTGGAGATAATCTATCAATAAAATTCCTTTTGCATCCCAAAAAACTGACGCTAACACCTTCTTGGCCGATTTCTGGACACGAACTCGCTTCGGAGCCAAAGTGCCTGGTTCACACCACTCCTTAGCCTCTTGTTTTGATTCAGGATCATGGTGGTAGACCCAAGTCTCATCCATAGTGATGAATCGACGCAGAAAATCCTTTTTATCCTTTCGAAATTGCTCCAAATGTTGCTCAGAAAGTCGCATTCGAACGTGTTTTTGTTGCATTGTTAGCAAATGCGGCACCCATTGTGCACACAGTTTTTTGAAACCCAAAACTTCAGCCAAAATATGCCATGTTGTTCCATGTGAGATGCCTATGGTGTCAGCTATCACATCCACAGTCGATCGATGATCTTCCAAAACCATATCCTGTATTTTCGCTATGATTTCTGGTGTTGATGCACTTTTTGGACGTCCTGAACGTGGATCGTCTTCAACGCTTGTACGGCCACGCTTAAACTCCAAAACCCATCGGTGAACGGTTGGAAATGAAGGAGAAGACTCCTTTAATACTTTCACCATCTTTGCATGGATCTCAGTAGCCGATAAACCTTCCAAAACAAAGAATTTAATCAATGCACGATATTCGGATTTTTCCATTGTTAAAAAATACACTGACACGTCAACTTCAAATGGCTTGTAAACAAAGAATGAATTTACAGATCGAAATGAAATTTTGAGTACATTCTTATGAAAGATGAAATATTAAAATGGCGTAGAAATTTTGGTTTTCTACTGCCCCATAGATGTCGCTTTCAAAACTTTTTGACTAACCTAGTATTTGTTCATCACTTAAATATCAAATGAACAAGAAATTCTGCCATGAAATAAAAAAAATTGCATATAAAATTATCAATTGTGAAATAAAAATTGGTGTCGAGTTCAATGCACCTCTCTATTTAATAAGTTACACCTATACCTCGCTATACGGCCGCTCTTTATACGTCATTTCGCTATAACGGCCTTTTTTAATTTAGGGCCCACAATGTTTCGTTGTACGGCCAAAAAAAAAAGTTGTACTGTTAAGAGTAGTACTCACTGAGATTATTTGAATCGACTCATGTCGCGATTCAGAATCCGCGCTGCATAGATTCATTGTTCGGATTCAGCCCAGACGCTACTTCGCGACAAAAAACCGTGTCCACACCAAGATTCATGGTGCGATTCAGTCCTTTGTGAAAAATGACTAAAGTTGCTCTCGAGAATTTCCCTAGCTCTTTTTTATATAATTAAGAATAGCAATAAGCGCAATAAAAAACGACAAAAAAGACGGTAGGTTTCTGTTTATTATTACATTGTTTTGTACTTTTATTTTTATGTAAGCATTTTTATAGGAAATAAAAAGAAAATGCTTTATGAACTAAAAGCTATATTATTTTATAAAAAATCGGAACAGATCCAATTGAATTTGTATGGGTTTGTATCAAAATAATTGATTCGTTATACGGCTTTTCGCTTTACGGCCAACTTTTCCGGAATGTATCTAGGCCATAAAGCGAGGTATGGGTGTATTTGATTTTTCCACATTGCGCAATTTTCCCCTATTTATTTTCACACACTGCCATATATGTATTTATTATTATTGTCAATTCCAGAGGAAAGTAATTATTCTTTTTATTATTCAAATTACTTAAGTTAAAAATAATTTATTTCTTCAACTGACCACTCTTTCTCTGTTTGACAGCTAATAGAAGCACGCTATTAGATGAATTATTTGAAGTTTAGGTTGTTAGTGATTTTTAGATATTTGTTGTTATGATGTGCTTAGTATTCCAGTCACACACACACGCATACACACACGTGCACACACACGGTGCGCTATTTGGGCCGCCGGCATCATTGGGCCATATTTTGAGGATGCTAGAGGCAATGCTGTAACAGTTAAGCTACGGTTTCCTTATATAGCGCACTTACATGACGTGATGCTGGCGCGCCGCCAGACGGCAGAAATGAGAACCCACAACTGTCAGTTGAAAACTTTATTCCACATATTTTGTTTCAACTGGGCTTTTCTATAGTCTTTGCTCTTCACATTATATAAAGCTTCACTATTTCTTACAAAATCAATCAATATTTCGTCATTTTCACCGGTCCAAATTAAATTACGTTTGCACTCATTTTTTATTGTAAAACGGTGTCCGCTACACGGGAAAAATCATTCCATGACTGTTTGCTCCGCTATCGCGGCCATCATGCAAATGGCAGCATTGCTATTTGACATTACACCCACAACCAACGCACTCTAGGAAACCAACGCCATTGGTTTGCATAGACAATGTTTTGTTACGTGCGTTATATAACGACACAACCAACGCTCTCTAGGAAACCACACCATATGGTTTGTATAGACAATGTTTTGCTATGTGCGCTATATAACGACACCACTTTCTTAGGAAACCAATGCTTTACTGGTGATCGCTATCGTGATATGTTGGTAAACTTTCTTGTGCCCGAATTGGATCAATTGGGCCTACAGCACATGTGGATCCAACAGGTCGGTGCCATATCACAAAGTTCGTGCTACGATGCGAATTTTGCGAGAAACTTTTCCCGGTCGAATAATGTCAAAAAGTGGTGATATCGACTGGCCCCCACGATCCCCTGATTTGACCGCTCCCGATTATTTCCTATGGGGGCACTTGAAGGGAAAGGTGTACACCAACATACCAACCACAATCCCGATGCTTAAGGACAACATTTGAAAAGAAATTGCCGAAATAATACCAGAAGTCTGAGAGAATGTTTATAAAAAATATGCTTAAAAGAGCTTGCGTTTGAGCCACGGCCAGAGGTGGCCACTTGACCGACATCATATTCCATATATAATGGCAAAGACCATATAATCAATCAGTTAAATATAAATTATAAAATTGTGTTTCATTTAAAAGTTATTTAAAAAAAACTGGAACATAAAACGCACCCTGTATATATAAATTTTTTTTGGGAGAAAAAAACTACACTCAAACTATAGTTTCGCAGATTCAATTAACAAAGCCTTTAAATTGAGTATCATCTATTATTTCAATAATTTTAAGCTTTTAAGAATGGTACATATATGCGAATAAAACTGTTACTGATTTTTGACATACAGAACAACTTGAACATTTCTGACATCTTTTACTTGAGAAAATCTTGAAGGTCTTGTCTTAAGTATGTAGATGAAAAAAGTAATACCTTGCCAGTGGTTTGTTGGAATAGTCCAAAGAAATTCCTGAGCTCATCTTCACTAGCAGCACCCATCTTATCAATCTTATTCCCCAGTATCAATACAGGGCAATTGGCCAGGGTTTCATCTGTCAAAAGAGAGTCTAGCTCTGCTTTAGACTCTGGGAGACGAGCTCTGTCACATGCATCTACTAGGAATACAATCGCGTCCACTGCTGGAAAATAGTCTCTCCATACGCGGCGAGCTTGAGTATGTCCTCCAAGATCAAAAGTTGTGAATCTCATGTTACCGATTGATAGTTCTTCAGAGGCTGAAAATTAAAATCATAGAGAGATGAATATTCAATCACTTTTTAAATGTAGCATATAAAATCACATTTTAATTCAAATATTTGTTATATTTAACACACTTAAGGCAAAGTACATAAAACTTAAATCAGAGATGTTATATCAACGAGTCTTGTGAATATTGGCCTGTATAGAAAGAAAATCTACATGTGATGCAATTAGAATGGGGCTTTGCCAACTTATATCTCATGTTACAATACTTTGGTAAAGATTTTTAATGCTTCATTTCTGTATAAATGATGTTAATGTATTTTTGAATACGGTTAGGGAAATAATACAAAAAATCAAACAAGTATGTTATAAAACGTGTGCCAGAAAACAATTAGTAAGGAAATGCAAGTATTAATTAATATCAACATATATTTCAAGAGAAAGTGTGATTTTGTAATGAGTAACTTGAAACTGGTGCAATGCAACTATGTGCATTCCAATAAGTTATGTGTGTGAAGGAACTAAATTGGTGGCATTCAAATGTCGAATGGGAATGTGAGCTGATTGCTGTATGCTGATGACATGGTATTGTGAGCGGAGAATGAAGATTAATTACAGAGTTTGATAAGTAAATTATATGTAGAGAAAGATCTGAGAATAAATATGCCAAATCCAACCATGGTAATAGAACAGTGTGAAAGGAAAAGTAAATAAGGGTGAGAAATGAAAGATAAGGGCAAGTTGAAGAATTCTGCTATTTAGGTAGTTTTTGCCCAGTAGAATATCGAACTGCATGTAGCAATAGGAAACAAAGTCAATGGAGTACTAAAACATGAGTGGAAGGTGTGGTAGAGCAAATCCAAGGAAAGTATGATTGGGTCTGTATTTTTTGAAAGACTGAAATCGTAAGAGTTGTATGGATGTAGAAGAGGTGAAAGATATGTCGCGATAGGAAAGAGTCGTGCTCTCGCCTTTATATCTACCCCAATACTCAAAACGTTGTTTAATTCATTGATCCGTAGTAAACTAGAAAGCAATGCTTGCATTTGGAGCCCAGTGGGGGCGCGAACTCGCTCATGGTGGAGAAAGTACAAAAAAAATATCTACGATATCTCTATATGAGAGAGTTCGGTGTCTATCCATGGCTTTATCCTACTCAGTTCCTGCTGGGCATGCTCGGGTATAACTCCTTGAGCGTAAGAAGAGATGTGCGTCTCCTGGTATACGTTGTCAAACTCGTTCGAGGAGTTGTGAGCTGTCCAGCATTACTACAAAGATTAGCGTTAAATGTTCCTAACAATTACACTAGACTGCGCTGGCAAGAACTGTTCTCAATAACATACGCAAGAACGGGTCTTCCAGCCGCTATGCCTGTTGGAAGGGCCTTAACTCTTCTGAACGGGACTGCTTCGGATATTGACATATTTCATATCACATTACCAAAAACAAAAGTAAATTTTCTTCTTAGATTGAGCACGTTAGAAGGCACTCATCAACATACCTAAATGACTGTGAATATATTTGTGTAATATGTTTGTGTGTATATACTCGTTTGTATGCATATGCATTATTTTTTATTTTATATAATTTTTGAACTTATTTTTTTTTCCTCTATGTAATTTTTCTTCTTTTTTGATGTTTTGTATTTTCAAAGTAATTGGGCTAAGCCTGTTTTGAAAAAATAAATAAATAAATAAAAAAATAGGGAGATGGCATGATGGTATATGTATGTACAATATATATTTTTACAAATCTGGATAGATTCTTACTGATTATAATTTAGCAGTGTTTAAAAATTGTCAAATATCTTAAATTTATCTTCTGCTGTAATGGCAGAATGCCAATCTGAATACAAATCTAACGTTGATTTACTGGCAATTTAATTGTTCTACCAATATAAAAATTCGTGATGGATAGCATTGATTAAATTTACCATACACTCTTGTAGTGCCATGATGAGAAAAGTAAAACAAAATTTAGATATAAGAATTATTGAAAAAAGGAAGACAGTTAAAATATTGGTATTGTGTTTCACCTTCATATTTAATATTTAAACAAGTTGTACAAATGTTGATCAATAAATATGCAAGAATTAAGGTTGAATGGATATATTTTTAAACAAATAAATCAATTTACCATGCGTGATAAAATTTTTGTTAATCAAGGATACTATAACACATCGATCAATAAGTCCCGGGATTAACCAACAGATAGCGCCTTTAATAACAAATCCATACCATTCTGTGAGTACCAGCCTTTAGAAGTTACGTGTCAAACTTTCATGACATTCCAACATTGTGTCATTGAGTTACAGTGGTTTTAGTGATGCTACTTTTGCTATTTTCAAAACAATGGAAAAAACCGAATTTCGTGTGTTGATAAAACATTGCTTTTTAATAGGAAAAAATACCGTTCAAAATCAGCGATGGCTTGAAAAGTGTTACCCGGGCTCTGCTCCGTCGAAAACAACCATTTGTCGGTGGTATGCTGATTTCAAACGCGGTCGTACAGACACATAATGCTGAACGCTCTGGTTATCCAAATGAGGCTGTTACACCAGAAAATATAAAAAAACCCTCAAAATCCTGATGGAAAATCGCAAAGTAAAGTTGAGTGAGATAGCTGACATCCTGAAGATATCATTTGGAACTGTTTACACTATTTTGCATGAACATTTGGTCATGAAAAGGCTTTTTTCGAAATGGGTGGCGCGTTTGCTCACAATGGAACAGAAACAACAATGCATCGATGATTCAGAGCGCTGTTTGGCACTGTTTATGCGAAATAAACAGGAGTTTTTGCGTCGGTATATGACAATGGATGAAACTTGGATCCACCAATATACTCCGGAATCAAATCGGCAGTCAGCTGAGTGGAGAGTAGTCTGTGAAAGTCGTCCGAAGCGACCAAAAACTCAACAGTCGGCCAGGAAGGTTATGGCCTCCATATTTTGGGATGCGCATGGTTCATCGATCACCTTCAAAAGGGAAAAACCATCAATAGCGAATATTACATAACGTTATTGGAACGTTTGAAGGCAGAAATTGCAAAAAAACGGCCCTATATGAAGAAGAAAAAAGTTCTCTTTCATCAGGACAATGCACCGTGTCACAAGTCGATGGTAACGATGGCCAAATTGCATGAGTTGAACTTCGAATTGCTTCCGCACTCACCGTATTCTCCAGATTTGGCCCCCAGCGACTATTGGCTGTTCGCAGACCTCAAAAAGATGCTCCAGGAAAAGAGATTTGGCTCCAATAAAGAAGTGATTGCCTATTTTGAAACCAAAGATAAATCGTTCTACACGGCTGGCATAGAAAAGTTAGGAAAGCGTTAGAATGAATGTATCACTCTTGAAGGAGACTATGTAGATGAATAAAGAAGAATTTTGGCAAACAAATGTTGTTTTAGCAGTTAGACCCAGGACTTATTGATCGATGTGTTACAAGGATAAGTAAGTTAAATAAAAGCAAGGCAATATTTAAAATAAAGCTAACTGTAAATAAAATATTCATGATAGAAATAAAAAGGTTACTTATACTAGAGAAAATGTAGGATGGTCCCTGTGACGTTTGAAATGTCATGTCTTAAAGCGATGGGGTAAAATTGTTTTTTTTTTTATATATAGTTTTTTATAAATTGAAAAATTGTTTTTCTCTCAACTGACGTTTTAATTCCTAATTTTCATTATACTGACTTTCTAATGTATTGTATGATTTGTATCTATCTTTAAATAGGTCAAGATCCACTATGAATTAATACTAATTACGAACATTTAATTTTAGGTATAAAAAAATCTAAAATCCAATTATCGTATACCCCATCCTTTTGGGGTTCTCAGAGAGTGCATGCCAGTTGCTAAAAAGTTTCCTAACTGGTAGGAGTCAACGAGTTACCACTAGAAACCAGGCTGGACTACGTGTTTGTCCCACCTCACGAGCCTTAAAAATGGATGCCCCCAAGGGTCAATACTGAGTCCCCTACACTTTAGCCTATATACATCCGATTTTCCAGATGTGATAAGGAACTGTAGCTACCACATGTATGCGGACGATACTCAACTTTATTATTAATTTGGATGTGATGAGGTTTAGTCTGCCACTCAACACATAAATGATCTCGAGCAGCTGATATGGTCTAAGAAACATGCGCTTCTCTGGAACCCTTCGAAATCAGTTATGATTGTTATGGGTACAAGCAAGTCGAAAAGTTGAATGAGCCTTTGAAAATAAAGATTGTTAACGCGACTGCACCTACAAGCGTGGTGCGCAATTTAGGTGTGTATATGGAATATGACTTAAGATTCGAGGCTCACGTTAAGACTAAATTACAATGGGCTTTTTCGAGGCTTAAAAATATTTATCGCGTCTGTCAAAACCTGTCGATTGAGGCTAGACGTAGAATAACTGACGCGATCATTATCCCAATAGCCGAGTATGGTGATTGCATCTATGGACCGCGCCTTTTAAAGAACACTGAAAAAAAGTTGCAAAGATTACAAAATGCTTGTTGTAGTTATTGTTTCAACATTCCCCCCAGAGGACGCATCACCCCTTTTTGAGAGCTTTTAAAATTATTGACAT
This sequence comes from Odontocerum albicorne, assembly GCA_949825065.1. Classification (NCBI taxonomy): domain Eukaryota; kingdom Metazoa; phylum Arthropoda; class Insecta; order Trichoptera; family Odontoceridae; genus Odontocerum; species Odontocerum albicorne. Next base: position 19,283,751 of record OX463846.1, on the reverse strand, counting down.
GAAACAAAGACGGTTTGTTCACTTAAGCATACTCATGCATAAAATTTACCAGTACAAAAATGCCACTTAATCTCTTCAAAAAACTGAATTGGACTAGAAACTTTTCATAATCTAACACTATTCAAGGGATCCTTCTCATACTCAGCCAGCAAATGCTGGAATGAGTTGTCCCAGGCCTTGAAGGAGCGGGTGAATAGTTGTACCTTCAGAGATGCTCTAAAGTGTTATCTTCTGGGTGGTTAATAGGTCTCTTATTTGCTTTTTTTCCTTTTTTCTCTTTTCACTGGTGATGAATCGGGGATTGTGCGTGGGTGTTTGTGCGTTATCTTCTCATTAATTTTTATATTACTGCTTAACTATTTCAATGTATTGTGTTGTGGTTTTTTTATGTGTGAACATCATTTCCCGTTTGTCATTTTACTTTTTTTAAAATTTGGACTCCTTTGAGGCTTTCCTTTTTTCGTTCTTGCTGACAGTTAACCTGAGGTGGTATATGTGGGTTTACTTTTTATTTTATTTTCTGCCATACATTTTTTTTAAATCTAGATATACGGGAGTGTGGGCTAAAAGCCCCCCGATTTCCTTGCGGTCGGGCTCGCCCTACAATTAGTGGGGTGTATCTCGGCCGGGGGAATGTTTGTGGGATGAGCCCGGACCTTTTAATGTCTTCTCTCTAAAATGTATTTTCCGAAGTTTATTTTGAGATGTATGTGCGATACTTGGAAGGAATTTACTATGTACGAGTATATGTACACATTGTGTTGCTGTCAAGGAACCTTTATTTGTTTGTTTGAATTGATCTGAGGCGGTATTTGTGGATTTGTTTATTTTTCTGCCATCTATTTATTTTCTGTGTTTTTTTCTTCTCTTCTTCTTATTCTACATGTGCAAGGATGTGGGCTGAAAAACATCTGGTGTCCCCGTGGCTGGGCTCACCCTATATTGGTAGGGTGTATCTTGGCCGGGGGGATGTTATTAGATGAGCCCAGACCTTTTGATAGCTTCTGTCTTTAATGTATTCTCTGCAATTTGTGTTCTTGGAGTATATTTAAATGTATTATGTACATACTATGTTGCTATCAATAAACCTATATTTATTTATTATCCCTAGCCAATGCAGACTAATGTAGTGACTTTTGACAAACGTCACCAAATATTATTTGATTTTAAGAAACTGACACATTTTTGCTAATTTGTGACAAGATGTATTAATTTGTCATTATTGTTAGTTTTATGTAATGTATTTACCTAAATAACTTGCTATTTATTAGAATCGAGGCTTATATTAAAGTTGATAAAATAATTAAAATTACTGAACGTCGTTACAAGGTGTGACAATTCACAAATTGGGGCAAATTTGTGAATTGTCACAGGACCATGCTACATTTTCTCTAGTATAGCATACTTCAAAAACAGTCAAGTTAGAAAATATCAAATTGTGTCGCTGCTCTTTCAATATAAGTACGCAATTAGTGCATACGTATGATTATATTTTGACTGAAAATGTAAATGATGAAGAGAATTTAAAGTCATATTTGTATAAATTATCATTTGATTGCTTTTGTTAATGCATTGCTAATCAATAAATATTATTGCATGATGAAGTTGACTACAATATTTTAATCAACCAAGAAATTGGCTGAAGATATTTAATTAGATTACAAAATGGTTTCCTGTATTAACTTTCCCATGTTAAATCAGAAATGAAATAGTTTGATGTAATCATGGAATGAATATTATACATCATGTAGATCTAATACAATGTCTTAGTTTCAAATATCACTAGTTTAAAAAAATTAAAATGCAGAATGTAATTGTAAAATTAAACTTTTGTTAAAATATTGATTTCTGCATAAAGCAATAACACTATCCATTTCTGTTTGAAAATTATACATATGGAAATATGAAATCTTTATAGTAAGATTTTTCCAAGCTCAAAGTTTTCACATTGTATGAGATATCTAAATCTTTAAGTCTCTAAAATAAATTTACCCTTCTTTATTGAATCACCGACACTTTAGGTGATATAATATGTTTAGGAAACGAAACACAGATTATATTTTTAAAATATTGTGTAAATAGCATTGTCACTGTTTACTACGAAAGGTATTTCATGAAAGATTGTTATTACGAGAGTGGTCTCAGAAGTACCCGATCTGACGTATAGATGGCGGTTGTTGCTTTAAAAAATTACTATGGTAGAACGTACTAAACTTATAAAGCTTAAGTTTCAAGTTTTAAGACGCTACGTTGTTTAGTATTTGTTTGGCAGCCATCAATAGTGAACGCTCTCAGTGAATTTGTAAACATGGAAAAAATTGGTCATCGTTATGTGATACAATACTTTCATTTGAAAGGTCTAAGTCCAACCAATATCAAAGCCGAGCTAGATTCTACTTTGGGGGAGTCTGCTCCTTCGTTTACAACAGTAAAATATTGGGTGGCAGAGTTTAAACGAGGCCGTACGAGCTGCCAAGACGAACATCGCAGTGGTCGACCAAATGAGGTGACCACGCCAGAAATGGTAAAGAAAACCCACAAAATGGTATTGGATGACCATCGATTGAGTGCCCGAGCTAGCAGACATGGTAGGAATTTCAAAAAGTGCTGTACATCGCATATTGACTGAAAATTTGGACATGAGAAAGCTGTGCGAACGATGGGTGCCGCGTTTGCTCACAATGGAACAAAAACAGCGTCGTGAGGATGTTTCAATCGAGTGTTTGGCGATGTTTCACAGCAATAAAGCAGAGTTTTTGCGTCGATTCATAACCATGGATGAAACATGGGTCCATCACTTCACACTTGAGACGAAGGAACAGTCAAAACAATGGACTGAAAGGGGAGAATCGGCTCCAAAAAAGGCGAAGACAGTTACATCTGCAGGCAAGGTCATGGCGTCAGTTTTTTGGGATGTGCGTGGGATAATTATCATTGATTATCTTCGAAAAGGAAAAACAATCAACGGCGAGTATTATGCGAACTTATTGCAGCGTTTGAGTGATGAAATAAAAAAAAAACGGCCGCATTTGGCGAAAAAGAAAGTCTTGTTTCATCAAGACAATGCACCAGTTCACATATCCGTTATCGCGGTGGCCAAAATCAATGAATTAAAGCTCGAATTGCTTCCTCACGCACCCTATTCGCCAGATTTAGCCCCCTCGGATTATTTTCTTTTACCAAACTTAAAAAAATGGCTCGGTGGTAAAAAATTTGCTAACAATGAAGAGGTGGAATCTGCGGTTGATGACTATTTTGAGGCGCTCGACGGTTCTCACTATAAACAGGGTATCGAAGCTATTGAACATCGCTGGGAAAAGTGTGTCGAGCTGAAAGGAGACTATGTTGAGAAATAAAAATATTTTTTCCCAAATTTTTTGTGTTTTCTTTGTTAGGTCAGGTACTTTTGGGACTACCCTCGTATAATGATGAAAATCGGTTTGATATAAGAGAAAACCTTAAAAAAAATTCAATGACAAAAGAGACATGGCAATGCCCGTAGTGTGTCTATATGTGGTCTGTAACATATAAATTCAAAATTGTTTTTTTTTTAAATTACACAAATCTAAAGAAAGATGGGTATTTCACTACTACTGAATATAATAATTTTGAGTATATATACGAGGCGTCTCCAGAAAGTAAGTGTACTGAGGCTCTCACGACCGGATGAATTTTATTTTCGACATGTTGGCTACATCTATGTGTATCCTGACCCTTCCCCTCCGCAACGAGACCAGTTCGAGGTCAGTACGTTGAGAAGTGTCGACGCGACAACACGTTTCGTGAAAAATGTCAATCCAATCTCCCGCCAAGTGCGAAATACGCGGCGTCATCCGTTATCTCGTTTGGAAGGGAAAACCTCCGGTTGAAGTTTATAATGAGGTGAAAACTGCATACGGTGATAAAGCTATGAATCGTACGAGTGTGTACAAGTGGTGTCGCGAGTTTAAAAACGGTCGTACGTCTGTGCATGATGATCAGAGGAGCGGAAGACCTTCAATTGTGACTGATGAAATTGTTGAAAAAATCGAAAATGCGCTCCGTGACAATCGCAGATTGACTGTGGATGAACTGTCTGCGATGTTTCCGCAAATCTCTAGATCTCTACTACACGAAACCATCACAGAAACACTTGGATATCGGAAACTGTCTGCGAGGTGGGTCCCAAAACAGCTGACAGACCAACACAAGTTGAATCAAGTGGAGGCCGGGCAAGAGTTTTTGAGGCGCTGCAAACTCCATGGAGATGAATTTCTCCGCTCCATCGTTACTGGAGATGAAACTTGGGTTGCACACTACACGCCTGAAACCAAAAGGCAGTCTCAACAGTGGCGTCACACCTCTTCACCCTCCGCCAAAAAGTTCAAAACCACAATTTCAGCCAAGAAAATCATGGCATCCGTGTTTTGGGACTGTCAAGGCATAATTTTAATTGAATATATGCCTCAAGGGGAGACCATCAACTCTGCAAGATACTGTGAGACCCTAAAAAAATTGCGGAGGGCGATTCAGAACAAGAGGAGAGGCATGCTGACAAAGGGAGTCTGCCTGCTGCACGACAATGCCAGACCACACACGGCCAACGCCACGAAGGAACTGCTCGCCTCGTTTAAATGGGATGTCCTGAACCATCCCACGCATTCCCCTGACCTAGCACCTTCAGATTACTAATTCTTTACCTCCCTGAAGCTGCACATGGGTGGAAAAAGGTTTTCAACCGACGAGGAGGTAAAGGAGGAGGTGGAGAAGTGGACGGAGGGGTTGGCGGGAAACTACTTCGAGAAAGGCATCAAAAAGTTGATACCCCGCTCTACCACTTGCATTGAGAGGAATGGCGACTATGTCGAAAAATAGCTTACATATGTACTACGGAAACCACGTCATTTTTTTGTTTAAATAAAAAAAATTGTAACCTACAAAAATTCAGTACACTTACTTTCTGGATATGCCTCGTATATATATATAAATAGAAAAACACAAGCCAATGCATAGTTATTGTAACTATGCACTTCCCAATTATTCATAATTATAATAGAAGAAATATCTTACTGGGATGCAGTGTGGGCACATGTTGGGCGAGCCTGTCATCTTTAAGCATATGCAGAAGTGTTGTTTTGCCAGCATTATCAAGCCCTAGGAATAGCAGTTTTCCTGACTTCTTCCACAGACCTATACAAACAAAGCATGCTGTTAAGAAAACCTCTAAGCACTTACAATTGTCATCTAGAGATTCTATCGGTGAAAAATATACTTTCGGTGTTTCAAAATTGCATTCCTCCAAGGGATCGATTAAATCTTCCTCTATCAATTTCTTCAACAGAGTTGCTTTGCCAGATTGCTCCAGGCCCAAAATTACGTATCTTCTTCTCTTTCTCGCTAATCCTATCCAAATAAACATGTTTAATTGCTTATCAAGATTAAATCTATTCAAGTTAGAGCACTAATGTATGTAATGTATAGAAAAATATTAAAATAATTATTATTTTTGGATTCAGATGATTTAAATATATGACAATGGAGTATGAAATGCTTATAAAGCAGAAATATCACAATAAAATAAAGTAATCCTAGAATTAAAATTTAATATCTATGCAAACACTTTTTAAGCCACTTCATCCTATTACATAAACAAAGTTTTATAAAATCACATGAAACTTCATTTGAATGGAATCATTGTTATAAAATTTGCATAATTTTAGCATGTGTGAATCATCCTATATAGAGTTCATTTATAGTCAATTGGAATATTTAAGTATTTTTTATTTCTCTGGGTGAATTTTTGTTTGTTATAAATTCCAATTTGACCTTAGATAAAAGAGCAAAGCACAAAAATATATTCGTGTTTAAATTAGAGCAATAATTCATAGTGCACTTAACTGTTTTGTAACATTTTCAATATCAATAAAATGGAGAAGAAAATTATGGAAACAATTATATTTATTGAATAAGGATAGAAAACTTCTATATGATTTTTATTAAAACGATTCATGCTTTAGCAATACATTTATATCTTTTTTAATACTAAATAATTGGTTTATAATAAATATAATGGTAATTCACTGGTTCACTGATCTTTGACGAATTTAAATAATATAAAGGATCAAAGTTCAGTATTAAGAATAAAGGAAAATAATTAATTTAAATACTTAAAAACTGATAATTCTATATCTGTAGAGCTATGACAATAAAAAAAACCAATAAATAAACAAAATGTACAAACCTAAATATCCTAAAACGCCAGTAAACCAATCCCATATGAACATTGTGCTAAAAACTGAAAATAAATAAAACTATTAGTTTTCCACAAAGGGGTCTAATCACAATGACTCGCAAAAATTAACACATCACACGAAATACAACATAGCCTTGATAAATACTACACATTACATGGAAAAAAACTAAAATTAAAGTGTAATTAATAAATAATTTTCGATGGCAAATTAAATTGTAATCGACTAAGAATTATATATAAACTATGGCAGAAGACGCAAACGAAGCTGTTTCTTAGACGTCAAAATTAGATTTAAAAGAAACGACTCAATGCGTAAATTAGCATTAGGAAAAGAGTGCACAAACTAAAATATCACAGTATGGACGGAATTAAATTAAACTCACTTTAAAATTACTGTCCTAGACTAAAACTTTGACAAATATCGTCTCGTAGACGAGACACGAAATTCACCCAGGCACTCAAAAAGAACGTCACCCAGTTGGCAGTGATGTCACACTTCCGGTAGATAGTTGCTAACATGACTTTTGTGGTCTTTCAAAGACCTTGTAAACACAAATATATTGATAAAATAAAACATTAGCTCTTAATCTTCCAATAAAGTCATAAAACATAATTGTTGTTAATATTATTATGTATAAAAAAATAAATTTAAAAAAATGTGAACCAAATGTGTGGTAAAGTATATGGGCGTACCTGAAACGAATGATTTATGAAAGGACATAAATAAAAGAAGATCTGCTCTCTCTGCCTACTCCAATAGGAACATAGTGAAATATTGACGGTGATGATACATTTCTTTAATTGATTTTTTTTGTATTTAGATAGTTTAAAATTATGAAGACAATGATACCATTAAATTTATCTTACCAAACTGTCAAAAATTACGTATGATATGATTGTATATAGTCATACGTATAAAATTATATTTTTATATTCTCACTTAATTATGGTCAGATCGTAGATATCCTTTGAGCACACTGATGCTTTCTGTGGACTGATTTTAGTAAGCTTTGAAGACAACTGTATAACTATGTTTTGTACAAGCGTAAATCGTATAGAATATCATATTGTAAAGCTTGTGCTTAATTGACACGCTTGTGTTGTGCTATAATTCAAATTCATATTTTCTAACACCACCTACTTGGCATACTTTCAAATAATAAACGTTTTATAATTAGTATTTTACAGGATTTGGATTTGATCATATTTATTTTTCAAGTAATTTTGCTTTAAAAGTATATCTGATGATATTTTAGACTGCAACGTAAGTATTGTGTTATAAATGTAGCATATTTAAAAAATGACAATGTGTTTGAATTCCATTGAAATATTATGTTGTAGGATTTTAAAGAAAAGGTGTGATTTATTTTAATAAGAAATTATCAAATCGATTACTGCCATTTCAATAAAATGATAAGCTACATATTTAAAAAAAATACATGATTAATTCTTTAGTTGGAATTATTAATTTTATTCCCAATAAGATCATAATTATTAGTTTTACTTCCGTAATAATTTTTCCATCAAATATTGTACTTTATTGAAATATTACATGGAGGAATTTTCAATAATAATTGTGTTATGTGGTTTATCTTTTTTTCACGATAGTTCTAATCATATTTGAAAAACCAAAATGATTACGGTTTTACGATTCCAGCATTCTGGCTCCATTCCACAAAAAAGACATACGTCAAGCTGTGTTTTGGAATGTGATTACTCGATTTTTTTTTCAGCCAGAATCACATTCTGATTGACGTTTATTCTTATTAATTTTTAATTTATGGTCTTCAATTGATTTTCGGTCATCGACTTTTCATCGTCAATGAAATGTCATTTCTATCATTTTAAGTGTTAATGCCCAAGTTGATGTTTATATTTTTTGTCTTAAATGTGTGTATCCATTAGCAATAACGTATTTAATGCAGTTTGAGAAATATGAAACTATCTCCAATGTTAAGTTTTCATTTACATTTAATATTGCGTGAAGCATTTTAATTTGGGAACTCATGGATACGTTACAAGGGAATAAATTAATTATGCATACTTTAATACAATTTTGACTATAAACTAGAGTTATTGATTTGCGCTAATTGTCATGGTATTATAGCATGTCAGGCCGCCAAAGGAATATCATTCCAATAGAAAAGGTGTCGCTGCAGAATCGTAAGCTTCCTGAGGTAATTTGTGAATCTCCAGTCAATTCTCCCGGTCAAAATTTTGGGGAGGAAATATCAGCCGATATTGGAGGTTCTGCTAAATTTTTGAAAGAAAATGGGAGATTTCGCTATAATTCCACAGTGTCTAGTGCACAATCTCAGAAATTTCAAGATTTGTTCTACAAGACTGATTGGCCATCCCTTAGTGATACAGAGACAGGTAAATATAAACATACTAATAGATGATTTAAATTGCATTGTAGTGAGCCAACTCGCCTTAAGGTCGCTTAGAATTCCACGGTGCTTCAAGGATGAAACTGTCAAGTATTCACTTCCAAAACTACCACTGCAATACAGATATACAGCACAGATCTCCATGCCTTACTATCCACACACAGCTTTGCCTTGTCCAACATATGTTCTTGCCTATATCTCATAATTCTACTTTTCGGTTATGTGAAGGCCACCCACATTGTCTATCCTACCCTTATTTAGTATAAGAGTGATAAATGGAAAAATTTACAATTGTTTTCAATAATAAAATTTATTTACTCTTAAGGAGGAAGCGGAACAATTCAGCAAAAATACTGTCAAAGGTGCCCTCCCACTTATTCTGATACACAAAGTCTGCTAAATTGGAGTGGAAGTGTTGCTTCTCTGTGTGACTTGATCCTCCATTTGGTCAACCCCCACAAAACAATTGTGTATTACATTTACTACTTTTATTTGCCCCTCAATGGCTGATAGAACAGTAGGAGAGACATAATGTGTAGGCTTCAGATAACCTAAAAGTACCCTTCTCATTTTTCTCCTACATCATCTTCCTTTTCCTCCCATTTTTTTTCATCTCAGACAGACATTTATTGATTTTATAAATTGGTATTTTGTGTGGAGTTTCTCACATTATAGATTTATATATATAGCATTTTATTACACTTTCACTGTGTACAAAATAATCTGAGATGCTTATTGCCATATTAACAATTTATCCCTATTAAACAAAAGTATGCCAACAGACTGAATTAAACGATTGAAAGATTTTTGCATTGGTTACTATTAGGAATCAAACTAAAAATCTCCAGATGTTAGTCATCATTGCATTGATATTCGAAATTACCAAATATAATAAATAAGGCTTTACTGACATAGCGATCTCCATGGCCTAGTTGGTAAAATTTTTCATTTCCACTGGCAGCGTAGAATTTGATTCCCAATGGTACCTGAAAAAAAGATCCACTTCTGATAAGACTTCATCTTGTAACAATACTTGCACACGCTAGACATGCGGTAATATTGACAATGCATGTTTTCAATCTGGGTATTGCAGGTTCGATTCCCGTTGGAACTTAGATTTTTAAAAGGGTTTGTTTTTTGTTTTCACTTAAGGCATGTTGAACATCATTATGGTTGATTTGAAGAGATTGCCTCATGGCAATAAGCCTGCCAGGTTGTACTGTATATAACGAAAGTGTAATACAATAATACAAAACAATACATGTGACAACAAACTGTAAGTTCCATTCCTACTTCAGTGGCCAAAGACAATGTTGTTTCCCAGTCACATTCTTCAATATGCCCACATTGCCAGTTGCAATGCGTTGAAGGGTACCATATGAATTGATCAATGTGATGAACATGCATTTGTTTATTTTTCTGGGACAGTTTATTAACGAAAGATTACTCGAAGAGTGCCTACGTTTCAATGTAATATCTCTAAAATGGTGTTATGACCTCCATGCTAAGTCGGTACGACTTATGTCGATCAACTCGAGGGTTTCGGGTTTGAGTCTCGGTGATACCCAATAAAAATAAAATGGATTCCAATTTCAAATTCACATTTTAAAACCTTTCTGGTTGGATGAAAAAATTGCCACATGACATAAAAATATATTGACAACCGATATTTGTACTAGTTATACCCCGGTGTATCATACACCTTTCTAGCAGATATTTGAAACATTCGAAATTTATGATTAGATTACATTAGTGTTTGGATAGTTTCAGGATGGTGGATAATATGGAATAATGTAACAATTAGAGAGCATTATACCGTATTTTGTCCAAATTTGGTTGTTCCATAAATACCATACACACTTGCAATGTTGGATGGTCCTTGATTATTTGATGCATTTGTCTATATGACTCGTTAAAATGGATTGAATTGTCGCAGCAACTTATCCAATTGTTACATTATTTCGGGTATAAGTTCTTTGTTTAATGAATTGTCAAATTGTTTTGTTGTTTTCGGTTTGTTTATTGTCTGTAAGCAGTTATCAGACTCAGATAATGGGTTTAGTGAAAACTTTCCATTGTGGCAGCATTTAGTAAAATGATTCCATTAGTTAACTTCTTTTATCCAATATTTGCGGTTATATCCCATTTGTCCTACATTATGCTCTCTCACTCACCGCTAAAAGTAACTGTTCTGTTCATTGACGATATAAGGAATTTCAATTTGATTACACCTCAAGTGTTCAGTTCTTATATCTAAGTGAATCTCTCTTTCCATAATGGTCTGTGTCTTCCTTCGTTTATGTAGTTTCAGTACATTATTCAAGTTCCTTTCTTATGTTAACCAATGTTTCTTCAGCATTTCAAGACTTATTTTTTTTGTTCAGTAATTTCTAAAAATTTTGGACCCTGTTATAGTATAATATAAAACAAATAAATTTAAAAAATGCATAATTTTTGTTTGAAGATCATAAAATGCATACAGTGTACCAAAATTAAGCTATAATTACTCTTCACAATTGATATATCTTGAAATTTGAATTGAAGCATAAAACAACTGCATAAAACACAATGTAATAAATCGAATACATTTAAAACTTATACAATATGCCTCAGAACACTTTTAAATATAATTGATATAGGTTTTATCACAGAGAAAAAATACTAAAATAATGAATAAAAATTATAACATATTTTGAAAAACAAACAATTTTCAATTAACTTGCTTTTGTTTCAAAATGATTATATTTAATTAAATTCAAAATGTTTCATTAAAGGTATAATTATTTTTCTTAGTAGGATACATTTATTTCTACGATATACATACATTAGTAAATTATAATAAATAAAGATAAGTAAATAAAAAAAATCCTTTTTCATTAGTCTATCTGTGATTTAGATCCTGGAAAATTTGAAATATTAGATTGAAATCTCCATTGAATACAATATTCTTTTGAATGTATTTTTTTAGATTCTCCAGATTGCATTGAATTGGAAGGAAGTGACAGCAGCGCAAGTTCAATGTTTTCATGGGCCGATGCAGAAGGAACCAGAAGGGTAGCTGAAGAATGGGAGAAAATAGAGAGAACTCTTTATGACGAAAGTGGTCCAAAAGTAACTCAGAAACATTTAATAGAAGAATGTAATCAGTGGAAATCAATTTTTCCACATTTAAGGTAATTTTAAATTAATTATATAAAAATAAAAGTTGTATCATATATGTGATATTCAATTCAATTCAATTCAATTCAATTCACCCTTTAAAGCTCCACAAGGGAGTATAGGGAGGCCACAAGTCTTCTCCATTCAGAGCGGATTTGGGCGGTGTTCGTAATCTCCCTCCACGACATACCTAACGATCTGACTTCCTTGTCATAGGAACGGTACACCGTGAGAGAGGGTGTTCCAGGCTATAAAGGCAGGCAATAAAATGTTAATTTTTGTTATAAGTGATATAACAAAAATTAACATTTTATTTTGTCATCTTGAAAATCTATTTGAATGCCGTAATAAATACAGTAATCCCTCGACAACTGCGATTTTAAGATTGCGCAATTTTAAAAAATAGTTCATTAAAAAATATACAAGACAAATATCCTTAGGTGGAAGAATTGACCAAATATTTTGAAGACATAAAACTTCTGTTGGAGGAATTAATCGAAGAACTTCCAAAATTTTTTTCAAATACAGCGTAGCGAAGATGAAACTAAAAATGGAGAAATACAGGAAGAAGAGGAAGTAAAGCCAGTTTTGAGTCTCCAATAGTATTACTGAGGATTTAAATATGGCATTTCAATTTGTGGACTATTATCAAGAAATTGATTCACAATTCGAGTGAAGCTTAGTTTTTTAAATGAAATTTGGAATCGTTTTTGTAGCCATATATAGAAATCCTCAAAGATTTTTGAAAAGAATTAAACAACCAACAATTATAACCTTTATTTGACAAGCAAAACCAATTTTTGTTTACAAAATATCCATATATTTTTTAATATTCTCATAATCCCCTATTTTCTATGAACTCCTACTCACACAAACTGTGCCGTTTTTTGCAGAACATATCCCTTGAAATTTACAAGGGATTGCTGTATGCTAAACTAAGTTATGGCTTTATACAAATTTAACGTTTATTTTTTATAGTTTTCAACATTGACAACTTCAATAATTTAAAGTCATGCCTTTTTTTCTAGTTATACTGACAAAATTGATTTATTTTGTTTTGATTTATATTTTTTTAGGAGCTTGTTATATCTATATGATCATTTCTCAATCAAACTTAGAACTTTAATCATAATTCACGTGTTCAAAATAATAATACTTTCAGAGTTGTTGGACGAAGCTGCCACTTTGCGAATACTGAATATGATAACTCATATGATACAGAAGAAGAAGTATTAGCTTTGAGTTATGACAGTGATGGAAATTCAGAAGAAGTTAATAATTTATATTCTTCAAATCAGGAAAACAAACATCAAAAACTTCTGCCACTGAGAGCTAAAAAAACAAAGAATGAGAAAGCAAACGAACACCTTTCCCCATACGGTGCAAGAACTAAATCAAGTACGAAGAACTTAGTAGAGGAACTTGATTCATATCTTCACATTACTCCAATAAGCCAAAGATCATCGAGCAATATACATACTTATAGAAATAGAACTTCATCAATTATCAAATCTGAAATATCTTCATCTCGATGGAGACAAAGGAATGGTAGCAGTCCTGATTTTGTTTCATTGCCATATCAAAGTATTAATGAAAATAATCATACTAGAGATAGCAGTGCAGCATCCCTGTATTCTAATAATTATAAGAAAAAGAATATTAATAACGCTTCTGGTACTTTATGGAATGGAAATAAACGTCAAATGTCAGCAGTAGGACAGGCTAAAAATAATCTCGATAAAAATACACATTTCTTGGAGCCAATAGATCTTACTAATCGAAATTTGCCAATGAGATCCATATCAATATCAATACCTCATGAAAGTGAGTTTGTGGTTCGAAGCAGCGCTCAAAAAAATAGGAATATCTCATTACCTCCCATCCAGTCAGATGAAAATAAAGGCAGAAGAAAGAATCAGCCCAATGTTATAACTTTTTCTGGTAAAAGTATAAGGACAAATAAGAAGACATTAACTCCGATCAATTTAGTTGCCAATACCTTACCTAAACAAAATATTGGAATGGACACAGATGCTTTTAGTTTAATTGATCATAGATCTGCTACTAATCAAAAAAGAAGAAATAAAAAATTCATTAAAAATAAATTATAGTGATTTGTGTTAATTAAAATAATATTTAAATGCCAATGAAACACTATTATTTTTTGAACAAACCATAATTGAATCTCCTTAAATGTATTTTATATATGAAATATATAATCGTTAATTTTTCCTACTCCTTGTACAAAATAGTATTTTTCAAACAATACCAAAGTAACAAAACCCAAATATATGCTATTTCCAACCATTTAACCCTTTTAACCCCTACCTTTTTTTATTTAAACCTTACCTTTATTAAAAGATCCATAGATTTTTTTGTAAAAATGGGCTGATAAACTTACACTATTGAAAAAAATCACAGGTGACAAATACTTGTACATAATGGATCAGCAGCTTTGTAGTGCCGATAGATTGGGCATATGTTATAAGGGTTAATATTTGAGATATTGTTTTATTGCTTCATGTTGTTATATGTGAATCATAGAAATTGACGTATTGTGGGAAAATTCAAGTTGCATTAATCTTCAATAAGAAATATGTACATGTTTACCCCAAGTATTAAAGATTCATGACTTTTCATTCTTCATGTAATATGATGAAAAGTTAATTGAGAGGCATGATAATATCAGATTTGGTTATTAATAGTTTATTATAAGCGGTTGATGATCTATTAAGCCTAAAAAAGTTAATTACTAGATTGGTGTGCCACTGTATCGTATCAGTAACTATCTTATGTACTTGATGAGATTGACTTTTCGGTAGATGTTGATAGTGCTGGTCTTTTTCGGAAGTATCTGTCTAAGAGTGTACATGAATGAGATTACTTTTTCTTTCCTCTCTATATTTCTGTGTTAGATATAAACCCCATAGGACATAACATCCTGCTTCATACCTGCCCTAAAAATAGAAGTATTTTCGATACCTATGGTCTGCTGGATAGTGGACTTATTGATTATTCATGTCCTGGTTCGGTTATGTAATGTGGCATCAGATCATTCAAGGGTGAACATCATAAGGCACAGTTTAAAACCCACTCTTTCAGGATACCTCAACCAGTGAAGTTCGTTAAATCGTTGAATTATTTTGTCGCATTTGCCAGCATAAAAAATTAAGCATGTCGCTGCATTGAAGATTCTTTACAACTTATCAAGCTGCATCTTAGGTAGCCCTAAATAAACTTAATTGCAGTAATCAAGTTGAGAGACAATGAATGTTTACCAGTCTTGACCTTATTCACTGAAATGGATCTACTCTACCTGACCAGTTATTAAGTCTGTCAAAATCTTCATGATTAATGTTTCTGATATTGTTTGTAGGCCAAATGTCATTTGGGAACAATAATCAGATACTCAGTTACTTGGGTTGCTACACAACATTCCGCTATCTTAGTTAGAAAATTCATATTAGATATTGGCCTGTAATTCTCAGCATTTTCTATTTCTTATATTCTAGATTGAGATGCGAAGTTGATGTCCCATGATATTGTTTGCTTTTTTATTGAGATATACTTCATTGCCTTTTACAGAATATGTAAGGATGGTTTATTGGGTGTGAAGATAGATGCCAGTGAAAATAGGCTTTGGATGTAAGGATTGTTTGTATGTAATTGTTTGGACACTTGGCGTTTTTGTTTGTTTCAGGTCAATGATTGTTAGTGTTTTTTCAAGTTGGTAAATAATAAAAAAAATTAAACACCATAATTTGTTATAAACTACATTTAAATTTTAAATAAAAAAATAGAATTATATTGATTCATTATCATATTGTCAGAACTGATAATTTACAATCCCATATTGCACTCTCACAAGAAATGTGCCACAACTCAAAATTAACAATTTTTGGATTACATTGTCATTCTCTTAGTAATATGCCCAGTTTTTAATAGAAAAGATTCATATATGCAATAGACAGTCTCCTAAATCAGTACCACTCAAATGGTGGTCTGCAGACTGACGCTTGCTGTAGACCATGGGTCGGCAACCTTTTGTTGTAAGAGGGCCAAATATTTTACGTGGGGATTAGTGCGGGCCGCACTTGGGCCATATGTCATAACAGTATACCTACAATATTTGTATACAAATATTTTAGTTTTAAAAATAAAACGCTAATTATATATTTTTACGACATTAATTGTAGTTAATAAAATCAATGAGATTTTTATGGCTGTATTTGACTCCGTTGTGTATGATATCAGTCACGTGCATTGCGGCGAGAATCTTGCGGTCCGCACCAAGACGCCTTGCGGGCCGCTGGTTGCCGACCGCTACTGTAGACCATAAGATCTAAGTATTTACATACTGTATTTCTCTGAATTCAATAAAACTATATTTTATCTTAAATAAAAATGAAGCCGGTCCACTCCACAAGAAAGTTTGAGTAGTACTGCCTTAGATCAAACAATTATTACTTTGGACATAAGACTAATAAACGTAGCTTACATTTAAAAAGGTTATATAATTGGCTTGAAATTAAAAACATTTTTTTTTTCATAAATATATTTAGGGATTGAATATTTTAATAAAATAAGTGTTCAAATACAAATACAGATTTATTTCAGATATTTACAATATTTGCATTTTATTAACAATCAACATCAACAACATTGTTATAATTTTTCATTGCATATGGCGTGATGATTTCCAAACAGTTAAGTCTTGTTCAGCAACCATTCTATGAGTGTGAGATTTACTTAACTCATTTTCCACAATGGAAAATTAATATTTCATATAAAATTAAGTATGAATGTTAATACAGGACTCTATCTTTATGGAAAAATTAATTTGAGCAATTTTCAATACCTGAGAAGCCCTTGAGAATGCTGTAAGCCTTAAGTTTAAATTAATCCCAAATGCATAAATTTCAAATGTGTTTTTCTTTATATCTTACTCCGGAAATGAATGTGCTTTTAAATAAGATAGATTCTCTGCGAATATTTTTTGTGTTTTTTTTATTTAATAACAAGTATACTTCTATGGTATCTCGTACAAAATTTATGTAGCATTATCGTAAAAATAATATTGTATAAAAATCTTTAAAACTTTTTTTATTTTTTTATATTTATTAATCTGAAATGCTTTACAGAAAATGTTGATAAAAAAATGCCAGCAATTATTAAAAATACTACATCGTAGATTTTTATTGACAAAAATATTAAATAAAATCTATACATTTGTATCATAAGTATGACAAAAAATTGTGAATTTTTAAATAAGCATTGATTGACAAAACTGCCTAGAAAACTGTTAATTATTTTAATCGTGAGGTATTGGTTGAATATGCTTTACAACTTTTTATACTAAAGTCAACATTTTTTAATTTAAAGGCAGTGAGTGATTTAATTTCTTACTAATGAGAAAACATTTAAATTCAATAACGATAAAAAATTGTGAGCGACCAACAATCTACCAAAATCCAACAAACATCAAGTTTCGATTAATCCCAAGGATAAAAATAAAACTAGCCCACAATTTTTACAAGATTATGACAATGCTATGCTGGCACCACTTACACCTGTCACTCAGTGAAACTTGCCAATCTTCGCCATCGTCACCTCCCTCCTGTGCAACAAAACATCGTGATTTCCTTTACATAATGAAATCAACTGAGAATATAATCATCCTTGTAAAAAATATTAAAAATTTACTTTAATTTTGTGATTTTACAGTGTAAATATCGAGATTGAAGCGAAGGTACTTTAAAAAGAATGATTTTATAATTTACACGATGAGATTGATTAACTGCCGAAGAATGTGTTTGCATGGACATGATAAAAGTAACGTCAGTCTCCACTTGCACGCTCCGAGACTCCGAGGCCCAGGGCGCGATGGCCACAACACATTATGCTTCTCCTATGTAATACTCGACTACCAAAGCTCGACAAATATAAAATATAATTCATCAGCGATTTTGATTATTATTCCGTTAACATTATCATTAGTATTTAGCGACGACAACAATAATTTCTCTGAGGCAATTCAAGCCAAAAATATATGAAGAATTTATCACACGATAATGGCAATTGATAACCAATAATTCAACACTATTCATTTAGATTGTTGTTTTCATTGATTCAGTGTTCATGTTTTAAACTTTTCAGTCATAACATTTATCCATGTTTTAAGACTACATGTCACATACACCAAATACATTTGCTCACTTTTATAATTGTCTCAAATTTGTTTAATATGTTCATTTGATAATATTTATTTCACTATATATATGACATATTTAACAGTCTTGGAATAATGCAGCAATCCCTCGACCCACACTCGCACAGCCACCCAAAGTATAAGAAACCAAATCAAACTCAGACAGAACGAAACAATAAGAGTGCTCCATCGAGGACACATTAGTCAGACAACATATTCTATCTATCAAAAGGCTTTGTGTCAGAAAATAAAGTGCTTTAGTGATGGGGTTGTAATTAAAATAAATTTGATTAACTCCTATTTGTGGAAGGTTCTACTAATTTTACCATAATAGAAAAATAATAATGCAACTTAAACATATATACACATATAATCTACTCTTAATTAAATGCAAATTAAAATAAAATACACATGCTACAATAAAAATGTAACTGCGACTTGAATGATGAACATGATCGATGATTAACTCTGCTCTGTAATTATTGATTAGATAAAATTTACATTCAAGCTTTATTATTGACTTCAATTTTTTTTTAAAAGAAACTTATTTGTATTTTAGCCAAAATACTAGATATATCCTCAGGAATAATTCTAAAGAAGCTTGTTATAATGATGCAAAAGATTTGAAAATAAATCTTATCTCATCTACCATATACTGCCTTCATAAGCAAAAACGCAGCTAATGGCAAAAGTTAAGTTTTGAGAAAACTGTACTTTTATGTTTTTCATTGCTGCTGAAAAATGTCATGATTCATAAACAAAAAAGCAGTAAAATGTGATTCATAAGCAAAAATGCAGCAAACGCATAGGCACTTGTCTTTTTGCTTATGAATCACATTTTACTGCTTTTTTGCTTAAAAAACCTAGTATTTTGTAAAATTAAAAAATACATTATGTCGATTTTTGTATTGAAAGAAATGGTTTTCTGTATTTTTTTATGGATTATGGTTCAGAATTTGATATGGAATATTGCGTTATACTTAGTTAAATTTCTGATTTTTTCCCATTAGCTGCGTTTTTTCTTATGACAGCAGTATACAAATATTTTTTTTTATGAATCTATTATTTTCATTTCAGGCTTCATGCAACATTGAAGTTTATATGAGTATATCATATTGAGAAATACTAAATCACATTAGTGTTATAATTATTTTGAATTTTGCCAAATTGTTGTTATTCCAAAAAAATAAGGCAAAAAATACTAACAAAAGCTGGATAACAAAAATATTTAAACAAAAAAAAAAAAAAATTTATCGGAGTACTTTACTATTACAGTTTTTGTAATGGAATATACACGAATGACCAAATTATGAAGTTTCAAGTCGAGTCATTGATAATAAAAATTCAGAAATTATTTCTTAAAATGCTAGTAAACTAAAAATATGATTATAGTTTGTTTTGAATAAAACATGCATATATTCCAAAATTCCCTGCATGCAAATTGTTAAATTATATATTTTAAAATTAAATGCAGTTTCTAAACTGCAAAATAAATATAATCTTAATCTACAACAAATGAATTAAAAAAATAAAGTACTGATATGATAAATAAATATATTGAACAAACTAATCAGAACATGTAATTAAAAAAAAAAATTCACCATTCATACATCACAGTTTATGGCAAATTATTTTTCTAAGACAGTTCCTTCATCCCAATCTTTCTATTGGCTTTAGCTGCAATATTGATTTTATGTTTCTATTGGCTTTAGCTGCAATATTGATTGCATAATTTAACGATTGAATATTGTTTAAATTTTGACAATTAAAAATATTTATAGAAGAATATTGATTAAAACTGAAATTTTAATTAAGGTAATATATTTTTTTACCAAATTTTTAGTCACAAATAATCTTATTTCTAATTCTACAAAATATTGAAAAGTTAAATAAAATCATAACTAAGCATTAAAAAATAAATAAAACTTTTCATAATATAATAAATGAAAATTAAAATTGCATAAAAGGCGTATGTGTATTTATTTTATATTGTCATTGAAGTAAAATACTTTATATTCCGTTATTAAATAGCTCATATAAACATTTTTCTTTCGTCTCTCATCCGTGTTCGTAATATGTGTCTCTAATTCTTAATTTCTGTGTGAAAAATAAAATCAAAAAGGCATTTTTGCAGAAAGGAAACCCGCAAGATAAATCAATAAATATATTCCATTTACTGGATTATAAATTTAATTGTTTTATTAAATAACACATTTTACTAATTTTAAAAATATCTAAACTTTAACATAAATAAAATTTGTAATAGAGCAACAACTGGGGCAACAAAGAGATTTAAATCTACCTTTTTCATTAACATTATTTTAACAACAGCTCATGTGTGATTGTGTTATTTATGAGCTTTTGGTAAACTATTGAACCACTCGTAAATATTTTTTATTTATATATTAAACTATAAGACACTATTTTTCCCATTATTTTGGGTAGTTTCTATAAAGAAACGTAGTAAACAACATTAGTTAAGTTATCAAATGGTGTTTATATCGATGGAATAATTTAGATATGAAAGATTCTAATTACCATTCTTGACATGCTTTGTCGAATTCTATGGTTCAAAAATAACATGAAAAGAACTGTAATGAAAATCTTTTATATCGACATTATTAGAATATGTT
Organism: Odontocerum albicorne; assembly: GCA_949825065.1. NCBI lineage: Eukaryota > Metazoa > Arthropoda > Insecta > Trichoptera > Odontoceridae > Odontocerum > Odontocerum albicorne. The sequence continues at coordinate 19,263,129 of OX463846.1, read as the reverse complement.
TTTACTCATAATTTGTTTATTTAATAAATTGAGGGTGAAAATTAAATTTAACTGATATTATTGATTTATCTTACGAATATTAGAGGGAGAACATTGTCACATAGAAAACAACATCAATGGAGGTATAGAGTGAGTGCAGTGACAGTTAAAAACAAAATGGACACACAAGACAGAAGAAGTAACGTGGGGCTGTGACGAGCGCTACTTTTAAATATGAGGCGTTCATATGTAAGAGTAGGGTCCGTCGGTGAGGGCGCTGCAAAGCAGCAGTCAGGAATTATCATCCTTGTTGGTGCCCCCGCCGCCCGCTACCCCCGGCGCCCCCCCAGCACCTCCGTTGGCCCGGCTCCGCGTCGGACGGTACTCCAGTCCCGGGTCGAACTGCATTAGTACGAACACCTTAAAAAAACACATTCATCCTGAGTGTATGTCATTTAACACATTCACTGCGATATGTATTTATAGAATAGTGTAGAGGTACTGAAAAAAATCATATTTTCGAAACCTTAAAATCTTATGGAAACCTTAAAATCTTAAAATATTCAGTACCATACAAACAAAGAGAATCGAATGACGCGCAACGGGCGTCATCAGCGTCTCGACAAAAAATGTGTTGACGCCTCAGGGGCGTCTTTAGCAGCGAACGTGTTAACTATGCAAAATTATGTAATCTAGATGTAAACATAAAATATATACTTTTTTGCAGCTATTTCTTCAAGGGATAGTAGATTGAAGAAAAAGGTCAGAAAGTTGAAAATATTCATGGTTTTGAAAACTGAGAGATTGATTCAATTTCTTTTCCATCAAATTTTTTAGAAGTGCGGTGGATAAGAATAAATTTTTTATTACCAACATAAGATAAGACACCTAATGAGCTTGAGAACATATCCTAGCTTTTAGGATATTTTTATGTTTCAGAAATTACACGTTAAAAAGTATTTTGTTTTAAAATTATTTTATCCTAATTTTATTGGCAGCAGAGGTTAAGTAGTTATCATTTTAGCTTTCCATGCTAAATTTTGAAAAAATAAAGTTGGTTTCACAATGAGATCTTTTACAGATTATTTTGTATAGGTTATAATACGAGTATATTAAAAAAATCTTTAACAGCTCTCCATAATTTCTATCAATAAAATAAGTTCTTATCATAATTTCTATCAATAAACAGCTGCACTAGAAACTTACTTGATCAGTTGGCAGTAATGAGAAGTCATCTGGAGGATTTGTTATCACATATCGTTTACTGCTTGCATCACAGGATGAACTTGTGTCCCTAAACCTGTAGAGTCCTATGCAGAGCATTCCATATGCCTTGAGAGCAGCGACAAAGAGATCTCCATATTTCCCCGCTTCCCCGAATTGGGCCAGCGGTCCATCGTACAGAGATATTTGTCCCACTCTGCAGCGGTCACGATTGGAAAGGCTGTCTGCAGTAGAATACCCTCCCCTTAAGCCGGCTCCTTCAGCGAGAATCAACTCTAATTCTGGAGTCGCTCCACCGGTGATCAGGGACCGAATTAAGGTCAAGGCATTTTGATTGAAATAAGTCTGGAAAAAAATTAAAGAAAAATATTTTATCACAGATCACCATGGTTAAATAAAGGATATTTTTTCTAACATAATGATAATATATTAAGATTATATTATCTTTCTGTTACTTCTTCAAAATATTTTAAATACTGTTTTATTTTTTTAAATCAAATTAAAAACATGTTATTCTATTAAACTTATTAAATAAACTGAGAATGCAAAACAATATAAAATTTAAATAGTTAGAGAAAATTCTAGAAAAAAATTGACACTTAAATAAGTTTTCAAGGGAGTCCATCACATCATCAGACATTTTTGTTTTTTGAAAAAGTCAATAATTAATCAACTACGAGTAGTATGCATTCGAGATTAACATTTACAATTTGACGTGATGCTACTGCTCGCTTGCATTAAAAGTAAACATTGAATCTAAGCACACCTAAATAATAATTGGTGAAACCATCAACTGGAAATTCCTGCGTTCACAATTTCGCCTGTTTAATTTTCTGGTACATATTATGTAGTTGAATATGTTAAAGGGAGTCCATTGCATTACTAGACATTTCTTGATAACTATTTATATACATTGTTTTTTATATATTTGACAAAGTAAGAAAAAAATACTTACTGTTGACATGAGAGAATCTAATACACTAACAGCAAATGCAGTACCACAAGCAAAGGGCTGTGTAAGATAAAGTTCAGTGTCTGGGTCATCATCATCATCTTGATCCAAAAACTGAACATTACTGTCATTTACTAATTCTGGAAATAAAATAAAAATCTAATCAATAAAATTTTAACCAATTATCTTAAGAAACCTTTAGTTTTGGCCATTCTCAAAAAGATATGGCAAAAATACAACTGTCAACTAGGTATATTGTACTTGATAGAAGTTTATTCTCGATAATAACATTTATATCAAATACTGCTAGAATTATAAAACATGAAACTTGTTCACTTTTTTATGAAAGTGCAAAATAACAGCTCTCAGATTACATCTCCCTATACATTATATTAGGAACATAGGGATACTGTAAAACACATTCATCTAGATCCGTCCACAGCTTGGCACTCCACGTCCTCCCACATCAGGTTGAGAGTACGAATCTCCGTATCGTAATACTGGTGTAGATGGGAATCCGATTCATCAAGTCTGTTGTGGGCGATAAACCTGACTCAATCACCTCTAGTGAGGTAGTCAGGTCATATAGGGACACCATTTATGCACAGAGGGATGTTCTTATCAGGGTACGAGTCACTACACATCAATTCTGTTTTCCCAGCATTTATACGCAGCCTAAGATGAATAGAGTTTTCTGATAGGCCTTACTAATATATGATAAAATCAGTTATGCACGCCATAATTTTAGTTTTTCATAAATATTACAAATACTCAACATTTTACAGTAAAGTTGTATTCATTATTGATGAATATAATTGTATTAGGAACATTTTTATTGCTCTTTTTAAAATAGAGTACAGAACTAATTATCTGGGGCTCAATTATCCGTGGTCATTCTAAACTACTATATATTAACAACTTGAACCATAGATATGATAATGGGTATACTGGTTTTTAAATTTCACTGGTTAAAAAATATTTATAACAACAATTCAATAATTTGAACTGCCTTCATTGACCACTCAGTTGCAAAGCATTTTTCCTTTTCTTTTGAAATGAGTAGTTTTTGATGTTTCCTATATTTTAACTTATAATATTTGCTCGTATGTCAAAAAATATCAAATATAATTTTTCATTACTTCATTGTTTTTAATTTACAATTCAAAAATATTGCTGCAAAATTAGAATTTTAAGCAATAAACAGATTTTTTATTGATGCGGGGAAAATGCAATTGAAAAAAAAAAGAGAAAAATATGTGGTATGTCAATGTATGAAAGAATAAGAAATGTAACTATTAAAGATGAATGTGAGCTAAAAACTGATATGTTAAGTAGGTGGTTTGAACATGTTGAATAGATGGGTGACAAAAGTCTGACTAAACAAATTTATAATGCAAGTATAAGTGGGAGTCGTGCAAGAGTATGATTAAATCAAGTGAATGAAATTTAAAAAGAAGGAAATATAAGGAGTAAGAGAAACAGAAGGAGCTGTATACGTAGGTGCATGGATGGAAAATAATGCATATTTTTAGTAAACAAACCTGTAATCATAGGAACATTCGCACCATATACTGATCCTCTTCTTTGTAACACAATAGGACTACCTACAGGAGTCAAGGCATCTTGTTCTGTTGCACCCTGACTTAAAACACCTATCGTATCGTCGAATGTCATTGCTTTTATATTAAGTGAGGCTAATATGGCTTCCTTATCTGCTAATGTTGGATCATCATTACTTGGCACCTAAAATTAACAATATTATTTATTGAATAATGCAAACATTTCAGTTGTATCTGAGCAACAATTATTTTGGTTTGAGATTTGATAAATAATAAAAAAAACTAAATGGAAGGGAATAATGTACCTTGGCAGAAAGAATACAGCACATGTCACAAAGGTTGACATTAACAGCTCTTAGGTCAGCTCTACTCAATGGTGATCCCTGGAAAAATAAAGATTAAACACATTGAATTATTTTTAACATGTAGTGGTGTAACTACGCTAATACAGCCAATATAGTGCATTGGGGCCCACGTTAGATAGGGGTGCAAAAGGTCCTTGCCCTATAAAACTTTTAGTATTGATACTTAGGACTTATTATTTTTGGAAGGTTTTATTTTTCTACAGTAACTTTTGTTTTTTCTTTCATGTAAGTGTAAATATTTATAGGACACAAGAGATAAATTGTATTTTTACTATTTACTGGATAAAACCGCATAGTTAATACCTTAATATTCTTATATCTTATATACAATATACTAAACGGGTCATTTATTAAATTTTACATTGGGCCCTAATTTTTTTACTACGCCAGTGAAAACATGATTTATTTCTAATAAACTGTAATACCTTCATTTACACTATCATAATTTACGTCAATTCACTTTAACGCAGTTTAATCTGCTTGAAATTTTAAATGCATAATAGTGGCATCTATTAAATAATTATTGGACAACTAAATCAATATTTTTATACACAACTGTAAAAGCGATCACAGTAACAATGATTCATTAAGCGAGAGTGATTTTAAATGGTACAGTGAATTGTAAGTTCTGCGATATTTTTCTTCTTATGAATAAATCATATAGCTCTTATCAAAATGTGATATAGACTAATCATAAAAAATAACTAAAGCTTTTTAACTTTTACCGATTACCAAAGAGTATTTGGTAATCGGTAAAAGATCATTTATTTTACATTACATTCAATGATTCCATTTACAATGTTTTCATTTACACACTATTTTCCTGGAACTAATTTCCCGCATAAATGGAGTGATTGCTGTATTTACAATTTTCAAAAACTTCTGTATGCCTTTTTATTCTTTAAAATCTATGTATATTATTCTATGTAAAAAAACAACAGATTAAGGAATAACATAAATTCAAGTTTTTTCGTATGAAGCCAAATAATTTCCTTTTACTAATTAAAATCGAATATTAAAAAAAAACAATATATTTAGATACCTAAAATAGTTCCATACTGTAGTCATCAGAAATTTAATCATTTTAGGAGTTAAGGAGAACAGTGTTGATGATTAAAACCTTATCTATATTCGAAATTGTTGAGCGAATATTATTACACTGTATAAAAAAAAATGCATATAAAAATGTTACATTTTACTAAGAACTAGACGTATAACTCATGCAATGCACGGTTTCAAAGATTTTTATTATTACATTTCAGAACTACACATATTATAAAACTGTTATAAAATGGTGATTGTATATAAAATATTCATGGTATGAATTACTCACTACTCCTATAAACACATTTGATATACCTTTCCCAAATAAAAGACCGCATTAAACACAAAAATACCACCCTGACATCAACTGACAGCTGAATGGCAACATAATAAAATCTTCATTCATAACTATTGTTTATTCAAGATTATATTAGGACATGGATAAAAATAAATGATTTTAATTTTATGATTGCTTAATACAGTTTGCTTAATTGCTTAATCACAATCATTTTATTAAAAAAAAGTGAACATAGTGCACTATCTGTTATAACAAATTACAAATATTTAAGTTATAACTGACAATAATGTGCTATTTGTCGATATCTGTTTTTACACTTTATATTTTTTTCACTTCGGATGTACTTCAGAACATTCTTGGTGTTTATTATTATTATACTCATACTTGCTTTGATATACTTTAAATTTATAAATTTTCGCAAAATAAATTTAGTTAATATAACATATACACATGTTGCATTATCTGTTGCTTGACTAGTCCACCTATAAAGTATTAGCTGGGAAGACCAAGATCTGAGTGAATGTGATGGAATGCAAGTAGCCTGAAGGAGTAGACATGTACTTGCTGAATAATAGTTGTAAGAGTTGTATTTAGTTATAAGTAGTATGTGGCTGTCAACTATTTCTAAGAAATTATATTATTTATTAAGATTATTGAAAATAAAATGACACCTAGGAAATTAAAATTAAGTTAGTTCATAGTTATAATACTATATATAAATTAGATTAGTTCTTAAGATATAAATTGTTATATACGAGTAGGTATATAGTGCCTTTGGCCAATGTTTGTACTATTACTTTATTAAATAAAAAAAACCATATGTAGCTGTTGATAAGAAATTATATGTTACATATATCAATCCATTTTGGCCATTGTTCAATGTATTTACACTAAGCAAGCAGACACTCCTGGTTAGGTTAGGTCATTGTTCAATGTATTTACACTAAGCAAGCGGACACCCCTGGTTAGATTCCTGATGGGTACACTTCTGGACTAGTTTTATTTTTAAATCCTATAACATTTGAATTCATGATTTTTCATGGCTTATAACTTTAAAAAATCTTATAGCGCTATAAAGCAACATAAAAATAGCAGTGTTAGGATTTAACGAAAAGTCTGCAGCTGATTAAACCTTCTAATTGTCTTGGAAGTTTGATCTTCATCTTATCATAACTTTCAGTTTTATCTGCTAAGACCATGTGTTTGATGAAATACAACAGCTTACACACAATAAACTAATTACACGCACAGGTGTGTTTTATCCACAGGATGACTGACAATTATACTCGATGAAGAGGGATCACACATCATTTCTAGTTTTACAGTTTGCTCAGCTTTTTTCATTAGCATTGCTCATTAATTGTAGGTTGAAGTTTTTGTGAATTAAATTTGTTATCTAATTCAAGCGGTCAGTGAAAAGATTACAGATGAAGTTATCCTTGATATGAAAAGGTTTCATATTTTCTTTCACACTTAAAGAAGAAATTTAGTCTTGAAAATGTGATTACAAATTTTAAGCAAACAGTAAAGGTCCTATTTATAAAAAGCTCACATGAATTTATATTGTGTAGTAAAAATAAGGATACAAAAAAATATTGCAAGCAAAGTAAAATAATTAGGAAGCCTCTGTCAAGAAAGTTATAATTCTTAGCGCATGAGACTTTAAATAGTGTAGAAGTTTCGAATGAAGATAAGAGTTTTATATATTTGTAATTTTATTTATTCAAGCTTTATTTTAATTCTTTTTTATAGTTAAATTTTAAATAGAACGGTGCAGTGATGTTCACATATTTTAACATCACACAAATTTTTAGTACTTATCTGTTTTTTAATATTTTTATTTTTCAGTTTTAAGTTACTTTTTTTCACAAAAATTTTGGTAGGTATGTACAATAGTTGATAGATATAAAAAAAATGATAAACTTACATTTAAAACAGATATTTTAGGTAAATTTTGAAGCATTTTCCATTCTCTTCTTATGTAGTCCACAGAGCCGACAATCACTACATGTTTTAATTCATGGTAGTGAAAATTACTTGCTCTTAATGGCATAACTAAATTCCTTAAGCCAATGAGTGGGGAGTCTGGGTCAGCAAATAAGCATACCACGACATGACCATTTAAAACAGTCATAGCTGCTTGATTTCGATCCTGAAAGAATAGTGTAAATAATTGGTTTTCATAAAGGTTCAGGTTAAATTGGTCTTAAAATTTTTTAAATTGTGTGAAATGATGACTTAAAAAGAAATGTTCCATTATTTTTGGTGTCTTTTTGAATAAAACTTTTTATTTTCATCAAAACTTGTTAAAAAATGTACTACAAGCAGCCACTTCTTTTTACTTGACTTTTTTAGTAGCATGCTACTTTAAATTGAAAAGTAGCTATAACAGTATTTCCTTTCAAATCAGCTTTAACAACCCTGACTTAAATATAAGAAGCAAAATGACAAATTGAAACAATCTAAAAATAGATCTTGTTACGAAAAATATGACCAGTATTTAAGGTGGGAGAGATGGTCTCAAGCTACTTTTTTCAAAATCCAAACTATTCACTTCTTTCTTAGACACAATCAAAAGGTCCCTCCTTAAGATTGCATCCATCCAAGTTGCTTTTTTCTTACAATTAATCACGGAATGTTACTAAAAGTTCTCTATTGATATATAAATGGGAAAATTACCAGTATACAGTCTTCGAGATTTCTTGCCGGGCTCCAATGGAACATGCCCGTTGAATCATATTTCATTTCAGTCTTTTCAAAGTCAAAATCTTTAGACTGGTCGTCCGCTAGACCAGCTGGTAAGCTAACACCATTACTATTTTGGTTGTTTCCAGTACTCCTACTAGTAGGCCTGGAAATGGATATAAAAACATTAATCATTTCAGTGAGAAAAACATGATTCATAAAATAATAATAAATTAACAAAAATTGGTTAATATTTAGCAGAAGTCTGTACTAAATGGTTTAATTAAATGAGTTGTCCTATTATGTTTTTTCATATCGCGATATTAGAAGCTAATTTTTTTCATATAGCGATATTAGAAGGTAATTTTTTTCATATCGTGATATTAGTAGCTTACTGTCAAAAATGAGTTGTCTTATTATGTTTTTTCATATCGCGATATTAGAAGGTAATCTCAAATGTATGACATAGATAGATACTATCCATTAACTATAATATGAGACATAATTTAGCTCGAACATATAAATATTTAATTTATAATTTGAAGGCCTTCAAAACAAATTTATACTAAATGTTATTAAAGCAGATTTTGATAATTGACACAAAGAAAAGTGACAAAATAGTCAGTGTGAACAAGACAAGGGTAATAACAGTTTAGGTTTCTAATTTTTGTTCTAAAAAATTATATACGACTTTTTCCTAAATCTAAATACATTTTTATTTAATGTAAATGATCTACTCATATATGAAATCTTTAGATATATCTACTTAAATACATCTGGTGTTTTGCTGGTGGTTGGTTGCGCTGAACGGTTGTCATCTTGAACAGACACTCAACCGGCCTTGAAATGTGCAGGCCACTCAAAAACTTGTGTTCACCAAAAGCCTGAAGAAGCATTTTAAGGGTCTTGGTAGCAGATGTGCTGAATTTCATGCAAAATTTGATACAGGCACGCAGCTCAAATTTGTCAGCCATCAAAAATCTCCAAAGTGATCCTAACACGAGGTCACAAAATTGTATGTACAAATTGAAGATGTGTTAACAGTATGACACCAAGTGGTAAGTTGATCATATTTCATTTTGTACTACCAAATTCTATATTGTCATTAACAACTGCTGAATGCCTATGTGGTAAGCGTTCATATAAACTTTTGCTGGGTGCTTAAAATGCCCATTCTATTCCTCTATTCTATCTTTGGATGGATTAAAAAACAAGTCAGCCCGAAGTGGCTTAACCCTTTTAATCCCAGCATATTTTGCATAAAATGTGCGAAAAATCCCAAGTATTTTTGGGCAAAAAAACAGTAGTTTATATTTTATTTTTTATCTCAGTTGATATTTCGTTTTAAAACCTATTTTTTTTTTGTGGAGACGTCCCTGTAGAGTGTAAAACAATAAGTAATTTTCATATTTCATAAAAACAAATATTTTTATTCAACATAAAAATTTATATTAAAACTTTGAGGCCGATGATTAGCCCCGTGGAATTTTTCACATACACCAGTTGGGGCCGATAATCGGCCCCGTGGGATTAAAAGGGTTAATAGTACTGATAGGGTTTGTAAGTTTATGACAGTGAATTATACCTGCTCTCACCATTTAATTATTTTTTAAGAATTTAAATATGGGCTAATTTTTTAGCACCGTGGTGTTTGTAAAAAATATTCAGCAGTCAATGCATTAAATCTTTTTGAACAAATTTGGTATTTAAACTAAAAGTTTGGAAACTGAGCAAAATTCAAGGACATAAATGTTATCATATTTTACTATAAAAATAGGCAATGTAATTTTATAGATATACCAAATTTATAGAATGTCTTTTATTTTTGTTTTGTCAAGTTAATAAAATTATAATATTAAACATCAATAACTTTATTTAAAGTTTAATATAAAATAATTATTCTTATTTTAGCTAAAGAGATATTAGTGTATAAAGTTGAACGAAAAAAATATATCAAATTGAATGAAAGAAAATATCGGGAAAAATAAATTTTTTGAATAGGAACGAGGTGAATTGAAAAGAATGCTGCTTGAAGGTGAGTTCCCATTTTTGCTTATTAGTAACTTGTAGTGGCAACATTTGCGACATTAATAATTTAGCGTAAATTTTTTTTCATTTGGTTAGACTTTTCGTTGTATGTCAGTGTTACATAACAAAATAGACCAAATTCGACAAAGCGTGGTTATCAAGTACCTTTACAAATAGGGGATGATTCTGAAGCAGATCCATGATAACATATAACAATCTTTGGGATCATCGTGTCCATTTTACACAACTTTTTAAAAGTGAGCAGCTTAATCCAAACATGGTTGGAAGAGCGAGATGAATGCCAAAGCTTTTAATGGTCAAATACAACTGTACTCGTTTCACTCTTTCTTATTTTTGTAAAATATTGTATACCCCTTCTTAGTAAGGCAGCGAACTTTTTAATTAACTCTCATATTGTAAAAAAATAAATGAATGTAACTAATATATTGGATACTGTTTACTTGTTGATATAATAAGAATTAATGATTATTATTGCAGATACTGTGATGCATAATTATTTTAAAACTTCTATTTCATAAATATGTATAAATTAATCATCATTTATATTTGATCACTGCACATTTTAAAAAAGTAAATTTTACCTTCTATAAAGTAAAAACTTTGTACTATAAAGTACTATATCACACTTTCATTGTATACAGTACAACCTGGTGGGCTTATTGCCATGTGAAAATATCTTCCAATCAACCAGAAAGATTTCCTCCGTGGCCTGGTGGTAAGATTCGCAGGTTGCGGGTTCGATCCCCGCTGGAACCCAAATAAAAAAAAAATTGAATTCCAGTCTGGTTTTCACTTAGGGCCCATTTAAACATCTTTCTGGTTTGTTGGAAGATATTGCCACATGGCACTAAGTGCGCTAGAATTTAAAAAAAAAATTAAAAAGACATTAAATGAAAACTAGACTGGACACCTTTTTAACAAAAATGGGATTCCAATGGCATTGAAACTGTAGCCAAAAGGTCGTCATCATGGAGTTTGTCTTAGGAACTAATAGTGTTAGATATTATATATATATATATATATATATATATATATATATATATATATATATATATATATATATATATATATATATATATATATATATATATATATATATATATATATATATATATATATATATATATATATATATATATATATATATATATATATATATATATATATATATATATATATATATATATATATATATATATATATATATATATATATATATATATATATATATATATATATATATATATATATATATATATATATATATATATATATATATATATATATATATAATATATATATATAATATATATATATATATATATATATATATATATATATATATATATATATATATATATATATATATATATATATAATATATATATATATATATATATATATATATATATATATATATATATATATATATATATATATATATATATATATATATATATAATATATATATATATATATATATATATATATATATATATATATATATATATATATATATATATATATATATATATATATATATATAATATATATATATATATATATATATATATATATATATATATATATATATATATATATATATATATATATATATATAATATATATATATATATATATATATATATATATATATATATATATATATATATTATATATATATATATATATATATATATATATATATATATATATATATATATATATATATATATATATATAAATATATATATATATATATATACTATATATATAATATATATATATATATATATATATATATATATATATATATATATATATATATATATATATATAATATATATATATATATATATATATATATATATATATATATATATATATATATATATATATATATATATATATATATATATATATATTATATATATATATATATATATATATATATATATATATATATATATATATATATATATATATATATATATATATATATATATATAATATATATATATATATATATATATATATATATATATATATATATATATATATTATATATATATATATATATATATTATATATATATATAT
>OX463846.1:19156477-19250675 GCA_949825065.1 Odontocerum albicorne | reverse complement strand
CGCAAAATGTTATGTATGGTAAATATGACTTTAATATATTTGAGATTAAATTTGTTGACAGATCATTTAAAAGTGTTAAATTAATAAAATTATTTAAAAAATACTTAATGCTATCTGAGGTAATTTAAAAAATATTGAAATGTGAGGTAAAAGATGTTTTAAGATCATTCTGAGAAAATTTTGGAGTAAAAGATAATACTCACAGATTACGGAAAAAAGTAATGAAATAAGAGTTATTTTAACTTAGCATGCCAGTTTATAAATGATAATAAGTAAATCTAGTTCTAACATCTACTTGGTAAACGGAATGACTAATTAAAAAGTAAGAGACATTTGATCGGATCATACATGAGTTTTTTCACTTCATAGGCCAGATGGTACCCCTGGTAGGAGGCGTCTTGCTCCGGAGCAGCAGGCCTGCGAACAATATCATACTACTCTTTTTTCTCTAACTTTTTTCATGTTTTCTAGCTTGTAACCCCTTCCTGGCCTTATGGCTCACATTTTGATAAATACTAATACACTAAATCTAACTGCATATTTGAAATGAATGAACTTATAGAAACTTTAGTCATAAATTTGGTTTAATGATTTATTCAAAACAGCATGAAAATTAAGAATAATTTTAAATTACTCAAAGGCTGTTATAGTTTTTTTCTTTTAATTTACTATTTTGTATTATAAATATAAGAATTAACTAATTTGTTTTATGGAGTTCTAAAAATATGTTTATTTTTATGGATAACAAATATTAGGGAAAAAGTTCAACATATAATTGTTTTATTGACAACAGAGTATTATTAAACAATTACATTATATAAAAAAAAGAATAAATGAGCCAGAAAAGGGTTAGTATAAGTTATATATAGTATAATTATTTATTGTAACAAGTTAAAATAATGGTTTTGGAGACTTGAATTTGATATTTTGTTATAAATTTCGAAATGAAAATAAAATACACAACACTTAAGTTAAAAATAATGTTTCATTAGAGTAATCAAGAAATAAATGGAATACATTTTTATGAATTAAGTGTATAAACAGGATAATTAAAAATAGTAAACCATGAGTTTTGACTTGGTTTTTATTTTTTAATTTAGTTAGTTATTCTGAGTAAGGCAGCAATATGAAAAATTTAGGTAATTTTACTGAAACTTAAACGCCATAGAAATTACGAATATGAAATTAATTACAAAAGGATAATCATGGTATTATAGTGCGTGCTAGATTATTTGAATATCATATATTTCACAGTTATTAAATATAATTATGTACCACTGAAGATATACAAATTAAAATTATGAAGATGAAAGATGAAACATACGTAGTATACATTAAGAAGTAAATTCAGTTAATGTTTTAATTGACATAAGTCATAACTTGAATTTTAATATCAATAGATGGTTAGTTATTTTTAAGGACAAAAGAGCAGTATTATAACACTAATATCCTCAAATGTGACTTTTCAGTTTTATATGAACGGATTGTTGTGTATTTTATGCCTTAATTTAGTTCTTACGAAAAAATAATCCACCTCTATCAGATGTAATTAATTTCCATTAATTTTCTTGAAATTGAGCTGTCAGTTATTTTGTTAAATATTATATATCCTATAGAACTAGTCACTAAAACGACCACATTCTGTATCTAGCCGAATTAATATCATGCTTAGATTTTTGTTTATATAGGTTTGTACGAGAGAAAGACGCATTTTGAATTTCATCAATTTAAAAAAATTTAACAATTACATTTCGTTTTACAACTTCTTAGACAGAATTTCAATATATATATTTTAATATATGATTTTGCAAGTAAACTTTAATATTAGAACAAAATTCAGTCAGAGTTGAATTTGTTATTAATTATAAGGTATAATTTGAGATGATCTTAAATAATATTGTTTGATTCATGCATGTGAAGGATTGAGGTGGCAATAGGCAAAAATAAAATAAAATGTTATGACAAATATAATCTGAAGCATTAATTTGTTCAAAATAAATGCAGAGTTAAGCAATCCGAATAGGGAATTTTATAAAGCCATATTTTTATTTAAGACATTTATGTGTCACACAAAATGATACGTATAAGACATGTAGCGCTCAGATACAAAGTCTAGGACACGTACCTATTGTTGTAACCTGGAGACGTGATGGCATCGGCGGGTGCTCTGTTAACATTAGGTTTCACTTTGTTGACTTGCTTCGTAGTTGAGTTCATTAGTTGGTTGGCGGCAGGTGTTATAGCCGCACTTCTGTGGTTCCTGTTGATTACTGAAATAACACATACTTGATGAAATCCATATTCATCGCACAGCATGTTCAACATCCTAATAAACAAAAACATGCAGCAGTTGTGATTTTGTATCCGCATGTTTATCCAAATATTATTTGACATCAATGTTACTGGAAAATTGAGAGATCACCTTCTGGCCATAGATGCTGACATTCTTGGTTAAAAAATCCAAGTAACAGACAAATACAAATGGCTGAAATAATATACAGTTTCCATGAACCAAAAAAGATGGAAGTGAAGAATGCGCAAGAAGAGAAAGCATGTAGCTACATTAATATATACTTCAAGAACCTTCGCAGTCAAGTTCTTACAATGCACAATGACACCATCATAATCAAGGGTATGTAAGGGCAAGACATAGACTATCTTTGGTAATTGAAAATCAATTCATTTTGACCATATCAAAGAAATGCAGACAAAATCAATAAGTCTAATTTTGATCAAATTTGAAGCTAATGAAAGAAATACTAGGTTCAACAATGAATTTTATCAATTCTAGTTCTGTTTTTCTAAAATGATTAACTGTAATTTTACCAGCTGAAAATGTCATTTCAATATAGATGATAGTTTAATTATTAACCCAATATCATCAGTAATTTTTATGGTATTGTAATTTTAAGACAAATATGATGCATTTTAATATTATGCCACCAAAATTTGCGTTTGTAAAGGGTCGTGACAAAATTTGACTCCTTTTTAAAAGTAACATTATAAGGTATATTTACACCTATCAATTGTATTCAGGCATAAGTTATATAACTTTTTTACGTTTAATCTTTAGCTATAAATATGGTCAAGACTGACTATCAAGATGTCTGAGTTCATCTTTATGGTTAAATAAAAAAAAATGGTGAAATATTTATTAAAAAAAGGTTGTATGGAGATATCAACACCAAGTGTAGCCTATGCATTAGATTAACATCAAATGACAAACACACCTTGTTACAAGCATTTGATTTGAGTATCCAAATGGTAAAAATGTTATGTATGATCAAGGTATGCAAATGAATGTTTGATTGTAAAAGTATTAGTATAGGATCATTTGTTATATGAACATGTTATTTTGATAGTTTTGGATACTCGAACTAACCTTTGTAAAACACATTTCTAAGGCAACCTTTTTAATATCTCAAAATACTTTGATTTATTCATTAAGTGCAAACTTTTCTTTTTTTTTCATTCAATTTTTAACTAAAATCTTGGGCTTGAACAATTGGACAAACATATATGAAATGTTCTGATGAAACTGAAATTTGAAGTTATTGTGCAAAAAATGTATTGCTTTACAAAATCAATAACATGTTACCACGCATAATAATTGGTAATGTTCTGTTATTTTATTTTCATACATAATACAATAATGAAAATGCTAAAATAAAGCGATGAATTTGAAAAATAAATTGACATTGGTTGGATCATAAACCTGAACCACCAAATATGAATAAAAGAAAAAGGTATCCAAATTTCAGATAAAGCAAATTATGACAAAGATTTATGAGGTTTTCTTAAAATTATTTTTTATTACTGTTTTAGATAGTCTCGCAAAATCTGCGATTTAAAAAACATAATGATTTAAATAAAACCAAGAATGGTAGATGAATATATCATATGTTATATAGTAAATTATTCTACTCAATACTATATTGGCACACGTGAATTTAATTTTCTTTCGAGATAAATTTAATTATGCTTACCAATAATTAAAAAAGAGGCTTTAAAATTGTGCTCTGAAGATATGATATAAGAAGTACCAATACCAATACTTACAACTTATCTCTTCTCCTCTATCCCTCGTCAGCTCGCCTGAAAAGTTTTATTTGAAACATATAATTACTACAACAATGAACCAACCAGCATTCAGACGATAAGTAACCTTGTCATATGACTAACATATCATATGACAAGCAAGAAATTACGAAAGTTACAACAATGTTTTTTTAGCAAAATAAAAAGCATGTTAAGTTATGTAATTCACAAGGATAAATTGTGAAGAAAAATCGTTTCACTAAAGAAAATTTAATAAATTTATTAGACAAATAATTTTTGCACTTATCGAAATTTCAATTTTCTAAAGTTAGGAAAATTCAAGTCTGATACTTTCTTCATCAATAATGTAAATGGATTATAGTAATTTTTTAATGTATTTTATTCAATAATTAGGGTTGAAATATAAATTTGGAAAACATTTAATTTTTTTTAATAAATAAAATAATATGTAAAGAAAAACATTCAAATATTTAAAAAAAAGTGGCTGTAAATATTGATAATTCTATGAAGATAGTTGATGATTCTCTGAATTTTGAAACAAAATTATATATTATAATTTTTGGGGTTAACAATTGAAGCGTTATAATGTGTTAAGTTAATGGCAACATAAACCAAAACAGACTACATAAACACTATGCAAACAACACCCATGCAATAAGTCTTATGCAACATAAGCATTATTCTTTCTTGAGAATATTTAATCTCTTGTAAAATATGTAATGTACTCGTAATCCAAATAAGATTGATTTGAGATAAAGAATTGCTTGGAAAAATAGCCCAAGGGTGAAAAGCAGATGATTTAAGGCTTTACATATATTTTTTCATTAAAAGAGTGTTAAAAACAAACCAAAACCCTTCACCACGATGAAACGGATAAAATAAAAATTAAAAGATACAACACATACTGCCATTTGAAACTGCACTTTTTTACAAATTGAAATATCTGATGGCTGATAAGGTAAAAAACAAAAAGTTGAAATATTTTAAGCCTCTTAGTAAACGTGACAAGATTTGAATGCGGTTCGAACAAATGTCACACAGTCCACCACTAGATTTAGACGTAATATTATTTTGAAGCTAAGTTATGCTTGCTTGTTGCAACATCTAACAAAAGAAGGAAATGTACTAAGTAATAATTAAATATTTTTTACAACTAAACAAATTTTAAAATACTTTTTTAGTAAAATAAATTGTTCAATGTGCCAAAAAAGGGTAAACAGTTTCTTTTAAAACCTAATAAAAAAATATTTTGCATAAATATTAGGTCTACCAGAAAGTTCTGTCCGATAATGTTATCTCAAGTCTAAACATGTATGAAGTGTTAGTTTGAAACATATATGGCTGTCTCTTATCATTGTATTTCTAAATATGTATATGTGCTCTTCTAAATTTACTGAAACATTGGTTTCATCATCTCAGTATTAAGTGAAATTCATTCGCGTAAATATATCTATTGGTAAAGTTCATTTATGGTTTTGCATTCTGTATGAATTGCAACAAGGTAGAAATGCTACAGAAGTGTGTAGAAATTTTGTGAACGATTTTAGTGAAGATACAGTTTCCGACAAAGTGCAGGAGATGGTTTGAAAAATTTAAAGCAGGCGATTTAAACCTTAATGACAAGCCCCGCTCTGGGAGACCATCTCTGATGGATGACGATATTCTTAGGATTTATTATACAGCAAGATCTTTTTTTAACAACATCGGAGATTGCGGAAAAGCTCAACTCAACACGACAGACCCTTTCGGACCATATTCGAAAACTTGGATTAGTGTATAAATATTCCAAATGGGTGCCTCATGAGTTAAGTGAAAAAAAATTACATGACCGAGTCGTCATTTGCACATATCTGCTTGCTCGGAACAAAAACGAACCTTAGACCGGATGATAACTGGTGATGAAAAGTGGATTATGTATGAGAACATTGTGAGAAAAAGAGCATACTGTGAGCTTGGACAACCTTCCCCCTCCACCTCGAAAACGAGTTTGAGCCTCAATAAGAGAATGCTGCGTATATGGTGAGATGTGAAAGGACCAATAACTATGAGCTTCTCAAACCCAAAGAAAGGCTCAATTCGGAAATTTATTGTTGACAAATGGATGATTTGAACGAAACACTCAAGGAAAAGAGACCGGCGCTGGTCAATAGGAAGCAAATCATACTGCATCATGACAACACCAGGCCACATGCTGCTTTGGCGACTCGCCAGAAAATCGCAGAGCTAGGCTGGGAAATTCTATCACATCCACCATACACTCCGGATCTAGCACCATCCGATTATCATCTGTTTCTCCCTCCAAATTTTTTTGAAGGGAAAAATTAAAAAATGAAGCAGATATCAGTCAAGTACTGCTTGAGTTTTTCACCTCCAAAGATGAGTCATTCTACAGAAATGGAATTCACAAATTACCATCACGCTGGGAAGAGGTCATTAGTAAGGATAGAAATTATATTGTTCAGTAAATATCAATAAATATATTGAAAATGTATTATTTTCTTTTAATTAAAAAAGCGGACAGAACTTTTCGTAGACCTATTATAATATTTGTTTGACATATTTTATTGAAATATGTAGAAATAAGTCACTTTGAATGTTTCAACTAAAAATTTCTGCAAAATTAGACAATAATTTGATATATAAGACTTTGCATTCAATTTCTGCCATATCATACATAATCTATCAGTGAGTCATGTGACATTTGAAAATGATTTAAACCACTTATCCAGACAGTTTTGTCGTATTTGCTATAGTGGCTTGAACCATATCACTTGTTGCTTTTTACCTTTTCATGGATTTGATTTTTAGATTTTTTCTATAAAAAGTGTGTTGACACTGCCTATATTCCCCAATGTCTATTTTGTAAAAGCGTAATCAAATTTAATTGTTGTTTTCACATTTTAAATAAGAAGACCATTACAATAATATACAGTTGAGTTCCAAGTGTTTAACGAAAAACTTATCAAACAATACAATTGATTATTGAAACTGTAATAAATTTATAAATGATATGTTAGAAACACATGGCTTTGAATAAAATCTATTTAAAAGTATTTTTATTAAAACTATGTAATCCATAAGTTATGATTTATCCTAAAATTATCAATTTAAAACCCAAAGTTTTATTGAAAAATTATGTCGATTAGTACTATACAAGAAGAATGCATTTTTAATGTTTCGATGAAAATATTTTGATGTTGATTTGTGCAAAAAGTGATATTTTATTATAGTTCAACCATTTACTGTGCATAGACATCAAACTTTTTCAAATGTACAATTTTGCATTGTTTATCCTCGATTCATAATTTGCATACTTAGAAAGAACTAAAAAATCACATTTACGTGTCACATTTAGCGAGATTTAATTTTATTTAAGTATAGGGCGCGAAGAATTAACCAGTAAATGATATTATGTTAAAATTTTAAATATTTTAATCACATGTTTTAATTAGGAATCAAAAAACAAAATATATGAATAAAAATCTAGATTGAAAACAAGATTAAATATAATTACATTTCATAATTTAAGCTCCCTAGACAAGATCCAAAAATAGCATGAAATGTGCCAGATTGGAAGAATTTGTTCAAAATTTTACGATACTAGATGCAATCATCCTAATAAATGAGAGATCTTAAGAATACTGGCAGACGGTTAATTCAAACTCAAAACTGTTAAACCGATCAGTTTTCATCCATTTCATCCAGTATCCAATCATTGAAACGGCTAGAACATTGTCTTGCTCTTTTATTTGTATTGTCGCTGTCTCACAATATTGTATTGAAAGTTTTACATTTGGTTACATCATATGCTGAAAACTTTTTGTGAATTTATGTTTTTTTGTTGAGCACGCTAAGATTAATCAAAATTTTAACCCCTGCAACAATTGGGCTATAATAGTAATTAACATTTTTTTTTCCTATTTATTTGACTTTAAATATCTTCAACCTAAAGACAAATTTAACTTCATGGGTAAACAAACGTGAGTTACTTTTTACCTGTACTACTTTTATCAGTAATCATTGTCTGTACAAGCTTAATAAATTTAAGCATTTATACAATGTTCATAGTATGAGAATGTTGTATCGTGTCTTGCACAATTTCTAGTATCCAATATTATTGTGTGAATATATATATATATATATATATGTATTGCATCGTGTCTGAGGCACTTTACTCTAATGACATAAATATTTTTTTAAATTATTCACTATTAAATAATAATGTCTAATTATAAATACAATAATATTAAAGAAAAAGGAGATTTATCCATTTTCTTAGCAAACATTCTTATTTTTTGCAACAAAAGCCGAAAAAATAGTAACTGCTCTAAAAATATATTAAACAAATATTTTTACTTTTGTAATATTTTAAAAATTATCTTTAATTGAAACAACAAAATGTAAAAAGGGAGAGATACACATGAGTAAAAAAATCCTTGAAGAGCATACACTGAAAAAACAATATTAAAAATCTGGATATTTTTTTATTTCTTTTAAATAATTTTATCCTATTTCATTATTTACACTGTTATATCATGATATATTAAAAGGGTTTATTTGATTTTCGTAGTATTTTTACTTATATTTTATCAAAGTTGAATAATTTATTTCATACTCAGAAGACTTAATTTGGCTCGATGAGGAAATAAATAAAAAAATGAAGAAAAATATTAAGTACTCAAATAAAAAAACGGAAGATGAAAATAGAATTTTAATTGTATAAATTCTTTTTCATTCAATTTTTAAAATATTTTTTTTGGAAGGAGGAAAGTGAATTACTTATAAGATTATTCAAAAAAGAGGGAAAAATAAACTGAAATGTAAAAAATGTAGAGAAAATAATAATAGTACAATTTTGTAAATAAAAGTCATGCATATGAATGAAGTCATGCAACAAAACAATTAGAAATGATTTCGATTTCAACCTGAGCGTGATGAAATGAAAAAAAAGGATACAAAGAAATGAAGATATTTTTTTCAGAGAATCAAATAATTTAATATGTTGGAAAATAGTAATATGAGTATATCATATAAAATAATATAATGGTCTCAGGAATTAAGAAGTGAAAATAAAACCAGAAAAAAATAAATGGAACAAAACATGCATTTAAAAAAAATAACTAGACTTGTAAAATATAAAAATATCTAAATTTTGGAAAAAAAAAGGCTTTTAAAATGAACATAAGAGATAATGTAGCAGGATAAATCGGAAGGAAAAGATTGTGCTCTGTTATTATTTGCAGAACTAGTTTGAATTGTTTGCTCCTAAATGCTTTGTGAACAAAGGATTTACCATTTAAAGAAATATATTAATGTAAGTGATGTATCTATGCGCGGCTGAAAAGAATATCTATGTGCTGTATCAGCAAAGCAAAACTATATGTTGCGGCAATAACCTAAAGAATAACAGATTGAGGCATTTAACTGTAGCGGATTACAATGTACCTCTTACGTGGACCTTCTTGGGTAACTCTGGCGGGGTGAAGGTGGGGGGTGGATGATGGTCATCTGCAAAACACCCCAAGACAACATTCCAAACACCGTCACAAAAAGTAAGCTTAAACACCATCTGTCTTATTTTCTCCAATTAGTTAAATCAATTCACATATTTCATTATGCTTTCAAATTTAAGGTTCATTCAAATATGAATTTAAAATATGTAAAAAATCTAAAGTCATTAAATAGTTAAATTTTATTTGAAATAATTACAAGAAACAATACAAGTGTGAATAAGATATCTTTATTATAATAATTTAAAGGCACCTTTTTCTATACACAAATAATTACGTGCAAGGTAAAATTAAAATGTAACCAATCCACAATGGATGAAGTACTCATACGAAAAGGTTATGGAAGCAAAAAGTACCAACTATTTGATAAGCATGCTATACTACGGAATTCTTCTGAAACTACGACTTCTGTAAGTTACTTGGTAAGTGGTTGGTTAGCAAGCATTGTTCATCTCTCTAAAATTACATGCAATAGAAACAATGAAAGTATTATTTAGTTATTCACTGATTGTAGAATGTTATGTGTATAGTTACAAAAAATACAAATTAATTGTAATCACACTATGCAAGTATTATTACAAGTAGTAAAATAATTCTACATAAAATATATGAAGTTGACAAAAAAAACATTAAATTTGTTTTCCATTTATATTTTGTTAAGTCAAGATAATATTTTTAACTATCTAATATATCGCTTAATATTTATTTTAAATAACATGTTTCTTTTATTTTAGGTTACATACCTCAATTGTTACAATAATATGATTTTTTTTCACACTGAAGATTATATAGGGTGGCCACTAAAAGGCTGAAGGGTTTAAAAAAGTCATAACTTGTTCACTTTTTATTTTTTTAATTTTATTTTTTTACAGATTATAGAGTGTTACTATTCCAAAATACTCAACAGTGCCTGCAGTACGCTATTCGATTTCAACACCTAGTCAGAGATAACAACAACTTGTTGAACAACTTGATAATGAGTGATGAGGCTCATTTTCATTTCAACGGGTACATCAACAAACAAAACTGCAGATTTTAGGGTACGTAAAATCCCAGGAAATTACCTCAGCATCAATTGCATCCCCAATAATGCACTGTTTGGTGCGGTGTTATGGCTGAAAGAGTTATCGGCCCCTATTTCTTTGAAAATGAGGAAGGTCAGCCAGAAAGAATCAACAGGGCCCATGCTCATATAGTACAATGCTTGAAATTATTTTATACCCAGCGGTTGAAGATAATCTGGAGGTATGGTTCCAATAGGATGAAGCTACTATGCACACTGCCAGAGCGACAATGGCAGTGTGCGCAGTACAGCAATGTACATTCTTCAGCCTTTCATGGACCACCCTGTATTTGATTTTTTACAAAATATACAAATCTATTGTTTATCATACCGTGTCATTATCAAAAAGAGATATTTTAACTTAGATCAATATTTTTTTAAATGAGAATAGGCAAATGTGAAAAAAAATGCTTCTATAGCCTGTTTCTTTTGTGAAAGGGAAACAGTCAATAGTATCAAGCTAAAAAATCTAAAATTTAACAACTGTATTCCGGATTAATAAAAATTAAATTTAAACAATATGTCAAAATTATTTTTTGGAAAAATTACTTTTGAAGAGAAAAAATACACGAGTAAAATTAGTTTTCATTGACATATCATGCAATCTTTGAGATAGTATAAACTAAAAAAAAACATGCTTTAGAACTTCATTATTGAGAATTAAATAATACTTTGATTGGTATTCTAGAAAACAAATCAAGTTCTATAATAAATAGTGTGTATAAGAAAAGAAACCTAGAGTGTGAAGAAAATAACATAAAATCAAATCCACTGGAGTGTGATGGAGTAACAAAAAGCAATCTAATTTGCTCAAGAAGCTGCCAAGTGGGTTGAAGATCTCCGGCACTGTTTGGGATCATGGGATTGAACCAGCAGTAACAGAACAGAGCAAATCTACCTGACCAACCGTAGCAGAGGAGAGTGGGAATAAGTGTATTACTTGTTATATATTGAAAGATCACGTGAGACTTATCCTTACTTGCAAGTATGTACTCCTCGTCGCCTGATTGTTGTGACGTGAATGTGTTCGGAAGAAAGGGAGAGACAGAAAGACACACAACAGTATTGGTTTATAACATGTTGACACAACAGGGTGAAATTAATTTAGACAACAAACAGTATGCACTATTACTTAACACACCAGATACAATTTACATTTCATAAACAGAACATGTGATAGATAGCCAGTGAATATTATTGTTGAAAAGAAAAAAAATGAAGTGTCAACCAGAAAACATCACTCACACAGACCACGCAACAACACGAGTCCTACTGACAACACTTAGCATTATGACAAGTAACTTAGTGACAAATGTGTCGAGCTTTCCCATGGCCAGTGTGGTCAACATCTGGTGGCATTTTCCAATTCTTTTTTGGTCACTTTTGTAATATGTTTGAGATAAAACAATAAATTCCTTTATTTATAAAAATAAAACATTACCAACAACAGAAAACACTTCTAAATGCTGGCGATGAGTTACTAAGCCCTCATCACATATATAAAAAATATATATATACACATAAACATTTACACACTTGAACATCCCAACAAAATAGAAAAAAAAAAACATTTACCATTTTGCTAAAATATTTGAAAGTTATGTAAAATTTTCCACCAAAGAAAATTCAAATGTACAACATAAATGACGGATTACTATTGGGGTAATATTCAGCTAAACATTGATTTATCTAAATTCACAAAGAAAATTGAAATAGTAATCAAAAGTGATGCTCGGACACCAATTGCCCATATGAACAGATTATTCTGTGAGGGATTTGAATATGCAATGGTCCAGATAATCCGGTGTTACTTTATTAAATGTTTACAATTAATCTTATGAGGTGTGATACGTACTTGCCCTGCCAACCATCTGCACCGCTCGCACACCCTTCCTGAATGTTGCCACTGAACCAACAAACAGACACGTTAGCTGTTAATATTAAAATGAAATGCCAAGTCACCGCACATGTCACTGTCAGGGGTTCGTCTGCTCCCCTGCGCTCACGTTACAGTTACAAGTTAATACACAT
Organism: Odontocerum albicorne; assembly: GCA_949825065.1. Lineage (NCBI taxonomy): Eukaryota > Metazoa > Arthropoda > Insecta > Trichoptera > Odontoceridae > Odontocerum > Odontocerum albicorne. The sequence continues at coordinate 19,238,012 of OX463846.1, read as the reverse complement.
CTAGCAGAAGGGCTTAATGTTAGGGAACAGGGGACTGCTTTACCAAGCCGGAACATAATGTGATGATTGTAAGGAGATGGTAACTGAATCACCCTGGGCATTAAGTACAAGCGGCGTAGTACACAAACCATTGATCACGCATGGATGGAGAAGCAGATGATAAAATATTAGCTCAATATTATATTAACAAAAACAAAGGGGATGTTTGTGTCAAATTTCAATGAATATGTAAATTGTTTCAATTTTATAAGCTGAACATAGTTTTTGCATGAATTTAATGAAGAAAATTAAGTCTAATTATTAAAGTTTTTTGTGTAGTTTTATAGGATTGAAAGGTGAGGAATCAAAGTGCTTTAAGAAAAATCTGAACTATCTACCTGAAAAGAGGATATTAATATAAACATTTAAAAAAAAGTAGTCCAAGAAATATCTACATTTTTGGGATAAAATGTACAAATTGATATATAGAAAATCCTACAAAATTTGAAAATTTTCATTTCTAACCACTATTTTGTTCATCACTTTGAAAGACTTAAAATTCGATAATGATTATGTTTAATTTACGAAAAATACTAGTTATTTTGGCTATTTTATATACTCGTAAGTTTAGTATAAATGTTAAAAATACAAGAAAAAGTTTAAAATTAAGAACACAGAATTGTTATATTATATTAGGTATACGAATATTTGATAGAAAATTGTGTAAAAATGTATTTTGGAATCTTCAATGATATATTATGAAAGGCTAATATCTTTTTGCATTGATTATTGAGATAAAAATAAATGTACAAAATATAACATCTTGAAACTTATATAGATAATGAATATGCACACATTTACTTAAAGCAGCATAGCTTAATTTTGAAATTTTGTTTCATCATAAACCTAGAATAAAATTGTTGAGAGTAAATGAATATGTGCAAATTCAATCAACCAAGCAAATCAAAGAAAGGGCAATGAAAAAGACAATTTATTGGTGGGTTTCTGATAAATAAAGTTTATATTCAGCAAAATGACAATTCATTTTGTTATAAGTAATTTAGAAAATGAGGAAAATCTAAAAAATATTTTTCATATAACTACATTACTGTTTATTTAAATTTTGAATGACAATCCAAATTTTATTGAAGCGAAAATAAACTGAGAAAAGCTAAATCACGCCATTTGAACACAAAATGAGCAAATTTAGTAGAAACATTATACGAAAATACATAATATATTGCGGAAATAAAAGGGATGTTAGAATGAACTAGCATGATTATTTTTCTGCTGGCACAACAAAGACAACAATTACGGCAGTTATATCTAGCAATATGGCAAATGTCACAGAAACTGTAAAACCCCAGGCTGAACTGGAAGAGGAGACTTGACTGCAGCCATTGAAGGTTTTGACAGTTTGGATGTGAATACAAAACCGAGCCAAGCACTTGGACAGATGTATCGAGGTTTGTTATGTTGAACTGAGAACTAGGTGAAAGGTGCCTGGCTGGATGATAGTAAGATGGGTGAGTCCACACGAAAAGGATAAGGTTTGAATGTAGTTAGTAGGTATTGTAAACACTGTTCATATGGGTTTTCGTACCCTCCATACAACCTCTGTAGGTGTTTAGACCTTGTTTCACCATTCCGCTCTGCATCATCATCATTCCCACATCTGCAAAAAGCCAGAATACTAACAAAAACAGAGAAGGGAAAGAAAATATCCATTTATTTGTGATGATACCCCATACAAAACCTTGATGGATGATATCCAATTATTGTTTCGCAGAATGCACCTACAATGTTAGCAATAAGAAATGGGGTAAAATCATGCTCTCAAGCATTGCCAAATGTTAAAATACCACTGGGCAGATAGGCACAGACTGTCTTGTAGGTCCTTAGGGTTATGTAAAAGCGAGAAAATAATGACTTGAGCTGGTCGGCGGGCAGGCAGACTTATGACCCAGGGCAATCAGCACAAGTGAATATGTATGTGTGCATGTCTGAAGATATGAATGTTGAAGGAAACAGGGTATAGGAGGGAGTCTTCTGAACTTAAGATTGTCAATTTCATCTGAAAATAATTGCAACTGTACATTGTATGCAAGCATTGTAAATTAGAAACATAATAAATAATAGGGGAAAGACTTAACACTTTATACAAGAAATCATTCGATGTTAATAATCATTGTAACACTCAAACTCTGCACTTGGAACTGATTGCGTTGCTCTCTTGGTGGATTTCAATTTGATGTGTGTATTCAAGTACCTACATCTTCAGTTGACAATTTAATATGAATGCACAATATCTTTGAAGTTGAGTAAAATGAAATTAAAAACAAACACATTCTATTAAGGAAACAAATAGTCATGCAGTCTCGAAATAAAATGTGCAACAGGGGCCTCGTGTAGGAGCAAAATTGTTTCAAGTCATTCCGCGACAATTTATAATACAATTCCATAACAGCATAGTCTATTTTGGTCATGCGACAGGTGGACAATATTTCCATGTTTGAGTGATGAAAATAGGGCTGTAAATTCTATCACTCATCTCCAGTGCATGACCAAAACTAATATTTAATTGAATCAAATTTTAATTTAAAGTCTGCATTCGTGATCTGATGAATAGAGAAAAAGAAGAAGTAAAAAAAGACGGGCACAGAGGCACAGGCGAGTGATGAAAAGGTCAGTAATGAACAAAATATTGCACAATACAGGGCTACTGAAATCTATTTTGATAATAAAAAGGCATTTGATAATTTTCATTGTGTACAGTTACCTAGATCACCCCCGATTTTCCTTTGCTGGGCGGCCACTAAAATATTCCCCAACATACAAGAATTAAGTTAATCTTGGTCATTTACATTTGATAAAACATTTTTTTGTTACTTTTTATAAAATTCGGAGACTGTTAGAAATTTTTTTATACTGCAGAAGAAATAAATTATTATATGAATTGCCTTACATCTTTAACATGAAAGTGTATGATTATGGAAGTTATAAATAAATGTGTTATACAATAAACATATGATATATCATAATAAAAGTTTTTACTCACAGTTTTTGCATTTGCATTTTTTAATAAGTGTTTCATCCTTTATGTCATCGTGGCAAGCCTTACAGTAAAACCATGCTCTGAAAGATTAATGAATGTTTGTTAAAAATATGTTGATAAATCAAAAATCTTGCTAAGAGTATATTTTAAAGTTTAAAAGACATAACAAAAAAAATAATTATCCAATATATTTTTCAGTAATATTGTATTCCAAATAACAGATCTATAAAATACATCAAACGAGGTAGAGACTTAACAATTCTATTTTTTGTGTATGCCTTATATGATTCTATTTTTATTTGATTAATTTGTATGTCATAAAAAAAGTGATAAATATTTTTTTTAATTAATATTTCTTAAAAAGCTGCGTAAAAAGTGAGAATTTTTAAATATACATACCGCTTCACCTCATCAGCAGACTGAGCTATAAAAAATCCTTGTGTGTTGGCCAAAATTTTTGCTCCTCTTGGATTGATTGATATTTTGCTGTCATTACCCTCTTCGCCGCCTTTTATTTCAATCGCTAACAGAAGCAATTTCAGTTTGGTGAAACAGAGTCTGCAGAAATAAACATTTATCATAAACAACAATAAAACATTTATCATAAACAGTCACAAAATTAAAAATATCAAAACAAATATTTACAAGTCATTAAATTGTGTTTATTTATACCATATATACTTTTTTAATATAAAAGAAATAACAGTTATTGGTATATATAAGTTACAGGATTGGTGAAATGCTTTTTTTTATAAATATTTTAATAAACTGTTTTCAGATTTAATTACATTATTTATTGTTTAAATTGTATGGCGATAAAAAATCCATGTGCATAGGCATGCAATCATTCTGGATGGCAAGTATACAAAAATGTATTCAATGCATAGAAAAAATGTTCTAGTTTAAGAAGCATTAATATCTAATGAACTAAAACAATATTTTGAAAAAAAAAAAAGAACATAGAAACACTAAAAAAAGTGTTATGTAGTGATTTATGAATAGTTTGATTCAAATAGAAATATTTGATTTTTTACAAAATTTACAGATGAATTTAGTAAAGGTTTCAGATTTAACTTTGCGAAACTCCATATTAGAATATAAAACAAGGAATTACTATTTACAATTTATCACTGTAATGCATGTTTCTACCTACTATCCCAAGACTCTTTAAGCAGAATGATCTCAGTTTGCCATGAGAGCAATGTTTAGGTCTAACTGGTGTCATTTTTGCATTGTTTATTTGTTATTGTTTTATTTTTGCTAATGTGTTTATGTACCTCTATTGTATTTTGTATGATTTTGTGATTTATGTAAAAAATTTACTGTACTTTCTTAGCAATCATGATTTGTCTCAATAAATATGGTTTGCAAATTCCAAAAAGTTCAAACTATTTCAGTTTAAACCTGGTACCTTCTGCTTAAAAAAATATATCCAATAAACGCACCCAGTTTTGATTACAGTTTAGTTTCTATGTGAATTTAATATCCTGGCGCTTGGAGTACTCTTGGGATAACAGGTGTGATGAAACTGCATATTTAAATCCTTGGGGATTTTTAGAGGCACTGGACACGAGTTATACAATAAAACCAAGACGTAAGAAAAGTATGGGAATCACTTTTATAACACTTCTTGGTATACTAATAAGCCATACACAGTGTCATTAAACAATTCAACTATTGATTATTAGAAAATGAATTGATTGAATGCTAAAGCATTACACACATTGAAACAGATTTTTTATTTATATTATTGTTTTAAAGAAAATTGGTTCAAAGGATATGAATATAAATTGTAGTTTCTACAGTAAAATGTTTGATGTTCAATTCAAAGTTTAGGTTAAATAAATACATATAAAAATATTAGCTATGAAAGAAAACAACTATATAACTATAAAAATATTGCATTTATTTTGCATCTTTTACTATTATATATTTTACATCTAGAGAAAAGAAATCAAACAACAAACTAGAATTCAAAAAAAGGTTTACTACTTGAACAGTCTTACGAAACGAATACGGTTTTGGATATTAAATTCAAAATAGATAAAACAATTTACTATCCTAATGACCGAATCAAAAAAATGTATAATTTTTTACTATTACTCTATTTTGGAGCAGAAATTTTAATGTGGGATATTTTTATTTTTTTTCTATGAAAAAATATCCAATATGCAGAAAATATAAAGGCAGAAATTGTATTTCCTGCAGCTTTTCTTTAGTAATATATTTTTAAACATTAATTTTGATTATATATTTCGATACTTTGTTTCGAAACAAAATTCAACGTGTCAAATTTAAAGCTACAATGAGGTTGACTTTTCAATAAAGAATATCCCAGTCTACATGTAGTCCAATAATGTTGGATATTATTTTTGAAAGCAGATTTAATTATTTCAGAACGCTTCTCTTCTTCTGTCTGATTCGATGAATGGAAGATTGATTAATAGAGAGCTCTTTGGTATTGCGGTCAAGTGCCTCTGCTGTCGCCTGAAGGATGTATACAGAATCTCTTACACTCAGCTGACATCTATCCAAAGCAGCCACTAATTTTGTAGTAATAAAATCTGTGGTACCTCTCCTTGCTGCATTCTGCATTGATGTACTCCCAAAAGACTCTCCTAAAAACTCACCAACGTCGATTTCATCTGAACTTGTAAATGCTTTATCTGAATGATGGAAAAGGAGGTATACTAGAAGATGTAGATGCTGCACACTCTTGTTTCTCTTGCCTTTTCTCTTCTTCTAATTTTCTTTGCTTTGCCCTTTTTTCTTAATCAGCGAGTTTTCGGTCTACTCCTGATAGGTAGCCTGGCATCCTGGCTCTCTGTTGAAGTAAAATCTTCCTGTCTTCTTCCAACTTTATTGTTTGTAGAGCATTGGCATGTGCAATATCAAATAAATTGTCAAAACTATTTTTAAACTCCTCTCCATGGTGCTTAAAAATATCTTCGGACTTTTTTGCAATTTTCTCCACTCTGAATGCAAGTTAATAAGTTTTTCTGAACAATAGTTAATAGCTCTTGTCGGAATTCTCGCTTTCTCCCAAAATATCACGCACTCACGAACCACAAGATTAGCACTTACACTGAAACTTAATTTTACCTCCCGTATGTTATAAAATAAAACTTCCAGCACTTGTCTATTTGATGGTAACTTGTGCCCTGTTATTTGGTGTTTTATATATCCTATTAAAAATACACGTTCCCTGGCACTGCGTAATTGATGTGACATTATGTTATGGTAGCAAGCCGAAAACACATGCTACATGCTTGATAACAGATAATGAACTGAATTCACTGCACGTGCCACATACTATAGGTCTGACTTAGCATGACAATTCCGGACATGTTCTTCGTGCGAGTTTGTGCACAAGTCGGCACAGTTTATACATAATGATTCGATCACAACAAAAATTTTTGTACACATGTTTTAGAGTCATTCAAACAAAATTAGAGGGTGAGCGTTCAAAAATTTTGAAATCGGAAAATAAAGGACACACTATCCAACATATATGTGAAAAATAAAAAGTAAAAATAAAAATAATTTCAATTGTCAGTTCACATAAGTTTTGAGTCTTTATGTATTATTTATAAATCAATTAAATAATGCTAAATAAAGAAATCAATGAAGCAGTAGATTGTGAAGCAATTTGATATAAATCTTGCAGATTATCTAAATTCGAGTATTGTTGTTGAAAAGAAGAATTTAACACCAAGTAATTAAGTTGCTGCAATACATAGATCAAGGTTGCCAAATATCATATTTAGCCTAAAAACGTTTGTTAAAAAATAGGCAAAATTCAAAAGATGATGAATTTATAAGGAAGCGAGAGTAAGAAAGCTATAAGTGTGGAAAAGTGAAAATGTGAAGAAAAACACTAAGAACTTATATAATACATACATACAAAAAATCTTTAAACAATATCTAAATCTGCTGAAAAAAATCTTTCCATTCAAGGGCTGTTAGATACATCATCACATTGTTAGATTATCAAACATTCTGGACTAGAATCCAACTGTCCTAGTGACCTAGACAAACCAGCAGGCAAGAGAACACGTAACACCACATCTAAAGACATGCGGGGGTTTTTCGCTTTAAATAAATATAAAATACATACAGTACAGCATATAATAATTTAACTGGAAAAGACGTTTCCCTAGTGCTACATATGCCATACTTTACACTTGGGTTCTTAGATATTGTAAGAAAAGTATAAATAAATTGAATTAAGATAATGGGGAAACAGCGAAAAACACCCACATGTTTGTGTTAAATTCTTAAGTTTCATTCATGTTTATATACTTCATGTGTTTTTATTTTTAAATCTAGATTTATTGTCAAAAACTGTAGGAAAGTTAAAAAAAAAAGTAAAACATAACTTTAACACGTGCATGTCTATGTTAATTTGAAATCTAATGATGAGGTGCTACATGATTTTTGGAGATAAAGAGAACATGGAAAGGGAGGGAATTTCTAGTTAACATTTGTGTGTGTGGCATATTTCTTGTTTTAACTAAAAAAATAAATAAATGTGATTTTAAATGTCACGGAGAAAAATATTAATGCAGTCTATATTTTATTTTTTATTATAAGTATGTATGTCAAAATGAGAAACTAACATATATTAAATATTCTCAAATCATATAAGTTTGAGTACATTTATGAATGATGGTTACATTATATTGTAATTAAGAAGTTCATACTTTAAATAGCTCATAATCCTCAATAAAATTTATCAAAGAATTGAGGAATAGCTGTGAAGTTGAAAGAGAACACCATTTATCATAACATTGTTTTTAATTGCCAGGCCAGGCCTTTAAGCTATAAAACTATACATTTATCTAATAAATAATTGTTAGTTCAAAATGAGACATTAAAGTTTTGTTAGTGTTTGATACAAATAAAAGTGAAATTTTCCACTTCCTCGAGTTGTTAAGTTGTTAAGAGTAAGGGTTATTTTGGAGTTAGCACTCAGGAAGGAGTGATTGGGATAATTGGGATGATGAATGCAGGTGGGTGAGGGTGCCTTACTCGCTGGCTTGAGGGAACGTCATGCCGGTGAATGAGGGAGAAAGGGTCTCCGTGTACATCTCGCAACCGGTTCCCTGTAGATAATCGTTCTGCCACGCTTGCGTATCGGGGGACTGGAAAAACAACCAAACAATTCATCTTTCTACTCTTCATTTATTTGAGGTTTCTCCCTTAACCCATGCTTGACAATCCCTGACTATTCCTGCCACCACATTCTCTTCCTCTAAGCCATTCAAAAGACTGAATTTGAAGAGGTTATGTTTATCAAATCATACAAACAGAAAATCCTCTAATAACCAACATATACTCAATATGATAATATATCTGCATAGCTCTGGAACAAAACCTGGAAAAAAGTACACACATGCCAGAAGACACCTAAATATACAGAAACAAAAAGATAAAGGACAGGTTACAAAAAATAAGAGTTTTTGAAATAGAAAGTTTTATGTGAGCAACACATTTCTTATGAGCTACTGAGGAAAATACAAATGTCTTTATCAAGCCTGATTTAATGAAGTATTTCTTTCTGATCAATATTATAAAGATGATTGTTTGTAGAAGTATATCAAGCAAATAAAAAGATACATGTTTGTTGTGCATTGTATTTTTGTCTATGTTTACTACGAGTATAATGTATTATGTAAATAAAAAAAAATATTTTTATGTAAGTGTAAATTAAAATGTCTTATGTAAATCAAAAGTATAAGTGTAAGCCTGCCATAAATTATGAATGCCATTTGATTTAGACAGTAATGTAATATGCAATGTATATAATTGTTTTAAAGATTTTGTATTCATCGTAAAACTTAGAAAATAATCATTTTTAACATTTGAATATTAAACACTGTTTAACAATAACAATACAATCTTTAAAACAATTTATGAGCTTTTTTGTATTTAAAGTAAGTAAATAATATATAAATGAATTGAAATTATCACTCGGTTTTGATAATGCAAATTTTTCCTAGTTATATCAATTTTCATAAAATGATTGACTATATCCATAGTTATTATTAGTCAGCAAAGAGTGGTAAGTTCGATTCATAAGAAAAATATATTGATCGAAAAGACTTGGATGAGTGGAAAGTAATTTGGGAGAATGCAAAGAAAATATTGCATTAGAGTAAGTAAACGCATCTATAAAATCACTGCATATGTTGTGATTTGCATTGCCGACTTACTCGGTGGCCCGGGCAAATGGCATGCCGATAAATGTTGGGCTAAGCGTCTCTGTGTACATCTCCATTCCAGTTCCTCGCAAGTAGTCATTAGTCCACACCTGCATGTCTGGGGACTGCAAAACCATATCAACATAGCCTCCAGCTCAGTGTACCCACTAATCTAACCTCTCCCAATTAGTTTGTATCCACAAATGAAAGCATAAATAATTGTAGAACAAATATATCTTTTTCACTCAAAAGTTAAAATGTTGCATGTTTATCATGTACCTATTATGATTACTTTCAATTGTAGATGCAAGTATAATATTTTTAAATATGGGTATTTTAAATTAAGTTAGATTGAGACATTCATTGAGTATTCAAACTGATGCAAAAGTAAACTCCAAAATTCATTAGTGATTATAATATTAATAAAGCAAAATTTTATTATTTGTACTGTGCATTAGAGCTTTAATCTACTACTTTAAATGATCAAACACAATGGATTAGATAATATCAGTTCTAATTATTGAAGGTCTCAATCAAACTTAGTGGAAGGTGGAATAATCAAATAAAAATAATAATGTTTATTCATATAAACTATTATATTTATTAAGTTGTTGACATTGTGTGTCAGTGTGATTGTTAAATTGTGTACTTTTTAAAACACATAACAAGTTCCTATTATTAAATAAACTATACCGTAAATATAATCCTTTCTAATTTTGTGTAATTATTCAATTAAAATTCATTTTAAAGAATTGGTTTTGCTGTAGACATTTAAATGTGCAAAATAAAAGAACATTAAAATAAATTTTTATTTAATCACATATTAAGTGTATTCGATACAATCTGCATCTTAAATTAAACATAGTTATAATTATCAAATTCTTCTAAAACCACATTTGCCATAAATTGAAAAAAAATGTGATATGATTAAATAAATATTTCTAGTGTGTAAAAATTAATGAAAAATATGTAACTTTTCAATAGCCTGAACATTTCCATGTAGGTGATTGTAAAAAATAATTTTTCTAACATTGTAAACTAGACTCAACATCAAACAAGAAATTATATATGATTGATCCTCATATTTTATTGAAGTAAAAAATGCAGTTTAAATAATATTAAAAAAAAAAATTAAATGTTTTTTTTTGTTTTTTGAGACCATTACAAAAATATAAAAAATATTAGGTCTAATCTATTTATTGAATAAAAACATAAAGCTTTGATCACAAACATGCTATATTTTCCCCAACTCCATTAACCGCTGTAAATATATAATTGTTATTTTCTTCTTTATAGGCATGTGTTATTTTTAAAGAGAGCTTAGAACACTCCATCTTGGATTAAATTGATTTATTAACGTTAAAAATATGGTCTTGTTACTCAAAACTTATAGTAAATCAAATCCAGAAAAAATAGCAAAAATAAGATTTATATTAAATCTTGATGTTCAAGATATTTTCATATAAATATAGATAATAAATTATTTAAAATTTATCTAGAATTATGACAATGTTAAGATAGGTTCTAAGCTCTGAGAAAAATTGCTTAAGTATTCCATACACCTCCTTGTAGCGAAATAAAGCACCTTCACCAGAATGCAAAAGACTGTAATCGTTACATACATTGATGAAGCAAAGTCCATGAAGTGCTCTCATGATATGTTTACGAGTCGGCTCCTATTTTAATATTGTAAAAGAAAGTCAATTCTTAAGAAAAAGTAACATGAAATAAGAAAAATAAAAAGAAAACTGGAAGTATGGTTCAAGACTTAAAAGAGTTTTATAAAAGTAGATCCGCTATAGAAAATGCATTATCTAAATGTACTTGATGACTTAAATTTCATTACCTATTGTTTGGGAATTGTGAATGGAAAATGACAAAATAATATTATTCTTGAAATATTCATCTCATGTGGGTAAGATAAAATTTAGTAATTGCTTAGTAATTACTGGCCTTTTATTTCAAAGACATTGAGAAAAGGCAATTATGAAATGCTACAATGTCAAAAAAATTAATTAATAATTGTGATTTGAAGAAATTGAATGAACACCTATAAAAAACAGTACAAAAGAAATAAAATAAAACAGTTTTAAATTAAAATTAACTAGAATACAAATTATGAATACTTGAAACACTTACAGTTTTAAAACTTCTCATAGCAAACAGGTTTGCCATCATGGTAGAAAATCCCGGTGCTAAGCAACTCTGTGCAATGAAACCTAGTTTCAATTCTGCCAAGCATATCACATCATCACCCTGCTTCCAGTCCCAAGACGGAATATTTAATAAATAAGCCTGAAATAAAATAAAATTGTTAGAATAATGTAATTTTTTTTTCAATTTATTGTTGAATTATTCTATTAATATTACTGTTAAAAAATATTACTACAGTAAAAGTTTGTTAATAAGAACAACGACAATTCGTAATTTTCGCCATTTTCTAGGACCCAAAATCAACTTTTCTTAATAAATTCTTCTATTGACTCGAAAAACGAATATTTAATTAAGTTTTTTCCCTCTAGCATTTATTAATTTTAATAATTCAATATTTTCCATGCAAATCACGGATCCACACAACAGGAAGGACGATCGGTGTATTACATATATGCGCCTCAATTGAATTAATTCCTGGGGCTCCCCCTGTACCAAAGATTCAATATCGAAATATCTCAAGATTTGACAAAAGACCAATAAAATAAGAAAACAATGTAAAAAGAATATAATAAAAATATTATTTCTGCATTTTTTGTGTAACTTTTATTTTTAACCTCTATAAATTAGCAAATTGGCACGATCTTTGATGTTTTTTGCTGTCAAGTTCACAACAAACAAAAACAATCTAAAATAAGTGACTTTTTTAACAAAAATAAGTGGCACTCATAGGTATATTTTTGAGCGTTCATTTCATATAAATTATTACCTATTTTTAAGTTTTTTGTTTTACCTTTAATAATTTCACAACTGCGAAAATTAATTTGTCAAAAACTGGGAATTGTATAGGGTGTACAAATAAGTCACCGCCGTTTGACAAAAGTTGGCACCACCAGTAAGTTATGGTTAAAATTGTCAGATGTAAAATGTCATTATCGTAAGGTTGGACATCTGTCAACAACATGACCTTGAAATATTAGTGAATTTTTATCAGTATAACATATTTTTTTGTGTTCGAAAATGTCAAGTTTTGAGCCGAATAAGCGTCATTTGCGGGAACTTTTGATTTTTCTTCTTCAATTTGAAGAAATCTGCAGCTGAGGCGCATCGATTGCTTGTAGAAGCATATGGTGAGGCTGCCTTAAGTGAGAGAAGTTGTCGTGAGTGGTTTCAAAAGTTTAAGAACGGTGAATTTGACATCGAAGACAAAGAACGTAGCGGAAGGCCGAAAGTGTACGAAGACGCGGAATTGGAAGTATTATTGGATCAAGATTCGTGCCAAACGCAAGAAGAACTTGCACTTACATTAGGAGTGACTCAACAAGCAATTTCACATGGGTTGAAATCATTGGGAATGATTCAAAAACAAAGAAATTGGGATTCATATGAACTGACACGGAGAAACTTTGAATGCCAATTTTCCACATGTGAAATGCTGCTTGCCAGGCATAAACGAAAGGGTTTTCTGCACCATATAGTCACTGGTGATGAAAAATGCATCCATTATGATAATCCAAAAAGGAAGAAATCATGGGGATCCCCTGGTCATGCTTCAACATCTACGGCTAAGCCAAATATTCATGGAAAAAAACTCTTGTTGTGTATTTGGTGGGATCAGCTTGGTGTCGTGTATTATGAGTTGCTCAAACCGAATGAAACCATTGCTGGGGCTGTCTACCGAACATAATTGATGAGATTGAGTCGAGCACTCGAGGAAAAGCGCGCCCACTACTACGCCAGACACGACAAAATTATTCTCCTGCATGATAATGCTAGTCCACATGTTGCGGCACCGGTCAAAACCTATTTGGAAACACTCAATTGAGAAGTTTTACCCCACCCGCTGTATTCACCAGACATTGCTCCTTCTGATTACCACTTGTTTTGATCGATGACGCATGGCCTGTCTGAGCAGCACTTCACATCATATGAAGATACCAAAAATTGAGTCGATTCGTGGATAGCCTCAAAAGATGATGATGATGACTGACGCGGTATTCGTATGCTGACAGAAAGATGGGGAAAAGTAGTGGCAAGCGATGGGTACTACTTCGAATAAAACATGAGGTTCCGTTCTTTCACAATAAATGCCCATTTTTTTATAAAAAACGGCGGAAACTTATTTGTACACCTAATAGATAATATCGTAATCAAGTGTGCAACTAAATAAAAATTAGTGTCATTATTATATTTATATTATGTGTGGAAACGCAAACATAAACAACTTAATCTGCGTCAAGTGACCATGTTAAAGTCAAATAAGTGACTATTAGTTTTCATTTAAATTGTACGTATTGGCTGTTCATGAAAAATTATACGTATTTTTACTATTTCTATTACCATTAAATACGTTATTATGTCTCAATATTGTGGAAATATATAGACAAAACTTTACTAGACTCACAATATTTTTATAGCAAGAAAAATGATTGCAATATTCCCAGCCGTTGGAGTATTGCGCAAATTCAAATTGTTTTTTTTTAGTGGTTGTATAATTTGTATAATACAATTTTTGTAAAATTTGGTTCCCTGAAATTCAAATTAACAGACTTTTACTGCAAACTTTTATCTCTATAAAGAGATGAAGGAAGAACCATATTGAGAGCTAATAAAAATGCACAGGGTTAATAAAGCTGAGCCTGCACATAAGATATATCTCAAACCATAGGTAATTATAGCGATGTACATATATAAAAAAATATTCCATGGTTTTTAACATCAATTCCCCATATTATTTTTATCCAATCAATATTATTTTTAATCAACCGAATGGATAACATATTTTAAATTTAATAATTAATGTAATATTTTATTAATTATTTTAAATTTAATAATTTAAAGAAAAATAACACAATTTTACTACACTGTCTCATGCTCAATTGCGATACCCAAAGTAATACAGTCTTATAATTCGATCGCAAAACCTGGTTCAAATTTATTTCTGAAATCTGCTGATCTATGATATATGTGCAATTTAATTGATCCTGCTTCCAAAATCAAAGTTTTTTATAATCATCCTGATTTTTCCAATCTTCAACAATACATTAGTATAAATTAGATATCTTTAGATTTAAATACTCCCAAATACTCGTACATAATATTGTATATTAAAACAGTAGAGACCACAAGTTTAATATATTTTCTTCTTCCATGATATAAATGACCCTCAGTTGCGAATAATTGTGATTTACATGTATTAATTGCAATTGATAACGTTTTTGAACATCACAAAAAGTGTTTTTTCTATGCTACCTCCAAATATAATTATACCTCCAATATTATAAATACCAAATGTATCCGAAATGCTCTAAAGTTCATCCAAAGTGAAAAAAATATTTTAAAAAATCTCAAAAATTAAAAAAAAATGTCGCTCAAAGTATATTATTGTAGATAACAGTTTAAATAGATAATATCACATGTTACATTATTTTCATTTTTGTAAATAAAATGATGCGTGCGCTGTAAATTATCAAACTGAAATAATTTCTTTTGATTCCCCTCCTGACGTAGTGTTGAATAAATAATAGTTGCGAGTTAAGATTTTATAATATTGACGTTCAGTTGTCAGTTGATGGGTCAGAAGGTATTGTTGTGTTTAATGCGCTCTTTCGGAGGCATTTTTTTCCCCTTTGGTTGCCTTCTTGAACCATTTTATGACATAACAGTTCTGCCGTTTAAAAAACTCTGAAACCGTGTATGGCACAGGTTAGTTGTCTAGTATTAAAATAATTTAAGAGAAATGATTAAGTTTATTCAAACTTCACAAAAAAATTGTAGCATGGATATACAAATTTCAGTTTTTAGAAAAAGGTAAATAAAAAACTTTTTCTAGAGAGAAATGTATTAAAAATTATATAAGTCATATGATTAGCCACTCTGAATTGTTGATCAAGATGAAGTGGTTGCTTAATTCACATCAATAAGATGTTTCACACTTTGATATTCATCTAATCTCAGTGTTCTATCCCACCCATGGAGCATGTCCTAAACACATCTTTAATTTCATGTCAAGGTAAACATAATGAAAAAACTTTTCAAGTCATTTCTAGTAATGAAATACACTCAATGGCAAGGGCATTTGACTCACATACTGTGTAAACTGATATTTGCCATCTCCACAGCTAACAGGGTCATCAATCTGAGAAGGACTAGAACTCAAACTCAAACATTTCCGCCCGAGCTAGCCCTATTCAATCAAACGGTCTCCCTGTGGAGCTGTGCTTGAAGGAATACCTCAAAGGTGTTTTTGTGATGGCTTAATGTCATTAAAAGGTACCAAAGAGTAAATAATCATCATCAGAGTATTGTTTGAATTATTATAGACATCATTTTTGCTTACCTTATTATGATATTGCATAAGTTGTATAATAACTCTGATATCATCAGAATAATTCTTGATGGAAATAACTCTCATAATGTTGGCAGCATCTTCTGCATCTGGGTCTTGACAATATTTGTTGGCTAACACTAGGCAAGCATCGGCTTCATGAACCTTCGTAACAAATTATGATAAATATATTAAATCAATTTCTTAGCAGTCATCATATAAATAATATTAAAGGATAATTCCAATAGCGACATTTAGAGATCTTTCACACAAATTTTCTCTATCAAATGATGCATAATGTTGCCTAGTAAAATTATTTCTGAATAACAAAAAAATATTCAAAATTCAATTTGATTTAAGATTATAAGGTTTTATTGAAGATTGTAAATTGATTTAAGATTGTATTATAATTACTTGATTTTATACTTTTTTAATGATTAGAATAAATATTGAATAAATTTGTTAGCTGAGTTCAATATAAATATTTTAAAGAATATGAAGGCCATGTATAATGATTATAATGTTGATATTTGCTTCTTGGTTATTTCAACCCGATAGTGCCATTTAGATTGAAATTATTGTGTATATAATAACAATACGAGTAATGTTAAAATGAGATAATTTCTCCATTCAGTGAGCCAAATCATCTTCTTGGCTCTTATTAAAGAAAGACTATAAAAACATGTAATTTTTACTAGCATACTAATTTAATTACTAATTTATATGTATAGAAAATAGAAATATTTCTTGAAATATGAATTCAACATAAATTTCTAAATCTTGATACTTTTTTTTTGGCTTTTCATTATTTTTTAAATATTTGATTATTTCATAGAAATGCAAAGCTTTTTCAATTCGTAAGATTGAAAACAAATAAAATAATTAAGAGCTCTATCAATACAAATTCAAAGAATTTCGATAAAATCACTGATCATAATCATTCAATACCTGTAATCACTGATATAATTTGACATATTACGAGTATATACAATATGATATACACATGAAATAGGCTCATAATGCTTTACCTTGTACACAAACCTATAAAAGCACATTCTCTATACACATTCCTTCATGATTGCACTGCATAGACACATTAGTATATTCATACATAAAAAATCATACTTCACTGAATTGAATCCTAAATCGTTAAAAAAAGTTTTTTTAAATTTTTATTTGACTTTTACCAAGTTATGTTGGAGTGAGATAAAAATATTTTAGTCCATTTAGCATTTAATTTCTTTTAGTCCATTTAGCATTTAATTTAAGAAAGAGAAATTGTAAGATATGAATCCATTGCTAAAATAAGAATTGAAATAATATTATTGGACTGTCTGGAAAGTAATTTCGTATTTTAGATAAAATTCAAACGCAAAATTGCACCAAATGTTATGTGGTAGAATGCTGGTTTTTCTCGATCAAAGCCTTGATTTGGTCGTCGTCACTGGCAATCGGCCTTCCAGAATGGACACCATCTTCGAGTGTTGTTTTGATTATATTTGACACACACAATTGCTGACTGCATTGTCGCCATACACTGAACATATCTTTTTTGGTTTATGTTGCATTTTCTCATGCAGTAGTAAAAAAACACAAAGCACCAAAAAGCACTTATTTTATTCCATCTTCAAAATTATGCCAAAAAATCTTTAAAGCAATTTAAGTTAAAAATGGTCTAAAAAATGTGTTGAACTATTAGCATTCATAATAATTCAGCTCGTTTGGAATGAAGTTAGTAAGGAAAAAATTTCCTAATAACATCTATCCGAGAAATATGAAACTTTTTCCAGACAAGTTAATCTTCAAGTACTATATAGTGAAAAACTTTATATTGAATTCCTTAAAATCAAACCACAGTCGCACATAAACACTGAGGGATTAAAGTAATAAAATAAAGTCATGAAATAGAAGAAGTATCCTAATTTTGAGTTTTCAAAAAACTTTGTGTTTTAATTAACATTTGATATTGGCCAATCAAGTTTGACGGAAAATCATTTTTTAGTATTTATTGATATAAGTTATGTAAAGTCCTTTATAATTTTTTTTTTAAATATCAATTATATTGAAGTTTATAAATACAACAAAGCAATAATATAAAGCAGTCAGTTACCTATAAACAAAATATACAGAAGAAAAATGTGCAAACATGTGATAAAAGTGAAAGAACATTGAGAGGGAAGTAATGCAATCTATGTTCGTAAACAATGATGGTTTAAATTTAAGTAATATGATTCAAATTTAAATAAAACTCTTTGATTGACCATAATATTGTAAATATTCTTTATGTTATGGCATGCCCACTCATATTAAATGTGAAACTGTATACATAATTTAAAATAAAAGGATTACATTATTTCTTATAAAACATTCTATAAAAATGTTGACAAATAAATTATTAGAGCAGTTATAAAAGAGAACAAAAATATTGTTCTTAATATTGGCATGTTAATCTAAAGTAAGTAGCAGACCTTTCGGTAAAAAATAATTTATAACTTGAGATTGAAATCAGGCTGAAAAAAAAGTGTGACAACAGGACAATGTTCTTCAGAAATGGGATGGTACTCCTATGATAATTGATTATGGATGCAGATAAATTCAATTGAACAACTCTCCAGTTCAATAAGCATCACTAGTTGAAGTATACCGAAAGGGTTTAAGCTGTGTCTTATGGTTTTCAAAGCTCTCAATGATCTGGCGCCGCTGTACATGATGGTATTATGCTCTCTGGGAGATATAAGGACTGAGATCTAGAACTGAGGTAGTCTGAGTATCATTGTTAACCTTTAAGTTAAGTTGAATCGGGCAAATAGATGATAATCATCAGTTTTTTGAGGCTGGTCCTTTAACATTGAATACACTTTCTCTGGAGTTTAGACAGGCTGATGGCTTGAAGCATTTGATGATTTTTAAGTTCATATTATTTGAGAGATGTTACATTGAAATATAGGTGACTAAATGGCGCCACAAAAATAAAGAAAACGTGCAATTAATCACAAGGTTATTATAAAATTATAAAGTAATGGATATAGTTTTGAAATATAGAAAACTTGCTGCGACTTGAAATCCAGTGTAAAACTGAACCATTCAATTTGCATGCTGCACAATATTATAAATGATATGACGAAATTAGATTTTTTTTCAGCATACTGGCTTATATCTTTCAACATCACATTTATATTAATAAATTATCTGTCAACTTTAAAAGGGGCGAATCGTATTTATTTATTATGCATAGTTTAGTTGAATATTTCTAATGTTTAAATAAAAAATTAAAATTTACAAAAGTGACACTATATAACTGTCCTAAATTGGTCTTTTTTGCTCAGGACTTAAAAGAATAACTTTAAAAATGTTCTCAAATAGTTGAAAAGTTCTTATTGTTGTTACTAATTATTATTATAAAGACAAATCTTTAATGAGCATGGTTTAGCAATTCTTTCAGTACTTATAATTGAATAAAGGCTCTCTATTTGCTCCCATTTAAAAGAGGATTGCTATGATTTTCAATGAACTAAATGTTTTACTAGTCGAAAAATTCAAAACCATCATTGTCTCGAGTGTAATTCTAAACCACAGTATGCAATGCATAAAAATTAAAGTTTTAAATTGCAACCTCTGTTGTATATCTAAAGATTAAAAATGCATGCAGGAATATTTAGAATATTGTTTAATTTTTGGCTTACCTTAAAGAAGAATGCTAGGGCTTAACAAAGCTCCAAAGAAATTGAACCGTCACATTGCTATCTCCAAGAACGCAAGTTTTTTTTAAGTATACTTTTGGAACATTAAAATGTAATGTCTTAATGATTTTTTCAATTAAATTCAGTACTTTATTAAAAGCAACCACATAAAAATCCGTGTATTCTATATATTTTTCCAATGTAAAATGTGCAAGTTGACTGACATTTTTGAGTCTACGATTTATATAAAACAAAAGGAATAAAAAGTACAAAAGTATTCTAAACATTTTTGTCTAAATCTGGATCATTAAGACGTTTTGAATAAATGGATGCCAATTGACCTAATTTCATATGGTGATATCATTTTTTTTAAACCCTAACAATTTTGAATTTTGATCGATCCGCAATCTATTTGCAGTGTGACAATTTTTAAATACGAGTACAATATCATTAAAAAGAAGAATTTTTGCATAATGTACATGAATAAGAATTTAAGACATTATATAATTAAGTAACCCAAAGATAAGTGAAACTTTTTGCTACTTTTATAAAATTTCATTATTAATTTAGAAGAATCTGTAGAAAATATACATAAAAATATTTTCAACATTTTGTGTTCAAAATACTTTTGGTTTTCTTTGACAAACTTTTACAGAGGGAGCAAATATGTATACATAGCATACAGTAAAAATAAAACCTCTCAGTAGGAGTTTCAATTCCATGCTGTTTATTTCTTCTGCAAAAATAACATTCGAAAAACAAAATTCCATATTATATCAAGTCAGTAAAAGTGAAAACTAGCAGAGAACACTGACGAGCAATACATTTTGATTGAAAATATTAGTACATTTTAATGAAATCAGACAAAGTAGTGAATATTTTAGTTTCGATTCACTGGAAATATGAACAACACATTCCTACAATAAGCATTTCAAAACCAAAAGAAGAATTTTCTTGCAATTATCAATATGTTATTTGAAAACAAATGCCACACTTAAAGCGTTATTTTAGATGAAGCAAATGAATGGGAAACATTTAAAAGTTGTATAAATAGGAAAATAAAATAAGAACTTGGAAATTATCCATGTTAATATGATAACACCATATTAGGAAAGATCAATCAAAGGTTGCTGCTTCCTTTGATAGAAATCCATTTGATGCAAAACGGGCAATCTAAGGATGATCAAGTAGGTAGGCACACTGGGTAGAGCGAGGCCGTTAACATTGAACAATCACACTCTGCTGAAGACACAACAATGACACAATCTGCGACAGCTCTTCATATTGAGTGACTGACCTTCACCCTCTGCAGGTCGATCGGATTCATGATGGTGCCCTGGAAGAATTCCACTGTGGTGAAGTGCCTCTTGAATAGTCCTTCCAGCTCCAAATCTGGCGGTTTCCTGCCATCACATCACCATTAACATCCACTACAAAGCGGTCAGCTAACAGTATGAAGGCCTCGCTCAACTCAGCTACTAAAATTACTGTTTCTGCGAGCCATTATCATTGAAGCCAAACATAACATTATCAGCTTTGTATTGAAGATTCATAAATTAAAGTAAATTGATTTCTTGAAAAATATGATAAAATAATGCCGATGCCTGTGAATGTTCGCAGAAACAAGTAGTTTTGGCAACAGGGAGGCTGAGGAGCCTTCAGTATGTTTACAAACGTTCTCCTATCTGCCTGCCTACAAACTATGCTAGCCATCGCTGGCGCGGCACGGCATGGCGCGTCTTCCCTCCGTGATAGCAGCGTCATCAAACAGTTATGTGATATCAAAATTACCATGCATACATGACATTTGCAAATTCTATTCAAGAATATATTACTCAGATTTATTTTGGTAAATATGGTATCAAATGAAACTAAGAAGCGATGATGAGAAAGCTTAAGTTCTTCTGCTCTCTATGAATTTTGAAAAGCAGAAAAAAAATTATGAAAAGCTTCAGAATATCATACTTACCAAAACAGAAAATACAAATTTAAAAATGTACAAAGCCAAAATGTACTTTGCTTAAAGAAGACAATGATTTTGAAAATATATAAAATAGATTTTCAACCCTACAAAAGTGAATTTTAAATTAAAATCAAAGAAAATATATATAAAATTAGAAATAGTGTTTTAAACGAGTCGTGCTAATTTTCCAGCTGTGTTCAACGCCTAACCTTGACACGCTCAAGGTCGACGGCATTCATCATTGTACCCTGAAAAAACTCCACAGTGGTGTAGTGACGCTTCAGTAAACCCTCCAGCTCTAAGTCCGGCTCTTTCCTGAAATATTAGTATTGCATTTCAACCCTTTGTTCTTCGCTATTACTTCTATTCTATATTTGAATATTTAATCATATACATATCCTTCTTAGTTAAATACACCATATGTTGTATAGAAAGTATTTGTAAATCTTTGAAATATGCAGTTTAAAGCAATTGAAATATATATTATTTTCCATACACCTTTCTTAGTACGAGTATGTATGAGTATATAATGTACGAGTATAAGTAAACATAAGAAGATTTAAAATTAATGAGTGAGAGAAAATATTTTTAATATACATATGAAAAATGTAGCGAGATGCTTTTCATATAACGAAATTTAAAAAACTATCTGCATTTTTTTTCTAATTTCATCAGTTTGTATTAAGTTTATTCAGATAACTTAAAAATGTATTAATTAATGACATTATTAGTCTCACAAGTTTGAGATTTGATATTACAACATATTATATTGTAAATTTAATAGAAATTACTTGAATAATTATTTGTAATTCTTCAAGTAATGTATATTACTTTACATTTACAGATTATTACTGGTCCTTATCATCTAATAGAAAAAGATTAAATTAGGCGTACATTTGTGTAAAATAAGTAAATAATTATATTTAGTGACTAAAGACAGGTTCTTACGATGAATTCAATTCAAGGTTTACCTTTGATGAAGTGAAAATCACAGAAAAACAAAACCATGATTACCCTTAATGTTGATTTCTAAGTATGATGTGATCCATAGTAACTTGGGTCTTAACTACAAACATTCTCCAAAACTTGCTTAAGAAAATATGTGTAGTGTAGATGTGCGTGCATTGCTTTATACAGCAAGAAAATGCTGCACTTGTTAACTTGGGCTTCTCAGCACGATGGCACCTTCCATTTTCTTCTAATTTAAGTTAAAATTATTAAATGTACGAAAAATTTTCAGTCATTAAGTAAATATAAATTTCTGTACTTTAGAAGTGTACCTTAGAAGTGAACACAGCATTCCTATTGGATATTTGATTTCAAAGCTTGAACTTAATGTTACAATATATTTACCATATGAAATGGGTAAGAAAGTGATTAAGAGTTTCCAATTTCTTACGTACTTATTTTTACATTAGAAAAAATATATGAATTGAAATTAAGTTACTCTTCCAGTTATTAAGAAAAAAATTAAATGATTATATTTTCGTTCAATACAGTACAATCTGGTGGACTTATAAGAATCAACTAAAAATATGTTAAAGAAACCTCAAGTGAAAACCAGATAGGATACTTTTTTTTAAATAAATTTGGACATCAACACAGTTAGAAGATAGGTGTCGTACCAACTAAATTATAGAAGTTGTTGATAGAGTTGGAAGAAGATAGAAAATAATATTTAAAGAGAAGAATATGAAAAAAGGTGCAATTACCTGTGGAGAAATACAACTTCCACATCCACATCTTCTCTGTCTTCGTGTAGAAAGTCTTTCAAAAAATGACTGACTGATTCATATGTGATGTGTCCACAAACCACAATATGCCTGTTGGAATAGTTCAAAAGTAGATTAGTATCATCATTTATAAAATTGTGTACATATTAAACAGAAAACATGCAACACAATATCTACACAGTGTTGGAGCATCTATATTGTATTGTATTGTATTGTATATTAAATCATATAATATTAAGCAATTGCACTTGTACCTAATGTGCAAGAAGAAATATTATACCTATGTGAAATAAATGTATTTAAAAAGAAAGCGTTAGCCATAAGGCAAAACTATATTTAATTTTTCGAAAATACTGTGATGATTTTTTTCCAATTTAAGTACATAGTAAAGCTTTGTCTTACCTGTAAAAATAAGTATTTTAATTAAATATTTAAAGCCGTGTCACTTATAAAATGCACAGAAATGAACTAAAATGATTTTTTCAAATATAATTTTAATAAAATATAATTAAGAACTTGGAATAAATAAAAAAAAATAGAATGTCTTTAATCTTGAATTTGATTCCAACATTTTCATTATTTACTATAGGTGGACTCTATGGGTTGAGCCCTGACTTATATAATCAATTTATTAGGAAATAGTGGATCATTGTAATTGTCAATAATTTAAATATTTAAACATTTGACATTCAAGTAAACAGGAGATTAAATCTAATGGTACATGATACCATTTAAGTAAACAGGAGATTAAATCTAATGGTACATGATACCATTTAAGAGAAAATATTTCCTACTGACTATTCAGCGGTTTGTCTTGGTTTACAAGTTCTATTAGTTGTTGATAATCATTTTAGTTCTATCAGTAGGCATAATGAGATGTACCATCAAATTTTATCTAACAGCATTGAAAAGACAAATTGAATGAATAAAATTTATTTCCAGAGTAAAGAAACATTGAAAGAATTTAAAATTAAGAGAAAATTCATCAATGAGCTGTCAAAAATTCTTTTAAGTCAATATGTAATAGATCTAAGACTATAAATAAAGTGAACAGTTCAAGTATTGAGTATTGTAGTCCATGAATATTACTAATTATTCACTTGGTCGTTAAACTTCTTGAAATATTTTTTTTTCATGTTTTGAAAATTATCTTTTGAAAGATTGAAAATAATATTTTTTTCAATTTGAAAAATATACGAGTTTACTTGAAAGTTAATTTGAAAAGCCCATAATTATTTGATTTAAAATGCAATTAAAAGTATATTGAATGTCATTACAATGATGAGAAAATGAGTTTTTTGGATTTAATAAAGAAAAAATTATGAAGCTTTATTTGTAAAAGTAAAATTGTCCATATATTATAAAGAATACTTTTTTAAAGTTTTTTTTTGAATGTGTACTAAGGAAAACTCATATTTACTTTTACAAAAACTTATAATTATCAAAAAAATATGTGATAGTAAAAATGTAATTTTAATTAGAGTAAGCCAAGCAACAAATTGAAATTGAAACAATGAAAATAATATCTGAAATAGCCTGCCTGTTCACATAAATTAGAGAACATTTTAAAATGTAATATCTGACAGTCCAATGATTAGAGGTGATATAGAGCTCCAACAGAGGTAGATTGACTAATGGAAAATAATATTCTTTTGAAGCATTCTGATATTTCATTCTTAAAAACATTGATGTGTTAAAAACACCCAGACCAATATAATTTTAACTCAATGCTTCAAAAAAAAATTATTGAAGTATAAGGTAGAAAGATTTGTAAAATATTATTGCTGCATATATACAATCGAATTGCAAAATTTGTGTTTATTAGAACAATATTATATTATATTATTTGGTGCTGTAAATTATAAAAAAAATAATTGGATGAAAATATATATGAAAGTAAAACTACACTTAAACATATTTCAAAAAGGCCTTTTATAGTTTTCATTCGCTGATAAATTCTAAAATGTTTATCAAGGTAAAGGAAATAATTTCATATGTGGCAAAATGTTTGGCATTTAATCTGCTATATACTATATACAAATTCTCCTCTCTACTGTATAGAGTGCTTTTTTTAATGATAATAATAACTTTATTGATTCTTTTGCGAAAGTGATGGACACGATAATGAATTAAGAAAGTTTTCGAAATAGTTAATATGCAGCATTGATATATTTACATTTAACACTAAATAGTTAAAAAATAACAAATACCAAACTGAAAGGAACAATCTAGTCTACACTCCAAATGTTACCAAATACTTGAATAGTGGGTAGATTCTATCAACTCATAGGGCGTGCAAACAGCGGCCATGCAAACTATTCAGCAGGCTAATTAATAAAAATCTATAAACAAATTAATGTTAATTATTAATAAACGAAATAATGGTATGAAAATGTTAACAACCTTTAGATGAGACAAACTGGAGTTGGTCAGAAATTGCAAATGGCTGAGATCTGGCAATACCGGGACAGAGACACGGTAAGACCAAACTCCACCCAACACACTTCTCCAAATCTATAGTCAACGCAATGAACCTACGACTTAAACTCTAAACTTGTTTGTATTTAGTGTACAGTTTTACATCTGAATTATCTACAGCCGATCTATTGATTTAATATATCATGTCCTAAATGCACACAGCCTTGCCACGCTCTATACATGTTTCTTAAATGTTTTAACTATAATATATGTTTATCCAAATTGTAGTAAACACAATGGTTGATAAAGGGAATATTATATAAATATTAAGGATAAAATACAACGTGCAGGTTTGGCAGACAACCTTCTTACAGTTAATGTAATGTTTTAATCTACTTCAATTCTGATGGAGACTAATTATTATATTTTAATCAATTTATTAGTTGGTAAACAATAATAAAAATCCTATAAACTGTCAAATAATTAACTACAAAATACACTAAAAGAATGTTGTATAAATTATACACCGAAAAATCATTCCAAGATTACAACATTCTTCACAAAAATGTACAAAAAAAATCACCTAATAAGGTACAATCACAACACTAAATCTTCCAATAAGACACCATTTACGAACATTCAATTAACAATTTCACTATTGTCTTTCATATATTGTTTATGCAATATAAAGGATTAATTCCTCTTTCGTAAAACAAGTGTCGATAAAGAAGCGTGCTAGGAAGAAATAGAGAAAGACAGAGTAAGACAGGAAGGATGATAGTTGTCACAACACGAAACACAAACAGTAGCAGGATAGCAGATGTCCCGAGTTGGCGCTCACCTGCGTCCCCTCTCGTTCTTCAGTGTGCCGCCATACTTGGGTCTAGTCCCGATCAAGTCAATTATCTCGGGGATACAACTGGCAAATATCGCCTACACGCCGGCAGACAAACAAGACATACACATGTGTCATTCATCGGAAGTTAGGCATAAGGCATAACTGGTAACTGAGGCCGACTCCCGCTCTTGTATCTGCCACGCACGGTCCCACCGAGTGGGCCGTCAGACAACGTGGCGCCAAGCCGGTCGGGCAGCTCAGTTCGGGACAGGAGGGTGGGCAAAGTAAAACACATGAGGAAAAATGTTGCATTATATACAAAATCAAGAAAATGTAGAAAAACAAAAACCTTATAACAGATAATTCCACTATCAATAAGTACATCTTATTTCTTCCTTAGGTAGAATTTAAGTAGGCAATTCTTTCAGAGTTGTTCCATGTTAAAGGCAAAGCGTATTAGTGTGTGGGCCACTTGACTGATAGGGTGAGAGTGGCATGTGGCAAGTGGCGTGTGGCGTGGCACCGTAAGATGGCGGGGCGGCACTGGCTGTGTGTGTTTCTTGGGACATGGTGGTGCTGGAACTAGCGCTACAGCGTGGCGGCAGCAAGGCATCGTGTGCAAGCAAAACATATGAAACCAACGGCAGAACTACTCATTTACAACATTACAGTATCTTCTCAATAGATTTATCCGTAACTAGGTAAGTTTAATAAAGAGTATCAATGAAGCGTGTAAACCGACAGTATATGTAAATATATGTAAATCGGAAAGTAAATGTGAGCGTCGGAATGTATGCCGCTCCTTGCCGGTGTCGTGGGAGCAACGCGGCGGAGGGGGATACAGACTGACGCGATCTAGTCCTTACTGAGCATGCGCCATGGCACCAAGAAACCAACACTAGTAAAAAGGTAATAAGTAACTGCAAAAACAAACTCTGCATTCAATTCAATCAACTCTTGTTATAATATAAAAAGTAGAATGAAAGTAAAGTGGATGTTAGCGAATGAGCGGCGGGTGCGGTGTCCTCGGGAGCGCGCCCCCGGAGCAGCACCCGTGCAGCAAGCAGATAGATGTTAACAGGATTAGTGGGGGCGCGGGGCGGTACCTGCGACGTATGTCCTTGGAGTACTTCCCGCCGTACTTGTTGCGCTGGGCCGCCAGTTCCGTGATCTCGGGGATCCAGCTGGCAAACACAGCCTACCACCACACCACCCACTGTACTCAATCATCTTCCTACACCTACTCAATCCTCATTGTCCTAACCCTACTCTGGCACTCGGTACCCGCCCGCGCTACCTGACACCTACACGTATAGGCCATCCTTTCGCTTCAGAGTGCATCTTTTGGCACTCATGCCTACTAAATACTGCGCAACATAGCCACTAAACTACGAGAGTTATAGGAAACCTTCCTGTGTTCCCGCCATCAAAAGTATTTATGCTATTCAAATGAACTATGCGCGTATTTAATCTATGCTGTCCATTTAATTTGCGTAGCTTTAGAATCTACAAGGCTGTGTGGCAATGAGCATGATATGTTTGGCTGTAGTGAGTCATCGTAGGTTCTTACGTTATGAGAAAATTAATAAATGTCAGTGTGGAAAATTATGTTATTTAGCCATACCAAAAAAAGAAAAAAAATGGACAAATACAAAAAAAATTCAAATGTGTTGATACAAATTACAAACCTATGTTATCCTATATATTATTTACATAATAACAACAACAAAACCAAATAACTTAGATCATCTAGTGTCATTTTCTAAAATAGCATACGGAATATTTATTTTTCAAAAATATTTCAAATAAATTGAATCCGTAAAAATGTGACAAAACATTTTGAGTTTTTGATATTTTTTTTAGTGATAAATATTTTACAAATATTAATTATTGAAACAGACACTTTAGAGCTGGTTATGTTGAAGTTTAGATTCTTGCACAAACACACTGACTTTCATTATGATGCACGCTCATACAAACACGCATTAAAACATGCATATATATAATATATACACACCCAGATCCAGATCACAACCCATAGCGAAAAAGAAATTTATTACTATTTTTGAAATAAATGTCTGACACTATGGAAAATTATCCATATTTTGTAAGTAAAATAATTGGTTTGTATCCATTTGAAAATATAGTGTCCATTTGTAAATTGATTATTTCCAACAAATTGTAACAATTATCTCCCTATCAATGATTTTAATTTTATACTTGAACTATTAATTTATTGTCTTGTCTATGCCATGCTGTTAATGACAAATCCAAAATATATGATTTTTTGAAAATTTTATATTCTTAGTTGTAACTAAATTTAAATAGCTTTATAAATATAAAAATTGCACTCAAAATGTTTATATTGTGAGTGCAATTTGTAAGTTCATTTTATCTTGAACGATAAACTTTATTATTAGATTTTATATTGAATAGAAAAGCTTTGCCTTCAACATTCTTCCAAAAACTTTCACACTGAAGTTAAGGTAGTAAATATTTTTTTCAAATATAATGACTAAAAAAAAATATTATACAAATAAGGAAAAAATAAAAACGAAATAACTGAAAAGTATTATTGGTTAATGGTTTCAAATTCTATATATTCCAGCACCACCATGACATTATGTCATTTGCAATTTCATTTATATTTACTTTCGGAAAAGAGAACATCGCTTCCTGAAGAATCAAAACGATTGTATCCGAGACATAAAATATCCGTCTTCAATTACTTACAAGACTTATGAGTAGAAAATTAAATAAAAATAAAACTAAAGAGTGTCAAATATCCTTTCAATAAAAATTAGTAAATGGATAACACATATACAAAGAATCGGGATGTCTAAAGCCCAATAGAGCAAAGTGAAAATAACTCGATGATAAAATATTCTGTAGAAAAACTTAATTGAACTTTGTAAGTTTATAGTTTTTTTATGACAAAAATTTTCTTTTTGTTTTTTCTTTCTTTAAATGACTGAAATATTTGGTATGTTAAAAGTATTCTATGAAAATATATATCAAAGATAATAAATTAATACAGCTAAACAAAAAAAAAATACTAAAACTTTTTTATTGAACGTCAAAATTACAATCTAAAATGTAATATGCAATTATATATTGTTATTGAATGTAATTTATGGAATTTTGAACAAGAATCTAAATCATACACCACAATGGATGCAAATTCAAAGTGATATAAAATGGATCTGGGTGGTAAAGGTAAAAAGGGAAAAGATAACATATAGCATTTTAACAATATTGGTAATACAAAACAAACTAAAGGAAACACATACATGCAGATTTAAACAACATAACTGTTATAATAAATACATTAAATAATAATCAACTTGGCAGTGTGTTAATAAGATGAGATTGTGTGTTACGTAGAATTAGTAAATTGAAATAAAATATAAAATAAGCCCACTAAACTGGCTTTTCTAAGAAAGCATATGATAAAAAGGCACAAAAGTCACAAAAACAAAACAACATTGGTTAGAAACACAGGGAGATAATAGAGTATTTCTGATAGAACACCCGCACTGGTACCATAATATCTGAATTAATAATATAATATAATATGATACCGCCGTGTACGGGCGAGTAGAGAACACAATACATCTGACGTCACTGATGCCAACAGTTGATCAAAAATTTTTGTTTAGTCCATCAGGAAAATTATGGCAGTACATTAAGATACATTTGAAGACTTCAAACATTGAGCATACCTACCTTAATTCGGGATCCTTCAGTATCACAACTAATATGTGTGAATTCTTACTATTAAAATGAAATAAGTAAGAAGATTTATTGGATACCTGTTCAAATATACACTCCAATATGAAGTGTATTTGAAAAAGGAGAAAGATAGGAAGTTAGGTTCATCCTTGAAGAAAATGTATTGCCATGATTCCCACTGATAGCGCTAAGATCAACTTTGAATACCTCTTTCCATGTTCACGCTTCAGCTCGCCACCGTACTTGGACCTACTGCCTACCAGCTCTATAATCTCTGGGATGCTACTGGCAAACATTGCCTGTAATAGACAATGGTGTTAACATTTACCACTTTCTAATACCATCTTTGAACAGACTAAATTTTAATCATGTTTCTCTTTTAAGTGAAACATGTTGATACATTTTGAGTATACTCATATATCCATTCTAGAATAATTGAACACCATTTGGTAACACCATTGATGAATTTAGTTTATGATAAAGATGCATATTTAAAAGGAGGTTGATTGCTAAAAGTTAAGACAACAAAAAGTAAAGTAATGGATAAATCTAGCTTGGATATGGAACACCCTTGTAAAATATATTTAAGCAAAGCAAGCAAAAATCACAGCTAAAACAAAGTTAACAAAGAAAAAAACATGCATAAAAGGAACAAATAATAATAAATCTTGTAGAAATTGAATGAAAAAAAATATATATAAAATTTCGATTGGTGGTTAATAAATTTGGGCTCTTGACTTTGGAATTGGGTTGGTTGTTTACGCCACTTAATTTTCGAAGGTTGTATAATATATGATTCTAAATATTGTACTTACCAAGTCAAATAAAAAAAAAATAGTAAACATGCAAAAATAATAATGAAAAGCTCTTAAACATAGGACACGTGGCACAACAAACCTCAATTTCCATTATTTTAAAGCCAATAATTATTGATGGATAAATGAGTTCTCAGGAGTGTAATGCTTTCGAGTCAGTGAAAACAGGAAATAGTAATGTCATTTTGTTTGATGTCTAGACACAAAACAAAGATGAGATTGGACATACTGCACTTTCAGACTTGAAAGCATTAAATGCCTGAGAATTTAATAATGCAAATAACACTAACAATTTTGTAATAGTGGTTGATGAATAGTGGTGGTGTATAAGTGCGAGGAACCTATCTGACTCACTTCTCCGAACTATCCTGCTTTGCAGTTAATGGCTGAGTAACCCTCGTGGGCAGGCGGGGCGGGGGGCGAGGGGAAGGGAGGCAATGCTCACATTGCCAACTATTTGTTCATCTTTTATTGGATATTAACTAAATCACTCTAGGGATACTTATATATATTATATTTTCCACTTACTAGTACATATATTTATTTCAATTTCAAAGAAAAATCACATTAAAATTTGTCATAAAGAAACCATAAAATATGTAGCAAGTATTTATAAAACCTTTTGTGTACTTAAATAAATTCGTCACTTGGAAAGTTGTCATAAAAATATAAGAAAAGAAGAGACTGCCACTCTTAGATAACAAGAAATGAAGCCCTACAAGGAAGGCATTTGCTAGTAGTAACAATATGATATGAATCCGAGAGAATTATTTGAAAAGCGGAATGAGATTTGAAAAACAATAGTCGACATTATCTTTATATCTATATTGAATTTAATGTCTGATCTTCAATATCACAGGTCTGTGTTTCTGAAAAGCAGCAACAAAAGAACACATTGCCTGCTAGTAAGGATGAATGTTGACCAAAGTTCCAAATTGAAAATCTCACTTGTGTCAAGTATTTTGTTAAAGAGATAAGCTTTCCAACAATATCACTTCCATTTCAATATTATAAAAACATTCTCAGTTATATATTAGCGCACATGCATCCAATCATTCATCTTAAATGATATTTTATACGAGACTTCAACTTAAGCTAAGAAATTTACTATATGTGTTGCCTAATTATCACTTAGAATTGGTATAGTTTTATAATAAATTGACTGAATAAACAAACACAATTATATCAATTCAATTAATTGATAAAATTGAGGGAAATCCTTGAATGTAAGTATCCGATACATTTATTTGTCATGGGAAATCCTAGTACTGCAAGCATTATAAAATTAAATATAAATGGTAAACATGTATTTCTTTAAGCAATAATTTAAAGCGAATATTATATAGCACACATTTGTTACATACATTTTAATATTTTTTTTATAAAATGTTCAATCTGATCTGTAAAAGTAGTTATTTTGAAGACGTTGGGAAAGAATGCCTTAATTTTGAAAAAAATCACAAAATCTGGTCCCAAATTATAAAGTTTATTCAAAATGATAAAAGAGTATCTGTGTTCATAAAAAAATCAAACATATAATGAACATTCAAAGTTTTCCAATCATGCAATGAACAAATCATAATAATGCCTAAAATATTTAAAAAAGGCAAAAATAAGATTTTAAACTTGGACCACTTTACTGAGGACAGTGGAGAAATAATATTCAAAATTGTAAGGTTTCGAAAAACCATTTAGTATACAAATTAAAATAAAACTGAAACACAAACTAAAGTCAACATTCAATACCTTCACAAACATTGCCACATTTATTGATATTATAATTAAGAAAGAAATGTTGAATTTGAAACTTACCAAGCCAACAAGAAGGAAAAATACCAAAAAAGTTCTGCCAAGAACTGTCTGGCAATACACATCACCGTATCCCACTGTTGACATGGTGACAATCAGGAAGTACACACACGTCCAATAGGATAGTTGTTGAGGATTGCTGAAATCCATAGGATCCCCGGAATTCTCCAACTGCACAGATCAACAAAAAACCATATTAGCAAGAAATAATAGAATAAAACCATAAAGTAGGTATTCATAGATGTTATAGTTTTTTTTCATTAATTATTTGGTGCCATCTCTTATGGAAAAGTTTTAAACAGGGACACAATTGTTAAAACAGGAATTCCTAGTTAGTCAGCTAGCAGATTTATGGTATCTGAGTATAAAAAATAAGCATGCTAGGGCAAGGGAAACATATTTTTAACATGATTATTGAAGTGTATCCCTTTAAATTGTGGCTTTGTTATTTTTAATAATGATCTTTCCTTATTATGTATTGTAAAAAAATAATAAATAAAATGTGGTACATTTAGTTCCGGAAAGGGAAAATGTGAGATAATGATATAGTATTTTTTTTATCACAATTATTTTACTCTCCTTGATATTTATTTATTTGTATTCTTGTTCTTTTTTAAATTAAATATTTTGGTTTTTAAAATGATGTATTTAATATTAACAATGGTTTTTTTTTCTGTCATTGTTCTAGATTATTTATTATTTTTTGTATCAACATTTCATTTTGTTCTTACTATGGTAGATACGAGTACACTACTCTAAATTAAAGTTTCATTATTTCTTTGCAGTGTTAATTACGTTTATATATTTTTGAGACATTCTACTTATATTAGATCAGTAAGTTTATCATCTCAGAACAGGATATAAACTTAATGAGTCGAAAAATTATACTTTTTGAATGTATGCCGATAATGAAATTAAATATATAAAATGTTATTCGCTCCCCCTTTTTCTTCAATAAACTGTTTCTAAAATTATAAAAAAGAATAAATGAAGTTAAGAACAAAAATATTTATAAAATGTTGCGTTACTTTTGATAATAAATCAATAATTTCAAAATATAATTATCTTACCAAATGAATGATGCCCGCAGCCGTCAACCATACTGAGATGAATATGGAAACAAGCTGGGCAAGTCGAATTGAGCTGGATGTCTTCAAGATGTTAAGGTATTGTAAAATATCAGGCACAGTCATCAAGCGTAGGGCGCGAAGAAATCTCAGCCCTAGGAAAATAAAAAAATATACATTGTTGAGAACAGAAATAATTAAAAAAAAAAGACATGAAGGAATCGTGTGTTTCATTATCAACCCTTAAAATAAGTTACAATACTTTTTAACTGGTAGATAAAATAAAATTTTGGAATGTAGAGGTAAAATAACAATAGAGATTTTTACAATTTTTAAAGAGATTATTATTGTCACAATGTTACAATAGGTTTCTTGAATAAAAACCAAAACTCCATTGATTTATATCAAAAACAAAGTTTTGGATTATTTATTGAAGAAATAAAGCGATTCTTTTCCAACTTTTATAGGAATATTACATGGGTATTTTCTGTATTTTTTTAAATCTTCCTGGATTTCAACGTATAGCTGCAAAATGGCTCACAAATTTTGTTTAAAAATTACGCTTCCAGATATTGTTGGATAGTTGATATTTTAGAAATAAGGTTCCACATTAAATCATGAACAATTGGGATTCAAAATGCTAACCATCATTACAAACGTATCTTCAGATTTATTATACTGGAAAAAAGTATGTTGTCATAGGATCCACCTTATTAAATTATTGTATCATATATAAGGAAATAAATAAATAATTCTGAATTAATAGATTGTTATATACATTATGTAAAAATATAATTTAATAAAGAAAACAACTTACCAATCCATGTTCTATCCAGGTATATTGATACAAAGGAAGGGGGTATCGTAAAATAATCTACGAATGAATACATTTCGAGCATGAACCAAAATTTGTCACTAGCTGCTATAAACTGAAAAAAAAAAGAAAGAATTAGCATTTTTCTTTCATTAATGTTAACGAAACCATGTAGAGACTGAGTTAAAAACCTGATGAGAATATGTTATGAACAAGAAAATAAACAATAATTTAACAAGTAATATTATTCAATTATATTTTTAGCGTTAATTACATAAAATAGGGACTAAAATGAAATTGTTAAAAATATTATTCAAATAATTAATCTTTCATTCAATTAATGTACATGGTTACACGGTAACACGATAGACTTCTGTGCGGAAGGTATCCAGTGCAAACCTCGCACTGTGTTATTCCCCTCAAAAGGATCATATCACTCTATGTCAAAGGACACACTGATAACTAGATATTTAATGATATGAAGTGTACATTTTATTATGTAAAAATATTTAAAGCAAGATAAGTCAGTAATAAAAGTTATTATTATTACTGATCAGTCATTTCTTTAAAGATTTGTAGCCAGTTAGAAAATTAGTAAAACATGGTACAACCACCTCTATTTATTACTTTTATTCCACAATTCTCTGAGAGAAGTCTTAACAAGAATTCATTCGAGTTACTTGTTTAACGATTTCCTGAATGAATTTGGCAAAAAGAGAAATTAAATGTAACAGACCACAACTCTGTACTTAGTGTGGGAGATGGATTGAGTACAAAAAGGGTAAGAGGATTGATGAGGAATTTAGCAACAAAAGGATCTGAGGCAGGGTTGCCTTATTAATCACAGAAACATCTGGGAAAATAGGGAGCTGGTATATTAGTTGAGCCCACTTAAAAACTTTTGCTGAGTCTGAACTGATAATATGCATAAATTAGATGGCCATTAATTCTAATCAATGGTACGAGTACCATCCTAATCTCTTCATAAACTGTCTTCTCTCTTTCCCGCCAACACATTCAATTTAAAAAGTTCTTAAAGCCCAATGTAGGGGCGATTGTTTTAAGATTTACTTTTGTAGTGCCTCTAACAATGACTTATTATACTGCCTCATAAGTATATCTTAGTTGGCAAGACCAGGGGTTACAGGTTCGACTCCTGTTGGTACCCATTTAGGGTTACAGTGTGATTTTCATTTAAGGCTTCTTTAACATCTTTCTAGTTGGTTGAAAGAGATTGTCACAAAGTAAAAAGTCTGCCAGATTGTATTGTATACAGCAAAAATGTAATAGAACCCACTTTACAATTGCAAATTTTCATGTTTTTTTATCATTACTTTTTTTATGGTCATGTAAACTACTTAATCTAGTATGTTTTTGTTAGTTTTTATTTCATCATATACCATGCACTTCCGATATGTATTCTGGTAATCTTTTTAGTGTTATTATAGCTATTTTGAAAGATGAACACTTTTCGAGCTTTTTTACAATCTGAAGAAGCATAATATTCGAGCAGCTAAGTAAAAAGTAATAACGATCCTACTTAAGAGCTATTCTTAAGATGAAACTCAATACTTTTAATTCATCATTCATCTCTGATGTTTAATTATCTTTTCAATATGCATTCTGCTCGAATGACCACACCGACTTAATGTTTTTTGCTAAGTTTATATTTGAATATAGTAACATTGATAAAATATGACTAATGATTTTTTACTTACTCGTATAAAAAAGTAGACCATAAAAAATATGTTGAAGGCAAGGTCGATTTGCTGAGTAATGTTGTTGCTCCATTTCTGACATCTCTCTACTTCCTCGCTGAAAAAGATAATCAAAACATCAATATTTTGTGTCAAGTTTTAAATCAACTGTATGTCAAACGGTTTTGATGGTATTGTATGTCAAACGGTTTTGATGGAAGGTGGTATTGTATGTCAAATGGTTTTGATGGAAGCTAGGATTGAGTTAAGCCATATGAAAGTCTCTGAAATGAATTTTTTTTAGAAACTTCTTAAAATATGTGAATGTGGAATTTGTAAAATAAAATGGGCATATGTGGAACTACCTTTCAAGACATTGTAATTTGTTAAGTCAAACACCATTTATTTCCCTTTATAAAACGGTATAACTACTATATACCGATTTCAAGATTTTCACCTCATTATCAGGGAAGCACAATCAAGACTGAATTATGTTTGAACTGGTACCGACATGTACGCTTCTAACGATAAAAACTCAGGTTGGAGATTGTGGGTGGAGGGAGCTAGGAGACAACTTCAGCAAGCAGTGGTGAGATCTTGGAAATGTATATATTTGCCAGATGTTCATCTCGATGCACCGACTTGGATATTTATAGGGCCTCTAATCTGTCCAATTTATTTCCGTTACTTTTGATATGCAAGAATAATGCATCATCAATAGAAAAATTTCCAGAGTTATATGTGCAATAAATATCCTTAGTCACATTCAAGAGAAAATTGAAAAAAATATTACATTACTTAGAATACCCTTTCATCCTAATTTTCTTTTGTCTCCCTTTCTCATCCTTGAACTAATTCATTTCCTCTAGTCCTTCCATTATTGTTCAGAGGTAAGTAATTTTCCTTTGTCTCCCTTTCATATCCTTGAACTAATTAATTTCCTCTAGTCCTTCCATTATTGTTCAGATGTAAGTAATTTTTGAAATTTGAATTTAAATAAATATTTATAGATTTTAACTTTGCTTATACAAGATAAGCAAGTTTGTTGGAAGAAATAGCTGTATAGCAATAATCCGCCAAAGGTATCGTGTATAACAATGTACACAAAATAATAAAATAAATTAAAATTGTCGCAGTTTACACTGTTAATATTACTATTTCCTACACAGATGATGAAATGTCAAAATATAGCGGAATTATGTGCTTGCTAAAGTACAACAACTTGCACAGTATAAACTACTTCATGTACAAGCGCCTGTCATCCACAAGATGGCTGAAAATTATACTCGACCACGATAGCCCATCGTTTCGACTTATTAATGCAATTGAAAAACGGTTTTTTTGGGAAAATTAAATCTTATGGCAAATTTTTAATATTGAAAAAACACTTATTTCTTAGCACAACATATTAAACTAGCTGTTATAACACTGGCTACTTTCAATCCACACAACTATAGGAGAGAAGCAAGAGAAAGATGACCTTATAGTCGATACTGTTAAATCGACCCACGAATTTTCTGCGTTCTACATAGAATTCAGTCCCCCTTTTTTTGCGAAGCACGATAAGTGAAAATTCCATGAGATTTAATTAAACAGGTAACATTTATGTGAGCGGAGAGACGGGCAGAGATGAAACGTTAATAGCGCTAAGTCTGCATTATCCACATTAAATTCACAGTGAGAAAATTGCGTAGGACGTTCGAGCCAATTTGTAAGTTTTAATTTTGCGCCGCTTGAGCTTCCGTCCTTCCTTTCACGTCTTATTTCTTTTGAAATGACACAGCCAGGCCCGGAAAATATTATACTTGCTGTCGCGAGCTTGTCTTCAATTAACATTTTCGAAATATTTAGATTCTGAGAGCAGGGTGCGTATATTATTAAAAAAAGAACATTTAAAACAAAATTACTGCAATTTATTATACTTTAGATAACCTCCATGACTTAGATGGAAGGACACGGGTCTTCCATCCAAGGGTTTCAGGTTGGCTTCCCGATGAAATTCAGAAAAAAGGCTCTAGGCTGGTTTTCACTAAATACTTGTTTAAGATATCGCCACATACAATCAGGTTGTAATGTACGTGTTTGCAACAAAATGTAACACAATACAATACTCAAAAAATATTTTATTGAGTGAATAATGTGATGAGTTTATTACAACATTCACTCTAGAAAATATCTTATATGTTAATGAGTTCGTCTGGTAATAATACTCGCAAGCGTAAAGCAGATGCGAATGTTCTTGCCTGTCTACTAGCGGTAGTTTTTCCATCACCTACGATGGTGAACTATGAGTTATTTGCCTTCTCCAGTTATTATTGACCCGAAGGCTCGAATACTGAGGTCGAGGATAGTGCTATATCCCGGCCACACTCCACAACATGTCCGCATGTACTATACGAATACTGAGGTCGAGGATAGTGCTATATCCCTGCCACACTCCACAACATGTCCGCATGTACTATACGAATACTGAGG
This sequence comes from Odontocerum albicorne, assembly GCA_949825065.1. Taxonomy (NCBI): domain Eukaryota; kingdom Metazoa; phylum Arthropoda; class Insecta; order Trichoptera; family Odontoceridae; genus Odontocerum; species Odontocerum albicorne. The sequence goes on along the minus strand of OX463846.1, from coordinate 19,199,256 downwards.
TCGAGGATAGTGCTATATCCCTGCCGCACTCCACAACATGTCCGCATGTACTATACGAATACTGAGGTCGAGGATAGTGCTATATCCCTGCCACACTCCGTAACATGTCCGCATGTACTATACGAATGAATAAAATTAATGTTTCTTTGGATTTTACGGATCATGGAAAAGTTATAGTTAGAATCCCGCATTTAGTATTTTCCTTTTTGGAAGGGAGCATGTAAAGGCTGTATTACCACTTGAACGCGGGTATTGCATTGCCCGAGATGCTTAGTGTGTTAAATCAGATTACCTACTAGTTTTCGTGTCTGCAGATTTATTAATCGTTGTGAAGTTTGCGAATGCAAGCTTGCGGTACGAACGTGGTCAAGTTGGATTTTGGTCACATCTAAATTCTTCGTTCTATTATTAAGAGTTCGTCAGGCCTATTTAGAATTGCTGTTAAATCTTAATAGGTTCGTGTTTTAGATCTATGATAGATTCTTAATTGGCCAGTTATACTTGGCCAGTTAATAGATGGATTTTCGCCTAGGAAGATACATAAAGGATATATGTCGTTTGCGTTTCACTGCAGTTGAACACTCCTCACTGTAGGTAAGCAACGGTACACCCGAGTTCATGATGGTGATGATTATTCATTGGTGTCTTTTAGTGGCGGTAAGAAGCATTCTAAAGGAGCTATAAATGAATTATAGTGTAAAGGGACGTTTTAACTCTCTTCTAAATGTTTACTAGAGTCTCTTCGGAAAATAATAGTGTTTTGTGCTTCCGAGAAATGGAAATTTATCCACAATATTTCATTAGTTTAATTTTTTTTTCAAAGTTGTTGCTATGTCCAGTTGGCATAAATGATGGTCGATATTTCGAAGGCGTTGCAGTCTTCATCCTCGAGGCGATATAAAAAAAACATGTTGATGTTAGGTAATGTTTTTGGACATCACTCTGAGAACTAAGGCTGTAACGCTTTCGAAATATCGGCGATAATTTAAGCCAGTTTAACATAAAAACATTTTAAACTACTGGAAAAGAGCCCAGAAATTTTCGGACTTATATATTCATATTTATCTATCCAACTATGTCAACCACCAAAATGTTTGACATAGTTGGATAAAGAAATATTCATCAAAATGTTTGACATGTAACTGATCGTATCAGGTCGGATTCGCAATTCGCCACGGTCATATTGCGAGCCTGATTGCGCAAACTTCAAATTGATCAACCAATCTGCAATTCTGCAAACGACAAATTGGTCAAAAAGCATCAATCTAACAAACTGACTTCACCCATCGTTAAAAAGTGCTAGCCTTGTTATGCAGTGGGCATGCTATAGTCAGTTCACCGACCCCTAAGGTAGCTCTCGTTATGACCGTGGTCAAGTAAAATTCACGGCCTTATTGAAATTAAAATTTTCTCCTAGCCATATAAACTAAATACGGTTTAGATCTACGAATAAGCTGCTACAACTAAAATGAAGATTGAGAATTAGAAAAATTTCTTTAGAGCTTTGTGTTTTTTTTATATTACGAGTATAACAGGCAATCCTCTCAAACTAGGATGATTTGTGCCACCAAATTAAAGACATTATGCAATTATATGAGTCAATATAATAAAACTAATTTAAAAAAAAAATACAAATCTAAATAATTTAAAGTTTCAACTGATTAAGCTTAAAAAAATTAACAATTGTATAAGTGGAAAAGTTCCACGAAGAAAGAAGAAACGCAACATTCATTAGACACGGTAAAGGTATAGCTTTTAGTAAATTGAATCTGTCTCGTAAAGGATAACTGAAAAATACATGGTCGATAGTCTCATCATCCAGATCACACTCGCAGTCGGGATTCTCCACAATACCCATTCTGCAAAAGTGACTAGCCCTACACGGAGTGGCCCGTCCGCAAACGACACATGACAGACATTTCCATTTGCGTTAATAAAATAATTAAAACTAAAATTTCTTACCTAGACGCATCGATGAAGTAGATGATAAGCGATGCTATACTCAGAATGAACACCAACACCACCTGAAAAAAAATCATAAAATTGGAACAAGTGCTGCGAATGTTTTTTTTTATTATTTTGATTTGTATTTATTTATTTCTTTTACATGATAAAGATGCATTTTTGGTTCAAAAAGTTTCGTCCAGGGAATTGATCATTGGAAAATGTTCTCTGTGGAAGAACTCAACACAACCCTTGATGAAAACATGAAGATCTTTATTGGCATAGGATATTAATATAAGGGGGAAGGTTATATCTAATAATAGAAATTACGTCATATATTAAACATGGTTTATTTTTAAATATTAGTCTTTTATTATTAAATAAAGGGTAATTTCTGTCACATCAGCCTAATAATTATACAATAAAAAAAATCTAGATGGTGTAACAAGAACTTGATAGACCTTAGGAGAAATTTAAATAATCGAAAACAGGAGAGATTAGTTAGAAATCGGGAAAGTAAAAAACGGTTATAATAACCTTAATTTATGCTAGATTATCATTAGAACGCATGCTTGCCTATTGCCGGATTGCTGATTATGTGATTCTGGTGGGAATCGCCTTCAGCATATCCTGGCCTCATCTGAGGTTTGTTCTTTTTGTTCTCCGATATCAGAGCGATCAATTGATTCGGCCAACTGACATATTATTGATTATTTATCAAATATTTATTTTGACAAACTTCAAAATGATAGTGATCAACGAATTGTCAAAATGGATTCAAGTAGGCAACCTGACGATTTCCTCGATATATTTTCAAACAATATGTATGAAGTATTGTCGTCCATACGCGATTTTTAAGTCAGGTCGATCTTAAGCAAGGATGCAGACTGACCGCGGTTAAATGGGAATTCGGCCTTCTTCTGGAGTGGTAGATATAGCACAATATTAATAAAATGACAATTTATATAGCGCCGTTTAGAAAGCCAACTCTCTTCAAGTGCGCTCTAACCCGGGACTCGAGCCCATTATTATTGACTAATTAAAAATATTAAAAAATAAATATCAAGTTAAAGGAAGGAAGGTAGTTGCTGGAGCCATTATATTAGTTTAATGGCCGTAATCTGGTATGCATAAGTTACTCAACAGTCCGAAATGTATACGATTGAATTCTCACTGGACTATAATAATGCCCTCAGTGAGATACAGGCAGAAGCCTAGTTTACTGGGAACACGACAAATGAAAGGCAATAAACCCAGATACAATAAAATTGTGTGTCTAAACTAAATAACCAGTTGTTTTTTCGCAAATTGTGTATATTTCTTGTCATGTGTATAATAAAATAAAAATATATCAAGTTGACCGCGAGCTGACTGAACCACGCCCACGTGGCGATAAGTCCTGTATTCAAACATACTCGTATCTGAATTACTTAAAAATATAATGTGTTATTAATTGAATTAAGTATCAAATCAATCTTAAACATTGTCTAGGAAAGTATTATTAGGTACTTTTGATTATTGATACGTTGACTGTTCAACATTGGTCTTTCCGTTACTTTTCCAGAATCGTCGAACCATTACTGTTTGCTGATACTACACATTATATTTTACGTATAAAATTCACCTAGTTAACTTGAGATTTTTTTCTAGTCTTTTAAGTTCATCATGGCAGTCAATACATCCAACGTTTGGCTGTCCAGACCTGTCATTAAGTAAATACTAGTATAGTCAGTGTAAGTTTTTGACTTTGAAAACAAATGGCATAATAATACACATATAACATACCTTACTTGAAATGAAATGTATAGAATTACGGACTATTATACCATTTTATTATTCAATCGTTAAATAATGAAACATATAAGTCATAAAAGAAAGTTAATTCAAAATATTCCATCAAAGTTAGAAAATTAGCATTGTTTCTATTCTACTCGTATAAATGTTAGAGGCACACGCTAGTTTTCCGCATTAATTATTAAACAATGAGGTTGGAACTATCCAGAATTATCTCCTTGAAAGTGCATGTTATTTAAGTTTATATTGTAAACTTGAGCTCTTATTACACGTTTATATTTGTCTTCACAATATTTATACTACAAATACTTATGTTACGTCAACCAAAAAGTATGGACAGATAACATATACGAGTAGATATTTTTCGTACTATATTTTATCAATTTTTAATATTTAATCGGGTCAGGGTGCGTCCTGGGCTCGATTTTCAGTGGGTTCAGAATCAGAGTCGAATCTGTAATTAAAATGGGCCCGGGAAAATCGATTGACACCGGCCATCTTCCCTCCGTATTTTTAGATAGTTGTTTAATAACTTTATGCTAAAATGTTTGTTATGTCATTATTAATAATCTTGCTCAAGAGATATTTTTCGCAAGACGTCATCATAAACGATTCGAGATGTTATTGAGTTCGTAATCGGGTAAGGATATATAATAACTTTGCAGGATACCTGCATTGACGAAAGGGTTAAAAATATTTATAAGCTATAAAAGCGTACTTATAGGCCAATAAATGTTAGTTGAACTGTTGTAGACCATAAAAGCAATATGCCGTGTAGTTTGAAGTTTTGCATCACTAGCCCAGTTTCCTCGCAATCGTGGCTATTCGCAATGTCGGTATGACTTCATTATCTACTATAGTATAGGGATAATAGTTGTCCATTTTATAGAAAAATAAAAAGCTCCGTAAAAAGATGAATCTTACCGATAGTTTGCTAACAATTACTAACGTCTGCGTGAACTTTACCTACCCGTGGAGGGCTGAATAAATAACGTGTTTTTTTAAACTGTACATTGAATATTTCAGCCCATTTGTGCATCGGCCCATCGAGAAATTCCCGCTCGGTCCGGTCCAATCTGTATCTTATTAAATTTAGAGTGACCCATTCGTAGTTGTATTTACATAAAAAAATAATCTGTATAATATACATTTGAAAAGTATATTTTTAGTGACGTTTGTCGCAAAAACGTTATATAAATCATTATCTGTCATTTTGCGATGATTGAATAACTGAGGTAATCATTTTAAAATAAGGATAGTGGATTCAATGTTTTAATTTTATAGTGATTTTTTACTAATCTATTAGAGAGAAAACGATAGACGGAGTATCTTCGAGATTATGATAGATTTTTTTAGGTATGATGGGTAATTTATATGAAGGATACAATTAGACAGTATGCAATTATTATTATGTAATTTGGAATTCCGCCCTATGAAGACGTTTTGTACCAATAATTATTTAAAGAAAAGGAGGTAGTGTGAGAATATGTAAGAAAGTACTGTAGTACTAAAGAAAAGGAGGTAGTGTGAGAATATGTAAGAAAGTACTGTAGTACTAAAGAAAAGGAGGTAGTGTGAGAATATGTAAGAAAGTACTGTAGTACTAAATATTTAAGGAGTTTTGGACGACAAATTCAGATATGTGACTATAAATGAATGGTGAATTAAGTGCGTGTAGGTACAATTGCGTAAAGATCGTATGCGGTGCGGTGCGCAGAGAACACTTAAAGAAAATATGATTGAGGGTGCCCTCACCCATTTCACACGTGCATGTAGGGCTTTCTTTCATATGGATTTTATAAGACGATAGTACGGAATTTAAAAACCCGAAAAAAATTGAAAAAATTCTATAAGATAATTAATTGAAAAACAGAAAACGAGAAAGGACTTACTTTGAGCAAACAAGAAAACAAAAAAATAATGAAAAATCAAGTACATCGTCTTCTGATTATGGCTAAAAGGTTGTAGAGGTTGATTTTGGATTTCGAGCAAGAATATTGTTACTGGTAATAAAATATTGAATTTTGAAATAGCACCATATTTTTACGACTCAAAATCATTCATTACCCATCGAAAAATTACAAGAGACGATTTTTTATGGAATATTCTAAAAAAAATTGACGAAAATATAAAAGTGTAGTACTTAACATCAAGTATTTTTTTTAAATTTTTCACTGGGCTTAATGGTAAGACGAACCGTTCAGTGCAAATAAATAACAATACTTAAAAAAAACAATTTGTGGATATAGAGAAACACTTCGTTAGGTAAGATATATTATGTGACGATGGCATGGCATGTCTGAAACATTCAAACTCTCTATTTATATTTTTACATATACATAAATCCCAAGCTATTAAATACACCATTCTTTCCGAGTCACAATCTCAACAACTACATAAAAACAAATCATTTTCAAAATAACGAAAACCCGAATCAATATTAACATTTTTGTGTATAAAGAACATTTCCAAAACAATTTTCCTTATTTAAAAGACATTAATGAAAAATTAATGTTGTCTATTAAATGTCCCCAATCAACAGTGTCTGAACTCCACGGTATATTTACCGTTCCGGGGTATAATAGTTATGCTTTTCAATAAACTATGCTTGTTATTCGTCAATTTACTGTGATCTCCAAAAATGACATCGGCTTGTGTCGTTAAACATAACCCTCAACTGTGACCACTCGACCAAGCCGGTCGGCAATAAAGTCGGCAGTAAACTGGCAGAAACGGCGGGGCGTTACGGCACTGCTAGTGAAGCCATCAACACGACACTTGCATTGCGAATAGTACCAAATAGCACGAAACGGGCGACAAAACGACGATATATTGCGAAAGGAAGCGCAATAAATTCTACTTCGAAGATTACTTGGGTATAAAAGTACAGTAATTCCTTCATTTACGCGGTTCATTATGTTTGGAACTAGAGGAACGGAGAAGAATAGAGAAATATCAAATAGTAGATATGTCACTTATGCTATTTTCATCAATATTCTTTATGTAATCAACAATTGGAACCGTTACAACTCTAAAAGGGACACCAGTGGCAATGGAGGATGTGTACTACGAGAGTGATTTTTAATGAATAGGTTCAAAAAATTGTAAGTTCTGTAATACTTTTCTTCGTATAAATTAATTGTATAGCTCTCATCAAAATATATGTTTTAGTTTTCAGTAATCATTTATATATACTTAATAACAAATGAAACTTTATTAACCAAGTAAGAATAAAATATCTGGAAACATAATAAGTTAAAGATCACATATTATACATAGCATTCGATGGCTCCATTTACGCGGCTTTAATTTAAGTGCTGTTTTTCTGGAACCAATCCCCCGCGTAACTTGAGGGATTACTGTAAGTTCTTGAGATCAAAGATATCGCGGGATTCACTTTGTAAATATTATTGACTAAGATATTTATTGCCTATGATTGTATTATTTTAGTGAACTTGAAATACACTTATTTGTCTTTCACGTGATAGCCTTAAACATATTCGAATTAGCGATTCGGACATTTTGCAGAGCGTATAAACAACATTGTCTTTGACCCCAGCAATCAAACCTTCGGATTTAGAGCCACTGGAGTAGGCACGGAACTCGCGGTTCGTAATTGCACTTGTTGGAAATACTTGCAGACGTACTCGGCGATTGCCTTAATTTAAAAAGCACATTTATACCACGACATATACAAACACAAAGAGGTCAAGGACTGGGTTATAACTAACGAATGAATGGACTCAAAAAACAATATACAAAATAATCCGTTTATAAAAAAATAGAAACCCAATTTTTCTGGCATAATTCACCCACTAAACACATAGAAAAACACAACAATCATCACAACAATAGGAATCAAAACAATCAAGTATACGATATACGTTCTAAACGCATATCACCTACTTTTCTATTTACCCATTAAAATATTATTACAATGAATATTATTATAATATTATATTGTTGAGTCGAAAAATCGTATAAAGATAAAGACTTCTGTCCTTCTCTCGACCTTCCCCAAAAGGGATATGGCGTGATGGTATGTATATGTTTACCAACAAAATGACGTATATACGTACATACCAATATAATAATCTACTCTACCAAGGCTCAGATCTGTCTTAATTGGTTGTTACGTCTATGCTTTTATTCAAGTTATTTCTAACCTTTTTGTTCATTCTCGCGATACATTAACCGTTACATTAATTCGCGATACATTTATTCTAAATAACTGATCGATTCGAAGAGAATTTACAAAATAATAAGTACGAGTATTTAATACAATATAGTGAAATAAATAATAAATAAAAGAATTAGAAGGAATTCTACGAGAAGATGTAAGAATGTGGAAAAGGCGAAGAAAGAATGTCGTTATAAGAATATTTGGTATTATTTCCCCTATACCTACAGTGTCAGGGAATAGTGTAATGATATATGTTACTCGTATATGCATAGTATTGTGTTACATTTTCGTTATGTATAATAGATAACAAACAACCTGGCACGTTTAAACTAGGCCAGACTAGATCCTTTTTAAAAAACTGGGTACCAACGGGAATCGAACCCGCAATTCCGGTGTCTTACCAACTAGGCCACAGAGTCGTCGGACCAGGAGGATGTATATAAGTAATATTTAATGAGTATTTTTATAGCCTTGAGTTAAGATTTTTAGTAGGAAATCATATATCGTAGTATTTTAGAAACATTTGGTAACATTTTTTAATATTATATAACATTTGTTCAAAAATATTCTTCGCCATGCACAATACACGTAACTTACCTTCCTAAACGTTAAGAAGCTTATAAACATTCTGACACGAGAAACTTCGTGTATAAAATAGTATTGTTAGATCAATATCACAAAGGCGTTCTCATCTACGACGAAACTAACCTACATTTGTATTTACGCCTGAAAATCTGAAATCAGTTTATTGATCATTTACAATTTCCGTGGTCTAGTTGGTAAGACGCTTGACTGCTAACAGTGAGTTTAGGGTTCGAATTACGTTAGTGCCCATTTTTTAAAATAGAGTTCCAGTTTGGGTTTCACTTCAGGTATATTGAACATACTTTTGATTTATTAGCATTGTTTGCCTTCTGGTAACTGATCTCAAAAAAAATATAAAGCTCTCTGTCTAGTAAAATAATTCACATGTTAACAATACTCTCATGCGCCGAGTACGTGTGCGAGTGTTGATGTCCCTTCACGTGCGCATTGCTAACGCGTGCAATGATCAACCATCAGTTCCGTACGATTCCAGTGAATCTAAACCCGAAGGTTTGAGTATCGGGGCTGAAGATAATATTTTTTTTTTTATTTAACCTGGCGAGTTTATTGCAATGTGTCAATCTCTTCCAACCAACCAGAAATATGTTTTAATGGGCTCTAAGGGAAAACCAGACTAGAATCCCATTAAAAAATCGGGATTCTAGCGGGGATCGAACCCGCAACATCTATATTGTAATAATATTGTCTCCCGGCCACGCTTTTCAGTGTGTCCGAATCACCATTTCAAATATGTTGAAGGAAAACAAATATACGAAAGAAAAATAATTTCATTTGTCAATAAAATGAACTGAATTATAAATATTATAATTACCATTAATTTTGATATTGTTATATATAATAACAATATGGAGCCTTTCAACAAGTATTGAAACTAGGGTGCTTTTCTAAAACTCCTGGAAAAAAAAACTACTTCCTCAAATCTAAGATAAGCACAAGGCTGACATGACTGTCTTTTCCGGCAATTAATGATGAATTTCGTACAATAACAAACAAGAAAAGCTACAGACACGATATAACGCTTACTTACAATGATTAATGTATGTTTTATAATCAACTTAAATCGTATGACTGAAGTAAATAAAAAATAAATAATAATTTGAATTGCTACGGGAAATGAAACAATGTTTTTTTTTACCATGATCCTCTATTGAAAACGGACTCGATGGAGTGGCGCCTTCCGAGATCACCACAAGCTTTATTTTTTTTGGATTATCAGTAAATTTCGCTGACTTAAAAATATATGGTTACTTGCAAGTATTATGCGTCATTAATTTACAAATCAAAGGATACCATAAAAACAAAACGCTGCGGTAAACAGTCACAAGGCGTTAGAGTATTGCACATGCCCATCGCAGTTTGAAAATGTTAAATGGAAAATTTCAACGTATTGTCTGAAAGTCGAAAGTAGTCCAACGCTGTGGTATAATGGCTTTTTTCCCCTCACTTAATCAAACACATAATCATCATCATTCTTACAAGAAGAAGAGTGAGTATAGTGCAATAAGGCATTTCGAAAGAGCTAGATACCACACTTATAAAACATTTATTCAAGTATATATTTTTTTGTTTAGGCAATTCACCCTGCTGAAAGTCTTTTGTGCTCTTTGTATGATTAATTTTATGAATGTAAGAGTTTCAATATTTTGTTAAATTTTAATATGTAATAGAGTGTTTCCTCCTTCAAACCATATTTGCACATCGGACTTGGATTCTCACCAAATGACCTATTCGCATTCTGGAGATGTAGGATATAATTTTTTTTCTGGTGAAACCAACGTTTATGATCAGTATAGTGTTATAGGAATTCTCTTTTATTATTAGCTACTGTTGTTTATCTCTTACTGTACCTCATTTGGCAAGTCAACTTCATCGCAGGTATGTTTTTCAAGTATTGAAAGAAAATATAGTATGTGATAGGGTTTGGTACTATCTGGGGTTTCAGATATCCATTGGGGGCCTTGGACGATTTTCTCCGAGGATAAGGGGGTCTGCTGTATTTAAAATGAGAATAAATTCAATAAACACACACTTTCAATAAAGTTTTTAAAGATCACGAAATCTACAGAAATAAAATAACAAGATTTTTAATTCAGTATTTTTTCATATTTAATTTCATACCAGCAAATAAGCTTAAGTAAATCATTTTAATATTTGAAATGCACCTGATGTTTCAAGTTTTTAAATGCTTGGAAAAGGGTTCTTTAAAAAAAACACAATTATGTCCTCATTTTCTGAAGTAGGCAGTACCCGAGTTTCCGCTAAAGTGAGGGAGAGGGGGAGGGGAGCTTACTCAATAATGGGGGCCTCACTTGAATAAGCCCTCTCGAGCAGGACTATTCAGCTTGTCAGGTCTGAAGATGAATGTTTTTTTTGTGTGCTAAATAAATTCATAACCGACCTTGTTGCGTAATAGATACATATTCGAACAAAATTTTCGCAGAATATTTGGAAATATTTACATATTTCGTTTTTTTTTATTTCAGTTAATATTATCAACCACCTGAAATGTAATTTTATGAAGTTATATCATTTTCGGTATTTTTATTATTTAGAGATAATTTATATTGAGTTATTTACTGAGTCACCTTACCTCATTTACTGAGTCACCTAACCTCATTTACTGAGTCACCTAACCCCGATGAGGCTTAAGTTATAATATGGAAAATAAAATAATAAAGAAATCATTTTTTGTCACTGCTTTCTCAACCAACCACAAATATTTTAAAGGAAGTCTTAAATGTAAACCAAAATTGAATTATTTGTAAAAAAAACAAGTAACGCACCGAATCGAATCTGCAACCCTCGTGTTACGTAGGGTTTGACGGTTTTCTAATTTTATGAAAATCCGGATAAGATTAAAAAAAATGAAATCCGTTAAATGAGTGTTTTGTTCGTTTTAACGTTTTTCTATTTATTTCACATTTATATGACTACGAAAAGATATCAAACACAAAATCTTATACAAAACTTAGTATAGCAAACTAAAATAATTAAACACCATACAAACAATAGATAGTAAATGTTTAGACCCTTAGTATTTTTTGCAGGAAATATAATTTAAAAAACACAAAATGTCCACTGAACGATTACTTAATCGTGCTCTTATTTTTTACACAAAATTGTCGGGAATAAAAAATACTGGACTTGGTTTTATTGTTTTTAGAGCATCAAATAATAAGTCTAGTTTTTTATTTTATTGGTCGCCTAAAATATTGGTAATTCTGCCGTCAGAGAATTGATATTATTTCTTTAGTTCCTCAAGAAACTTATGAATAGACTTTTTCATGCCTTCTTTTAAAACATTGTCCTGATTAATAAACAGTCTTTAATATGTTCAATATCGGAATTTGTTTTCATACAAGAATTTGTATATACCCTAAACAATATTTTTTCAGATAACTTAAAAATATTAGTTTATGAAGAAAGTGGAAATGTACTAAATTTCTTTATTAAAATATTTTGTTGACTCTCAATTATAGCAAATTTTTTTTATCTGAATCATTGATTAAGTTTAACTTATAAATTTCAGTATTTAAACCGTTTATTTTTAAATGTAAAAAAATGGTTTTTGAATTTCACTAACTTATCAAGGAGCCGATTCTTAGTAGATAGTATCTGAACGCGTCGTTTAATTTCTTTCGGACTCTTCTTTTCTTTTGAAAGAAACTTGATTATTACGTGATATTCAATTTCTAATAGTTCAGAATATGATGAATCAATATGTCTTCTATCGACTTTAGTTAGCGCATTTCACTGAGGGTCAAATTTTAACTGTAACATAGCCAGATCATGTGAGGGTGTGTACGGCGTGGTATATGTACATACATGCTCTAATTTGTTCAGGCTGGAAATTTTGGATCTTAGTGTTACACCTAATAAAAAAAGTACTGTTATGGCCTTTTGTAACGAAAACACTTTTAGAATTTCAACGTGTAGTTTAATTGTATAAAGGTTGAATTACATTTGAAGTATAATATTAACAGTATTATAATAAGGATGATGTTAATATCTTAGCGGCTTTAAGAATAATGATGCTGCCTCAGATATGACCTCTTATTTAAAGCAAAGATAATTATACCACGACCCTTCAATAGATTAAGAAAGAATGCGTCGGGCATGTTATGTTTGCCCTTTAAGGTCAAGTCGATATCTGTGATTTATCTCGTCGCAGCTTACCCATTTAGTGATATTTAATCTTTATTGATTTTGGGCAGACGAGAAGATAACTTAAATATAATGCATTGAAGTTAAATTGACACTGATATGATAGCGCTAATATTTATAGGATTTAGAACATGGTTAGTATCGATAACTTGACAAGGGTATAATATAACTTATAATATTTATTTGAATGTGGATAAGATAACATTGGTTTTGGTGATTATACCGTGTTACAGATAATGCCAAATAGGTTCTTAGATAAGTGGTATGCATAATATATTGAGGGTGAATGAGATAAGAAGATAAAATTAACATGCGCTCGCAGTGATACATGACAGCACATTTTCCCTCTCTTAGGTACAATTGACAATAAAGCACTTCTTTCCATTTTTATTTTTAAACAGGTTGTAATGAACCGAAAAAGCTATAAGGCAATCTCTGATTTTTTTTGGTTAGTATTTTAAAGTTTCCATGACGTATAATTTACATGATCTAAAAATGAGAATTCGACTAAATCTGGTTTAAATTGGCTTGGGCGTTTTCGAATTATACAGCATAATGTTCGCTGGAAACAATGAGCTTTCCGGTTCCTAAAAAAATCAGTTCAACCCTTGGCATATGGTCTGACGTAATACGCAAGTAAAAATAATTAAACATTTTAAATCGCTTAAAAGTCACGGAGTCTTTTAAATGAATTCCTGCCCAAAAATATTTATTTGAAAATTTACTCCTAATTATGAAGAATGTCACATTTGAAAGCGTACTCGTATCTCTTAAATGTTCTTCTTAATTATCCTGATATGTAACGGGAAACGAAAGTAAAAAATTATTACGATTGATGAACAAAAACTCACTTTTAAAATATTAAAACATCAAGTTTAGTGTCTATGAAAAAAATATTTTGTCTCTAATGTAATTAAATAATAATTAATGACATAATACTCGTATATCGCGCATGTCATGAGAGACTCTCTAGCAATTGCTATAGCGCATGCTGGAACTCCAATACGTCATCGGTCTTCGTATACAGTAAAACCTTGCAGGTTTAGTGTCACTATGTATGCAGTGTGCCATGCCATGTGGCAATCTTTTCCAATCAACAATAAATATGTGAACGAGGCCTTAAGATAACATGAATTCAGACTGAAACCATTAAAAAAAAATCTTTCATGGGAATTGAAAAAGGCAATTTGCAATAAGAATTTTCTAATACTTGTAATTTACTGTATTGTATTGGATTTCACTTTCGCCGTATACGTGTCATGTGGCAATATCTTTTAACTAACCAGAAAGACGTTCAAGGGGCCTTAAGTGAAAACCAGACTGGAATCCTTTTAAAAAAATCTGGCTTCCAGCGAGAATCGAACCTGCAACATCCGAATTGGGAAACGAGCGTCTTACCAACTAGGCTACGGGATCGTCTTTATCATTGTCTGCAGAGAACGTTCATTAGAAAAGGCATAAGGATAATATGAGGTTTAATGCAAAATAAAATGATCTCTCATGTGTTCACTTTAAAGTACATTCTACTTCTTTAGCGCCGTTTAGAGACCGAAGTCACGCCAAAGACGTTTTCCGTTTAAAGGATCAATTTAAATACGTAACTTACATCCTGAAGGTAAATATTTGTGAAGAAGGATTATCGAAAACTGAATATTATGGTTACTCTTATGAGGTATGAAAAACTTAGACGTAAAATTTGAAAATCAACCAAACAGAAATAATTTAAGAGGCGTTGTGTGAAAATCAGACTTAAACTTTTTTTTTAATTGAGCATCAAAGGAAATTGAACTCGTAACCCTAGAGTTCAATTACTTTTGAAAGACACGTATCTTATCAACAAGGCCATGGAGGTCATTATTGAAAGGATTGACATTATATAACGAGCTCTTAATACCAACGAGGTTGCGAGCAAGGTTAAATAGGATCGGGATACTTAAAGGGCGATGGTGTTCATATTGGATGTTCAAGGTTCCTTATACAATCTCAGAAAGAAATTTTATAAAACAATATCTATAGAAAATAAATGCGTTTACATGGACAAAAAAAGGAGATCGATTGTGTTTGCCTATACTTATATGGATTTGATCTGATAGTTAAAATATTAATATCAGATCTGAATAATTGTCCATTAAGGCAGAGTAAATAGTCCTGAAAGAACAATTGGATTAACAGGGCAAATGTCTAGAACTACAAATGCGACCACCAAGAATGATGCAATGCGACAAACTAGTGCTAGACCGTGAATTTTCGAAGTTTCCCTTTATACTCGTATTCAGAATTTGTTAAAAAAATTATATTTAATACGTATTTTACACAGTATTAATCAATCCATTTCCTTGCTGGGGTAGTCAGAGAGTTGGGGTAGTTCAAGTATCAATTCAATACATTAGTGTTGTCACTAAGACGTTGTTGTGTACAATAATTTTAACAGGTATTGATTATGCTTGTTTTAAATGTATAACGCCCCATTGACTTTGTTTTCTCTTGCAACTCACTATTTTTATTTTATTTGTATTATTTTCATAAGGTACTAAATGAGGTTTTAATTAATATAAATATATTTTTGGTGGAACTTGATTTACTTTTAATTTATTTCGCAACTTAATGGGACTCAAAGTCATTTATCGAAACAGCGAAATACTCGTATAACTAACGCTTCCATAAAATTTGGAGATAGCAGATGATTTTGTTTATCTTGGGTCTACAATTGCTGGTAACAGTGGACGTGAAACTAAAATCAAGAGAAGACTTATGGCGAAGAGTGATAAAATACGTTTTGTTAAAACCCTGATTTTTCAATATTCCCGAATGACTCAGAAACTTGGTGAACACAGACCAGAGAGAAATCTAGGATAGACTCTTTCGAGATGTGGTGTTGGAGACGAATGTTGGATATTTGTTTCATGAACGGAACGACAAATAAATATGTCTATTTTAGAAGAACATAATCTTACATAAACTTTCAACATTGATCACTCGTCATATTCTTCGGTCACATTTCGCGCAAAGATGGCATGGTCTCATAGTTACTGGCAATATGGAAGATGGCAGGAGTAGAGTTAGATTACTTATACGCTGGAGCGACCAGGTGAAGAGTGCTACAAGCCTGTTTTGTCACAGAATCTTCGGACAGTGGAATGCCGAAAAATGTGCGCTACCCACAGTAATTTCAGTGTGGGTCACGTTCCTCAGTATTGAGGTCACGACGCAGAAGATTATTTATTATTTACTCGCTTTTTAAAACCACAAGTCACAAGAGTAATTAAAGTTAACAGGAAACAGTAAAACGACTCTTATATAATGATATATAAGGGCGATCACCGTTAAATGATCCTGCCAGAAATAAATTTCACTCTCGAAAGTAGTTTTCTTTTCAGCTCATTAGCGTCGAGATGTAAAAAGTTTTTCATCTTTTTTCTACTCAAAGTCAATGGAAGATTAAGCGAGTGCTGATTCTGATCCAAGCAATATATTTTTAATAAATATAAAAAAAAACAACTTTTTAATTAAATTATGTATTATGCTTTTTTAAATGACTAATTAAGTCTTTATATATGGTAGTGAAACGTGAACGTGGAAAATAAATGAAAGGAGCCGAATAAGTGATGTGGAGATGCGTGCACTGAGAAGAATATGTGGGATGTCGATGTATGACAGAATATGACATATTAAGGATAAATGATAGCTAAAATCTGATGAGAGACAAACCTTTTTGTTTCTTAAAATATCTTAATTTAATTTAAATTGTTTTCTTTTGTAGATTATATTGAACTATACTTTCTTATTTACAATCAAATCTGACAGGTGTATTGTCATGTGGCTAACTCTTCTTTTCAACCAGAAAGATATATTATACGGTTTTCTACCAATTTGAGTTTTTTCGGAGTCAAAAATCCTGGAAAAAAACATTTTAAATTCTTTACAAAGATGTTAAAAAGGCCTTAAATAAAAACCACATTGGAATCCTATTCAAAATAATAGGTACTGACGGGAACTAAACCCACAACTCCTGGGTTAAGAAACAGGCGTCTTGCCAACTAGTCCACGAGGTTGTTATTGGTCATGATTATATAAAATAAGTTTAAAATCAACTATAAAAACATGTATTATGTTATATAATTACATTAAATATTTATGTAGTATGCTGTTTTTTTCTTACATAAATATTATAACATATATATAGTAACATACATTAAGTAAAAGCGGTAATTATTTCGAAAGCTTTATATACACTTTCTTCGAGAAATTCTACATTAATAATAGTGAGTATGGTAGTACGAGGTATCTGATCTGTATTATTTGTAGTACGAGGTACCTGATTTGTAATGCCAGATACATGATTTGTGGTACGTGGTACATGATTTACAAGTATAGTACTTAGAACATGATTTGTGGTACATTATTTGTAGTACGTAGTATTTGATTTGTGGTACATGATTAGTGGTACACAATTTGCGGTACGTGGTACATGATTAGTGGCACGTGCTATATGATTTGTTATATATCATTTGTGGTACGCGAGTGTAGTGGAGTGATTTATTTCAGAATCAATTCCAGATATTGATTTTTGTTTCAAATCTGTTGGTTAACACTTTTCCCTTCCCAGAGCCTGTAACATTTAATTCCAATATTTTATTTTGGTTTCATTGGAATAAGATTTGTTAGTAGTAAAGTAAGCTTAAGTTGGTTAGTAGAATTTGATGTTACCGCGTTGAAATACTTTACATAATCAACACCTATAACTTACAGCTTTCGAATAAACATTTTTTACTCATCTAATATTTTTATACTTAAATTTTATCTTAGAAACTTTTTTTGTGATAAAAAATTATGTTATGTACAAAAATGTTTTAAAATTGCCATTTGATAAATGTTCTGTTTAGATATAATTATTTGTTTTTCCATTAATCATAGTGAATTATTCATAAATAATTGAACCTTCACATATTAATGAAACTTGCTGAAATCTTGCAATGGGGAATTGGAAAAGTTGGCGTAGTTTCAAAAAAATGTTTACTATATATAGCGATAATCGTTCCTTGGCGTGTTATTCACGCGGTTCATTTAAAAGAAAAGGAAATTAAAACTGCCAAATCCAAACCCACACTTTTGTACTTAACGATCCACTTCGCCATCAAAATAAACCGCTTGAATTGTTTTCGAATTCAGCAGTAATTTATAATACGAGTACATTGCAAACGTTTTATTGATTTTTCTATACGAAAAAAGTAGTAACCATTATTTTATTCAGATTAGTTAAAATACACCTTTTTACGTTTTATAAATATGTGTAAACGTCAAACTTAACAGCTTCATTTGTTGAGATAATTTGTTATAAAATGGAAAATAATAAAAATTGTAATAAAAATCTCCAATCTCGAGAGTTCTACGGTTGCGTTAAAAAGAAACAGCAAATGCAAAAATAAAAAAAATAAAAAAATTGGGAGGTAACTTAGATTGAGCATGCTCATGTTCTTTTTTAACGTAGAATTTTTGAAAAGTTTTCGTCGAAAATTTTTGAAAAGTTCAAACTGAATGTGAAAGGTATTATTGTATTATCAAATCCATTATTCGTTCATTTCAGCTGTTTTTTCATGGTACAGAGTATCGTGTGTTCATACAGTATAGATAAATATTATAATGACGTTTGCCTTTTAGGGTAGACAAAGAGGACTGAGATTCATATATTTTCTTTTTAGTCCTCACTTTTCATTTTTTCGAAATTTCCTTCACTTAGTTCAATCATATTCTTCTTGATCTTTAACTACCACGACTCCTACTCATGTTTGCATTGTAGATTTGTTTACTGATACATGCGCCTTATCTCATGGCAATATTTTAAGACGAAATTCTGAATTGAATATCATAATAATGAATATCATTTCAATAATGGCGTAGTCTTATGAGAAAGCAACTTGAAATCGTCGGTTACCTAGCAGTCATGCAGGTAAACTAATATGGGTGCTGGTTCTGCAAAGTTCTTTCATCATTTGATCATTTGAAATGAACACAAACCGATTGGTAAAGCATCAGTATTGTTAACAGCACTTCTAATACTTTCCGTGTCTTATTCGTTACCGGACGTTAGAAATAATTAGGACTACCTTGGCATGGTTAACGTCTATCCTGAACTGGCATGTGGTGATTTCATGTGGCATTGCCTCAAGTTATTCCGTCATAACACGCCTCCTTCTCAGAATTCTCGTTCTTTGTATATTATGATGAAATGTATTAAATAATATATCTCTGGATGACGCATGATATGACCAAAATCAGGTTAATATTCTTATTTTTATTGTTATCTAATTTCATTTAACTTCTCCATGCATATCAGATCATTTTCATTTATATCCCTCTCCACCCAGCAAACAGAAAACATGATAAAAAACTATAACATTTCAAATGTTTGTAGTTTTTACCATATTTTCTGCCTATGTTCATGCCTCATCACTCTACAACAGTATAGTGTAACACTTTTTAATTGATTCTGTTCGAAGTGAAAGATTGTCCATTAATATGATAAAATATATTTAATTTAGTAAAATGCACCCTAAAACATAATTAAATATGAAGTTAAGTAAATTAAGATTTCCAGTACCCATGGAATTTTGGGGACGAAATAGCAGATTTGCAAGCGACGCCATTGGTTTACCCTTAATCGAGAGTATTTAGACGATGGCGTATTATGCGTTACAGTTCGTTAACATCGTATTAACCTTATCGCTTTACCATCAACCTAAATTAAACTTTTTGGGGAAAACGGGGGTAAATGTCAACAATAATTATTTTTTTTGCGATCTTTAATACTCACAGAGCACATAACAACCTAAGTTTTCGATTGGTGCTAATATTATACATTAAACGTATGGGCATTTTTACTCTTTTTATGAAATTATTTGAGTACTTTGTCTTTTGGGAGGTAAGGTGGTTTTTGTTTAAAAAGTTTGATTTTTTTATTCTAGACAAAGTTTTATTTGTACATTTTTTTAACAATGTTTAGGTTTACCGATTTTACAATCTGAACATACATATTTTTTTACTGTATGTTTTTCAATTGAGAAGAGACGTATTATTTTTTTTAATTAAAAATTGTTATTGCATTTTAAGGAACGATAAAACCTATTAATAAATAATATTTCTTGCCTTTATCGAATTGTGTTTTTGATTACTTAAAAGACAAAAATATTGTTTGAGTTATTTAGAAAATTTCACGAATATTTGTAACCTTGTATTTAAGTTTAAGCTCCAATGATATGTAATAGCCAATATATTAAAAATACATGATTATTAACGCAAAATATTATTAAAAAAAAGAAGTCAACAGCATTCTTCGCTGTATTTAATCAAGGGAGACAAAATTCGTCGTTCTAGAAGACTTATTATAAGGAAGATGTACGCCTGGAAGTTAAGTCTTGATTGTCTTTGTTTAACGCCCAGGCGGCTGTCAATAGAATGTAAATGTATTTAATAAAGGAACCCCTAAAACCTCCCCTAAGAGAGCAGAGGGTGGAAGTCAGCGAGGGAGAGGACGGGGGTGCGTAACCGAGTGACCTAGTGAAGGGCTGTAACGGCGTCGGTTATGACACTCCTCCATGAGCTGGCACAGTGATGGAAATTGGATTTGAACCTATCGATCTTTCGTTATTTTTTTTTCATTTTGATATGCTCTGCTCTTTCTCAATGAATTAATTAGTAAATGTTACTGTATTACTCTATTTGTTGTAACTTTTTAAAGTTATGTTAGTATTTATACGATATATTTGTATGGAATGAATTGAGATCGGGGGATTCATATAAACTTATCGATTAGTAAATTTTTATCTATAATGATATATAACTGCGAGACCTGGAGCTAGACAAGAAATATAATACCATTCAGAGTTACGCAATGGGCTCTGTAGAGGTTTGGTTTTGTTTAGTGACGAAAGTCACCAATATATTTATATACACGCAGTGGGCATATGCTTGACAATCAATCAGCAGCGGACACGTTGGCGATGAAGGCGATGAAGGAGCATGTTGGTAGAAGATGAAGAATGGGGACGTTGAAAAGAAGAAGCCTCGTCCTGCTGCAGATAACCAATGACTTAAGTTGGTATGTTTATCAATGTAATACAGTTTATCTGCATATTATATCCTAAGAATTTTGGAATACTATATTTTTGTGCAATTTTATGTAATATTCAATTAACGCATGAAGTTGTTAGATTTTATTTTTAATATTTATTAAGTATTGATGTCGGTTATTTTGCAAATAATACATTTTCTAGCTGATCGAACATCTAGAATTATACTTGAAACTGATATTGACTCAAATTTATTAATAAATCCTCTTTTTAGTAGAGTTAAAATGTTTGCAAATGCTTTCGGGTTAGTCTTTATTTTAAAACAGTAATATTTTTGTAACGTATTGTATTTCGATAAATAAAAATGCCTTAGTGTTTAAGTTTTAATTAAAATCAACAAAGCATACTGAAAAAGTTTTTAAATCATTTTTTTTAATTTTACTTTGTTGAACAGAATAAATACAATACATATTAGCCAAATATAATTTCAATGTTAACAGGATTAAATAATTTTTGACTTTCAATTATATTTTAATTTTTATTTTGTATCTGTAATTTAAAAAAATGAAATTTAAAGAAATAGCCCATTTAATTGATTAATTCAAGCTTCTATAAAATCTCAGAAAATATCGATTCACACAAATATAATTAGAGAATTGTCGTTTCGTTCGATTTCACAATAATGTGGGAGGAGGATTGTTTTCAAAGGTCCTGAAATGTTTTGTTAGGAAGAAATTCTATGAAACGGGGTGGGCGAATTCCAAAGGAATGTTTCGGGCTAGATCGGGAGAGAGGGTCCTTTGAGTTTCAGGATATTCCGGTATTACATGTAATTGATCAAATACAAAAAGATTCTACGTTATGTAATCCATGTGAAATTAATTTATATACACACACAATTACACACGCATATACACAAATACCCACATGCACAATAATGTGTTATTTGATGAGATCAAATTACAGTGGAATGAGCTTCTAGGAGTTATTAGATGAGTACCATATTTTTTAGATTCAAGAGAGAATCGAAAAGCATTAAATTACTCAGAATATCCTCTGATCCTATTTTCCTTTGATTGTTTTCCTTATACGTGAATGAATTCCTTTCCTCTACTACTTACTACCATTATTGTTTAGATACTAGCCATTTATTTGTTTTTTTTTTTACTTTAATTTTAACAATTATTTTTTCGTGTAAAATTTGTCATGGTTTAAAACCACTTAACGTATGCAAGCTAGTTGGTTGAAAGAATTCGCTGTATAGCAATAAGCCTACCAGATGTACCATGTAGAACCATGTCTACAAAATAATCAATAAATTATATAAATAATTAAACGTCTGTATATAAGAATAAATGCAAAAATATCCCGAAAAAAGTTTAAAAAATATTCAAATATAAAATTCGAGTACCTCATCCTTGTAATGTGCAAAAATATCAATCCAGTATTTCATTTACAAGCCAGTGCAAAAATATCAAGCCATCCTTGTAATGTGCAAAAATATCAAGCCAGTTGATATAAAGTTAATTAAGCCTGTCGTAAAAAATCGTTTCATAAAAGTATGGACAAAGTGACGTTAATTTTCATCAAACATTACATTATAAGTGAAATGTGTGTTTGATCCTGTTTGAAGATAAACGTATACATTAGTATCTAATAAGATAAGTTTTTGTAAGACGTCTGTTTTTCATTCTGAGAGTTGCGGGTTCGATATTATTCTACACTGGAACCGGGATTTTTTTTTATAGGGATTCTAATCTGGTGTCCATTCAGTCTTGTTTAACCAATTTCTGGTTGGTTGGAAGAGATTGACATATGACAATAAAACCTACCATGATGCACTGTATACAACGAAAGTGTAATACAATACAATAATGTGTAACATAACCAAGTTAATAAGATGTATGCAATAATGCACGCAAAATGGACCTAATCTTAAAAACAAGTTTGTTTTTCAATTCATATATGTGTATCTATTTCAAATACGGGTACGTTAAACCTGTATGTGTAATAAAATATCAAGCACGTTAAATTTTTGATGTATGGTTCAAATCTTCAGAAAGTAATAAATCGTTTATACAAAGCGACGTTATTTTTAAGACAGAATGGAGCCGAATAAATGCTGTAGAAATGTGCGCACCGAGAAGAATACAAATGGGGCAAATAATTACAGAATATGAAATTAAGTGATTAGTGTTGAATGTGAACTTAACGTTGATGTATTTAATAAAATCAATAAGAACACTCCGATATGATTTGGGCATGTAGAAGGAATGACATAAGAAATACTAACAAAACAAATATACAGTGCAAATGTGAGTGAAAGGCGTGATGGAGGAAGACCAAGGAAAGTATGGTTGGATCGAGTGAATTATATTTTGAAAGAAGCAAATGTTAAAATCAGAGAGATAGTAGGAGTTGTATGAGAAGGTGTATGGATTTTAAAACAAACAAAATGCGTTTAATTCAGTTTATAATAATATTTAAACAGAATTTTATATTAAGTGAGAATGCTTGGTTCTTCTAATATTTAGAATATTAACACTGAATTATTAGATTCACATATCACTCTTGCTCACTTTATACTGTTATGTAAATAAATTAGTTGGATTGTAATTAGTTTATATCAAGTTTGATGTCAGTAAGATATATCCTATGTTTCGTTTTATTGAAACTCTACATTATTAAAGATTTCCAGTTTCATTCCAGAAACGGATTTAACTCATAATTTTGTTGAAAATAAAATTTAAATATAAGTTTTTGATTGTTTCTGCAAACAAAATTTAAATTGAAAGTATTATAGACTTATTATTATGGAACAAATGATTCGATGGCCATAAAAAGAGCTGCAGATGCTAAAAGGAAGAGACGATCGCGTCAATGTCAACGAACAACTCTAGAGAAGCAGCAACAAGACGACTACGTGAAGCAGCACAAAGACAAGCAAAGTTTCATATTCAAAAATAATATTTATTAACATCATCATTAACAGGTTATATACTAATTTAATATTCTTTTATCATGTACAGCTTTCAGTATCATCTCGATTGGATTTTATGAAATAAATAATTATTTTATCACATTATACACATATTTTTCTTAACAATGTTTTTTGGAGTTTTTACCGTGTTGAGTGGGCTTAAATGTTGACTAATGTTTGTTTCGTCAGGCTTTATCTTCGGGGCGATGTTAAAAAAATACCAAATATAATAAGCACGCTAAGCAATGACTCAGAAAACACAATGTATATAGAAAATATTCGTGAAAATTTTCGAACACATCAGATTTTCTTCACCCCTTGGTTAGTTACGCCTTTGAGTACAGTCTGTTCTCTAAATGGCGCTATATAAATTGTATTTTTTTTTATTATTATTATTACTTCCAAATATTTAACAAAAACATCAAAATCTCGACAAATGGAACAATTTGCGGAATGCGTTTTGGCCATTGTTAAGTTTATACATGTTTTTTAAAGTGGTGTGACATTGAAGATAAGACATTGGATTATGTTTTTTTTCTTTGTTGTAACTAAATACACAAAAATACAAAGTATAAGAGAAGAAAATTAAAATGTCTATCTCAATATTCTCCTTAATCTCGATTCATCTAACTCTCTATCTATTAAAAATCCTTAATTTCAATTATAATAAAATTTGATCAGCGATAACTTTCAATTAT
Organism: Odontocerum albicorne; assembly: GCA_949825065.1. Lineage (NCBI taxonomy): Eukaryota > Metazoa > Arthropoda > Insecta > Trichoptera > Odontoceridae > Odontocerum > Odontocerum albicorne. The sequence continues at coordinate 19,174,821 of OX463846.1, read as the reverse complement.
GTACTCGTATATTAAATTTTCGAAGTATTTCTATAACTTTTTTATTTTGGAATATATTGAGAACATTCTTAAGGATGACTAGTCCACCTTCAGTATTAGCTAGGAGGACCAATGTCTGAGTGAATGTGATAGAATGCAAGTAGTCTGAACGAGTGGGCATGTATTTGCTACATTATTAATTGTAAGAATTGTTATCTAGTTATAAGCAGCGGCGGCTGGTCTCGAGGTGCGTTGGTGCGTTGAGCACTAACGTACCTCGAGACGCTGAGCGAATATGAAATATCGCTGTCTCACGGTTTACTGTATGTCTCTGTCTGCCCTAGATGAATTTGTGTTTCCGTCCGCTGCGTATTTGAGATCGCTCCGGTAGTATTGGCAAATTTGGCCGGTCAACTTGAAAGGAATATTTTTTTAAACTTATCTTTAAATTTTTTGTACAATAATTTTCACTTAAATAAAAATACTTGTACAATACTATTTGTCAGTATTCTTATACATATTTAATCTATACAAATATTTAACATTTTTGGAAGTCATGTTTGCGAATATGTAATTTAATTATCGCGAATTATTTCTCCGGTTCAGCACACCAAAGCACCTCTAGACCAGCCGCCGCTGGTTATAAGTATTATGTGGGTGTTAACTATTTCTAAGAAATTATATTATATATTAAGATTATTAAAAATAAAATGACATATAGGAAATTAAAATGAAGTTAGTTCATAGTTATAATATATACATTAGTTTAGTTCTTATGATATAAATTTGTATGTAGGTATTGCATTTGGCAAATGTTTGTACTATATTTTACTTTATTAAAAAAAAAATGATGAAAAGTCAAATATAAAACCGTGGTTTAATGAAGTTAAATTGAACATATCAGAAGTGAGTATATTTTGTCATTTATTGGTTTATATTTATTGAAGCCATGTTCATATCGGATGGCCTCACGAAGTGTGATACTGAAAAATGAGTAGCAGCTGGCAATAGAGTGAATTATGGGTTATACTATGTGTTTACTGACTGGAGCATTTCAAGAGAAATAAAGTTGGCTGTTTATAATGAAATATTGGTCCCAAAAATAAAATATGCAGGCGTAACTTGGGCGTGGCATAAAGTGATAAAAGTAAGACAAACGAGGTAGAAATAAAATGCGTGGAAGATTAATAAACTGTCGAATAAGGAATAACGATATTAGGAAAGAATGCGGTATGAAATAAAATGCAGTGCATGAGATGAAGAAAAAAACGTTGATATGGTTCGGCCATGTAAAACGAATGAATGATGAAATATTAACAAAAATAATCTATACTAGTAGTATAAAAGGTATGAGAAGTTTGAGAAGACCTTGAAAAACGTGGCATGACCAAATGAATACATTTCGAAAAGAGAGAAGATTGATAAGCCTTTATAATACGAAATAATGCATTACGAAGTTGATATGCCCGTTTTACCTTAGTTTACAGGAGAAGCAATATTAACTTTGATAAGCTGTCAAAATCAGTTCAAATAAGCATTTTTTTAGTTTTTCTAAACAGTATATATTTTGTTTGGATAATGACTGACACACCAAATTTTTCCACAACATGCTGAGAAATATTTTCTATAAATTGGGAGAATAAACACAAAATGAAAAATAAACGGACATATCAACTTCTAATACTCGGCCATAACGCCACAAATATATAGAACAGAAGCGAAATATGCGTGCTAAGATAAAATAAAGTGAATATCTGTTCTCTCTGTCTACTTCAATAGAGACATGGCGTGATAGTGATCATGATGATGCTGAAATACTGTACTGTTGCAAATCTACACAGACTGAACATTATTGAGGATCTGGTATGTGAGTATGAACTTGATGAGGAGGCTATAGAACATATTTTCTTCGTCTGTCACATTTGTTCGATCGTTATGATTTAATAAAAAATGTTGCTGTTCCCCGCCTAATTCTTGTAATTAATTATTTACCAATCTACAGAAAAAACTTAATCAGTTTAAAATTTAATCCATTAAAATGTTTTAAAATTTTATCTACTGTTTCCTTACATTTTTATATCATTGTAACGCCATAATTTCAGATTGAGTTGATTTTTGTGGTCAAAATTTAGAGTCCTCAGCAAAAAGTTAGTTAAATATTTCTAACGTTTGCGAATCCTCAGCCTAAAATGTTTCAAGTCCTTTAACTTCAACAGCCAGTGAATACTGTGCCCGACTGTACGACCAGTTCTAGCACCACTACACGCAGAGGAAACCAGATCAATACCCGTGACCTACTGGCGGGTACAAGGGCTGTGCTACGATAGGGGATGAAAACGAAACGAAAGGGATGAAGTAAAAAGGGCACCGACTCACTGGAAAAACTTTCTAAGTAAACTTTGAAACGTTATTTCCTTTCACTCTTAGTAGGGTTACTGAAAATTTTCCTTCATGCGTTTGGGATATTCAATGTCTACGACGAGATCGAGAAAGCTGAATTAAAAGTAAAATAAGGAAAAAAAGGCCTGAAAGGAAATGCCTTTGAAACTTGATAGAAATCTTCTTAAAGTATTTCTATTGTCTTGCTAGACTAAAATGTCAATCTCGAATTTCGTTACGAACTTCATGTCTTTAGAAAATAGACATATGGAATTGAAAAGTTCTCAAACACGCCCACCAATTTGGCTGTCAAAAGTATCAATGTAGAATATATTATATATTTCATTCCGATTACATTATGTATCATCGTTGATTTTTTGATAAAATGTCATCACTTAGTGAATTCGTCTGTATTAGGATAATACCTGAGAGCAAAACTTGATACTTAGCGGTTTTACTTTGAGATAATAATAAATACCTACACTAAGTTTTAAATATACACAATTTGGTCAGTAAAAAACAAATAATATAGTTTCAATTGTGATAATAATTAGATAATACGATACAATAGTTTATATCTCGTATGATTGTCAGGATAGAAGACACCTGTACGTGTTTTGATTTATTATGTGCAAGCTGTTGCGCTTCAGCAAGCACACAGTTTCATAGGTCGAACTCAAAGTTTCGAAGCCATAAATACGGTCGTCTGGTATAATCTGTTTGTTTTATCAGGTAGAGTTTATTATATAGCGCTGTTATTGTGTGGCTTAATAATATAATAAAAGTTAATTAATGATATAGGTTACAGAAAACATCCGCTCAGTTTATTATATAGCGCTGTTATTGTGTGGCTTAATAATATAATAAAAGTTAATTAATGATATAGGTTACAGAAAACATCCGCTCAGTTTATTATATAGCGCTGTTATTGTGTGGCTTAATAATATAATAAAAGTTAATTAATGATATAGGTTACAGAAAACATCCGCTCAGTTTATTATATAGCGCTGTTATTGTGTGGCTTAATAATATAATAAAAGTTAATTAATGATATAGGTTACAGAAAACATCCGCTCAGACTTTAAATGGCTTTTAAATAAAATCAGTCCGGTAGCGAATTTGTCAGGATTCGAACCTGGGACACCTATTTACTTAGCATGAATGAGACCACGGCTGCCGATTAGGTGAATTTTATTATTTTATTATTATCATTAAAGAAAGGCAGCATTTATGCTGTAAATTCCTATATTAACTATAATTTTTTCATAGCTTTTGAACTGATAATAATGAAAGGATGATCTACAATATATAGAGCCGCTTAGAGAACTCCCTTCAAGGGCGCTCTAACTTACTTAAGCATGTACTATAAAACTATACAGCTCTTTAATTTTTTCTAACATTTTTCATTTCTTCTTTAAAATTTTCATTTCCTTGGCCCATTTCATAGTTTTCATCTACCACGTTCCTATTTTACATGTTTTTTTCTAAAACTGTATACGCTTGGTTTTCACATTTTATCACGAGAGTAAGAACAGAAATGCCTGCCTGACACAGAATCGCATTGGATATGCGTGTTAAGTTTGCGTGAAATTATTTCCAGTACACTGTCATGTAGATTAATATATTATTAGTTTAAGTTATTTGCTGCACGAGACCAGTACGACTTCCATGGCCTAGTTAGTAAGACGCCTGTCTTCCAGCCCGGAGGTTGCGGGTTGATGCCGTCTGGTTTCCATTAAAAGCCTCTTTAACATATTTCTGGTTAGTAGGAAAATACTCGTACTATCACATGGCGTGTTATACTCTATAAAACGAAAGTAATTATTTAAGTAATTTGCATACAATACTTATATAAGTTCTTTGATTTTACTCTATATATATTTGTAATACGAATGGAGAACCGGGTAAACTCCATAGCCAAGTGGTAATTGATTGACTAGCATCAGGGGATTTGCGATTCGATTCAGGATGATGGAAACCATATAAAATATATGCCAAGGTCTTTCTGGTTCTTTGGAATAAATTTACAATCCGATAATAATCTTAAGCAACTTATTAAAAAGGTTTGTCAATGTATTAATGTAAAAAAAATCTAGGTGAGTTTTGTTTATTCATGAACAGGAATCGAACCTATAAGCATTGGTTTGAAGTTAACCGTTCTACCACTAGACTTATCAACGCCGTATTTATTGGATATCTGACATAATTATCATCGTATTGAAAATGGAGAAGTGATTAAAATATTTAACCTTTCATACAACAAAATCTCCTCAAAAAAACCGAATATGTTGAATAAAAGAATTTTCAAATTCCGATATAAAAGTTGTAAATAAATTAAAATGGATTGAACATTTGAAATACTTTTTTCAATAAGTGAATATTGTCGTTATACATAATTCATCGAATATGTGTATATAATACGTTCTAAAAACATGTGTCCCTAAATTCTTGAAAGGTTTCAAAAAATTATAGTCGTTATACGAAGGCGTCTAATGGAGTCGAAAATGATGTCTCCCGGCCACGTTCTTCAATGTGTCCGCAACACCAATTCACATATGCATGAATGGAAAAAAATCGTTACACAGTATGGTATATTAAATAGAGCAATTTTTTTAAAATGTGTAAAAATGTAAGAATGTGGGAAAATCAATTTCAAAAACGCAGCATAGAAAACAGCCGTATGCTACTGGGGTCGAATATAAACAACGTTCATATAATATATTGTCGAGAAGGGGGGAAAAACAAGCCAAAATAAAATGTACGAGTCTCATATTACCTAACGTTCACGTATTTACGTGATAACCGACAGCACATTCGGTCGTATATCAATTTTCGGCGATATTGGGCACAAATATTTCCCATTCAGGTGCTACAGCTTTCATGAGAGGAATTGTTATTATACGAGCGCTTGATTCATTGATTTATTCAGAGCAGAAAAGAAAAAATGATTTGAAATAGTCGTTACAAATAACTACTATGCTTAATGTTATTATATAGTTTTTAATATTGTATTATAAAGTAGAATAAAAATTTGATGTAGTAATTGTCCGTAGATTTTTTTACTACTTTGGACGGATTTCTTCTGTTACACAAAGATGTTTTGAAGAAAACAGTTGAACAAATTGAAGAAAATGGCGAAGGAAGTAATAGTATTTATATAATTTTCTAGAGATGAAACATATAATAATGGATATAATAGGTGTTGATATAATTTTTGAGAGAGTAAACATTTAGTATACTAGTAGCTCGTAGAATATTTGAGATAAAAAAGCGTTTGGTATGTTAGTTCCTAGAATTTTCGAGAGAAAAAAACTTTGGTGTTGTAGTTGTTCATAGAATTTTTGGTAACAGATAATAGGTATTTGTAGTAGTAAAAAATAATTTAATTTAAGTTATTATCATTTAATTTACTCTTAGTTTTGGTAATTTAGTTTTTAGCACACCCTGTCGTCCCGGGTTCCGATTTTAAATATCCAAATTTTGTTCGGGGTGACAGCCGAATATATTACCATTAAACAAATTATTATACTTAAATCCTTGCCTATTTTTATACCTAAATAATTTTAAATTTTCATTTAATCTTGTTTGATTTGAAATATGAGTTAATTTATTCTTTAAACATAAACAATGATATCCAAAAAGCATAAGTATTATTTAAACTTCCGTTCCAAATAGTAAAACTTGATGGCATTAGTCATGTAGTATTTTTTTCCAGCCAACCAGAAATATGTTAAAGAAACGCTAAATAAAAACTAGAATACTTTTTAGAAACATCTGTGTTTGAAAAGGAATCGAACCCACAGTTTTTACCTTAGGGTAAGAGGACAGACATCTTACCACTAAGCCATGGGGGTTCATTGTTTATAATTAAAATAAATCCCATCAGGTATACTCACTCGTATGCACTTTTTTGTAAAATTATATAAATGTGAAATTCGTAGCATCGTTTTTGTCACGTAAAAAACCAAGAAGTAATAAAATTAATGGATTTTGGATTATCAACTTCAAATATATTTTTATTCTAAAAAAATAGAAAGTAATCCACTAAATGGATCAATCCATTGTAGGTGATTACATGTTTATTTTCGTTTAAATAACATTGTATTTAATTTTACCCCAAATTATACATACTCGTATTTTTCGACTTGAAACTTATTTATAGAGCAATAAACTCGGAAAACTAAAAGAGGGTGGTTGGCCTTTTGCCAACGCTACCCTTGGATCGTTTAAATAATTCCCATTTGGAATGGCGTATTAAAATATTTGTGCGCAGTTTTTTAAGCAAAACAGTTCGTTCATTATACACAATGCCCAAATCGTAACACGGGTCATGTATAGTTAAAATCAATATTCTTGGAATGAAAAATAAAAGGGTTCATTCAAGCAGGGGTACTGTGGGGTGCTATCGTTTTGGAATAGCCTTTGGATGTAACTTGCTTGTATTAATTTATAAAAAAAATTATGCTATATTTATGCATGCACCTGGGTTCACAATATAAAATTGTATTATAATTCACTTTTGTTGTATACAGTCCAACCAGGTAGCGTTATCGCCATGTGGCGATCACTTTTAATCAATCTGAAAGGTGTTTAAATAAACCTTAAGTGAAAATTAGACTGACATACTTTATAAACAAAATCCTGGTACCAACGGGAATCCAACTGGTCACCCCCGGGTTGTAAGATATACATTTTATCAAATAAGTCACGGAGGTTGCCAATAATATTATTTATTAATATTTATGGACGACCGCAGCCTTTACGAAAACACCAAATTCAATAATTACTAAATAAATTAAAAACAAAAGAAACATTTTTCAAATAAAAACAGAAATCAAACAACTTGAAACCATATCATATTATAAAAATAATAATTAATAATGAATCAAAACGGTAAATATATTGTATTTACGTAGAGAACAGAATAAAAAAAGGCACACATTCAATAAAAAATATACCATTGCACTTTCATATAAAAACTGCTTTAAATTAATAATTTTCTATCAAAAAGTAATACCAAATCAATATCGAGAAATTTAAAACATTCCTGATTTCAGCTTTCCCCTGGAGTAACTAAAAATGTAACATATATCCGATATTTAAAATAATCAGACGTTCATAAATAAACAATTGTTTAAATTAAAAACGTTTTAAGGTTATACAATATTTTAAAAAGATAATTAAAATATAAACACAAATAAAAAAGCAGAGAGCTTTTAAAATTATCACGCGTGACACTCTCGAAATAAATAATGCCTTAATTATTCAAAACGGATTTGTACATGAATATACAATATTTTGTACAAGTACCTTAAATGAATGCTTCACATAACATGGTTTCTGTGCGAATTGCGGCTTAGCAGCATGCCGCAAATAATATACATTTATGAAACGATCTCTTATTTGAACCCAAAGAAAAACCTCTTTTAAAACCAGAACAAATAACAACCTTCCCTTAAAACCGGGTCATTTTTTAAATTTGTATAAATATTACAGCTTTCAGAAATAATCTCTCGAGTTGAAACAATGGGGAGGTTCCAGCGCGCGCCTCGTGACAAAAGAAATTTTCCAACAGCGTATTTATACGCCCGAAACGTTGTAAAATACAAATAATTATTGTACGTACATATATGGACTTAAAGCGTAAATAATTTATTACATTTTGAATCACAAAGGACGCCAATGTAACAATTATTTCAATAATGAATATAAAGATAAGTAATGTTCTATTATATATATTATGTTATATATTCAAGTCAAAATATTATTGTCATTTATACATCTCTCCGCATAAATAGAGGGTGATTTTCAAAGCATATAAAGGAGAGAAGACATTAATGTTTAATTTAAGTTTTTTTATACGAGTATTATACATGGGGTGTAAAATGGTATTTTACGTCTTTTTCTTAAAAGTTTTGTGACACATTCAGGGTTGGATAATAAAGTATGATATTTTGATAAAAAAATAATCATGTATACGTTTATTTAATAAATCGGTTTTGCGCATTTAATGTCAGGATGACGTGGCCTAGTTACTATGACGATTGTCCGGGAGATTACAGCCCGGGAGTTTCGGGTAAGATTCCTAATGAAACAAAAAAAGTTTTCTAGTGTAGATTTCTACTTAAGAGTTTTTTATAAATTTTTCTAGTTGGTTGAAAGAATTTGCCTGATGGCATGAAGTCCGTCAAGAGTTTTTTCTAACTGAAATGCGATACAACAAAATGGAAAAAAGTGTATAGATATGATTTGAAATGAAGTGATTTTTAAATATACCATTTCTAGGTTTTGAGATTCTTAAGCTTAGCGCAAGAACAGCCTAAAGTTTAGCTCAACAAAAGCTTGAAGCTTAACACAAGAACAGCCTAAAGTTTAGCTTAACAATAAGTAGAAGTTTAGCTTTAGATAAAATTCAGGAAATTGAAGCCTAGTTTTATTTAATTATTTTAAACCGATTCCAGTCTGATTTTCACTTAAGGCTTCTTTAACATCTTTCTGGTTGGCTGGAAGAGATATACACATGACAAAAAGCCCGCTAGGTTGTACTGTATACAACAAAAGTGTAAAACAATATTTTTTCCTAGTAAATGATTTCTATCTATATAATTTGATAAGATGTCGTTTGTTGTAGAACATTTATCTCCAGTGTGGTTTGATTATCGATTGTATTAAAAATATAGGCCCTGTTCTGATTTTCACACCATCCTTCAACATATTTCTGGCTTCTCAACATAAATTAAGAGGGTATAAGGATACCCATGACTTCGATCATATCTAATCTTAAAAAAAATAGTTAGGTATAAAATAAAACTGTATGATAAAAAAAACAATTTGAATGATTTACAATTTTTCACGACTCTTATTTGTGAGCCATCATTTTTTTACGTAAATTTGGACTTGACGTCAATAAACTGTTATAATTAGATTTGATTAAAATACGGAATAATCTTACAATGTTATATAAATGTTGGATAGTCATTAAAATCCGAAAAACATTTCCCACGTATTAATAACTTGAAATTTTGTGATAAATTAAATGGTTCTCTGGAACTGTGTTGCGTCAAAATTATCTCAACTTGGATAATTTTAAATTGCGTCAGCAAATACTATTATTTCCATAAAACAACTCTTTTTTTTTTTTAAATAAAATGGATGAAAGTTTGAACAGGAAACATCTTTAGATTTTGTGACATATCTAAAACGTTTTTAAAGCCTACTAAGTTCCCTTCACATGTATAGTATAATTTCAATAGAGCGAGTATAGTAAACGAGGAAATGAGCAAGATTTTTTATTTTAGTTTATTGATTATTTTATAATAGATTTTAGACACGATCCAAAAACCTTATGCAATTTTACAAATAAAATGTACATTTTTGTAGACCAAACGCCAATTTTTATTTATTTATTTTATTCACTGTCGATGCCTACCTCAAAATGGTATCTTTATTTTTTTATACAATCGTTGAATGCAATCAAAAATATAAATTGAATCGAATATATCATCATGTCTTTTGAGCATAACTATCACTGTGTAGTTATAGCTTATCTGTAACGATAATAAATATTGATTATTAAAAAAATATTTTCGTAAGTGAATTATGTAACAAAAAAGTTATTAAGGATAACTAAAACCTCAATTATCTAATTATCAAAAAAAAAACAAAAAAAAATTAGCCCCACTTTTATTACGAGTATATACAATGCAATCTGATGGGCTTACTGCCGTCACATTGTACCTCTTCCAACCTAATCGAGAGGTATTAAAAAGACGTTAGGGAAAAGCAGACTAGAACCTTTTTTAAATCTGGGTATCGATCTAAAGGCCTTAAGCCATTTTATAAGAATTTTTTTATTGTGTTGCGAGTCATATTCCTTCTTCCGTGATGTCGGACCTTAAATCCGTCGTCAATACTATTCTTTTCACACTCAGGCGTGTCGCCACTGGAGAAGGAGTCCCTTTGGATAGTTCCATCTTCGTTACTACGTGACGTTACGCTCATAATAAAAATATATACACGTATACACATACATATAAATATACATAAAATAAGCTCAATGAACTAACATATGTGTTTTGTGTAGAAAGATGGATTACAGATAATTTTGTTTTAAAAACATATATCGCTTAGGCATTAGTGCCAAAAAATTCTCTCAATTTAAGATTTCTCGACGTAAAACGATAAAAAAACATCTATGAAGGGAGGTGCGCTGAATTCATCTACGCTCTACGCCCGAGCTTTATGTACCCTACGCACGCTCTAATAGCCAGCCAATACTCGGCGGGGGATATGCCGTTGCGCCGTAGCGCCGTAGCGCGGGAAGTAACGTAGTTCTAGCCACGGCAGTGTCTTTCAATCTGAGTGCAGCTTTGACATGATGTATGCTTTGAGAATTAATATGGATCATTATTAAATCAATAACGAAGCACGAAAGAAAATTCGGATTAATAATAACATAAACTATGAACGTTTAAAAAAATATTTGAGTTCGTCTGGTAACAATATTCATGCGTGCTCAAGGTGTGCGAGTTTTGCTGCGTCTTCAAGTGCGATATCAATAGGCGACGACGCACTGCAAGTTCCGTGCCTAATCTAGCAGTCTAAACCTAGAATCCCGATTAATGGGCCAAAACCAACAATTTTGTCTTCCGGTTCAATATATTTACATCGTAATTTTTTTTACACAGTGTGCTCAAGAGCAGCATTTTTTATTTAAATGGGACGTTATAATTTTTGCTCGTTTTTCGCCCTCGAGTATTCTAGAGTAGCATTTATTATCTAAATGGTACATGTAAATTTTTTGTTTATTTTTACTGGTCAAATTTTATAATTATAAAAAAATATATAAATTATAAGGAAATGAATGGATAAAGTTTGTGAAGCTTTGGTCGAGGGTATATTGCTGCGGTGTGTAAGCAGTAGCGGGTTGCCTTCACAAATAATGGGTGGAGGCTCTCGCCTCGCGCCACTCTCACGTAGTCGAATAAAATGTCAAGCCGGCAGCGCGGGGCCGGGGCTATATTGCCACAGGAGCCAGTCGGGAGGCGCCCACAGCAGGTGGGAAGAGGAAACTGGAATTATCTGACGGTGTTTGGGCGAAATTTTCCACTCGAACACAATTTCACGCCGACGAGGAAGATGGTTCTCTCTTTAAACAGTTTAAAATTTGGAGGAAATGAAAAGGAAGATACCAACGAAAAGGTTCACACCACAAAGACTAAAGATTCTACTTTAATAAAATATAAACTGATTGCAAATGTGTGGGTGCGACTGAAGTAATATTTAAATGAACATTTTGAATAACTCAATGATGCGTGGAAAACTCATAGAAAGCGAGAGAAATGGAAATTAATTTGATCTCTCTTGAAAGTGGTTCATAATGATAAAATAAAATTACGATCCTGAACTTCGTCTTGCAACAGATTATTGATCGATTTTTATCGTATTATTTCTGGGATGTGGATCACCAGCTTTCGCTCCATTTCTTTGGGGATCTGCCTAGTGGTCGGCTTTTTATAGGGTAATCAAGAAAACCTATATGGATAATCCACATCTCGCCCATTCTTTGAACATGGTCCCGCCAGTAATGTTTTCTCTCTATCTTACGATGTCTTCGGTCTCACACACTTTTTTTATATACTCGTATGCATTCATAATTTTATCTCGGAGTGTTTTACCAGTCAAGACCTTAATTTCCAATATTTTAGAAGTGCCTTTGTCCGTGTGGTATTAATTCTAGTTTCAATGTCATTTGTCATATGTCTAACGCAATTTTACAGATCTTCTCTTTAATTTATGTTTGAACATAAGAAGTTTACACTTCTTACAAAATAATGGTTGAAACCCCATTTCTCAGGTTTTCACGAATTGAATCTTTGTAATCTTAATCAGGCGTATTATTTGGGTTTAATTTCAATTAACTTTAGTTAATTAATTTGGTGCTGCAAATCATCGGTTTCTGGCTGTTCCTGTCTATTTCATTTTGAATTTGATACATTTTCAACAGAATAAAATAAAATACACAGTACAAGAAAAACGATTGAGAAAAAATATTTTTTATAGTTGAGGTATAAACACTGTGGAGGATTCAAGACACTATAATTTGTTTAATTAAACACTGTTTATTTCACTCCATGTAACGGTATAACCATACCGGTTTCAAGGTGTTCATCTCATCATCAAGCGAGCACAAACAAGACTCTTGTTGTGCTCTCCTGACGATGAGGTGAAAACCTTGAAACCGGTAGAGTTATACTGTTATATAAAGTGGAATAAACAGTGTTTGATTTAACAAATTACAAAAATTAAAGAAATGCCTAAAAATAATATCAGGAATAAGGAGTGGCTCAGTTATGCACATAAAATATATTTAGAAGCTTAATCATAAATTCGTCCACCGAAATATGGAATATATCACTATCGGAAAATTCATTCAACATGGTCATTCCATTGTGGAGTGGTGACGTTCTTAATAACTCAGTTCGTGAATACGGTACCGAAAGTAATTTTAACTCATGCTGGTGAAAATAATTATCAGGTAAATTGAACAAAAAATTGTTAAATATTTTATCGGGATAATTCTGCAAAATAACCATTTATTTTGAACTAGACCACTTTACTCATAATTTCTCCACAGATATTTTTAGATGCATCTACATTCTACATGTTTATTGTATCAAACAATAAACCAATTATTTAAGTTTATTACACTCGCTTGTAACACCTTAGAATAGTCTGTCTATTCTGAGTATGTTGTTTAAAAGTGAGCGGTACAAGATAATAATTTTGAATTTTAATATTATACTTTTTACCAGTTCTTACAATTAAGCGGTATGTTTACTTTTTTCTTTGATAAATTCGCAAAAAAACTTTTGTAATTGATTCCAGTTTCTGGAACTTTGTTTTCAGGTGGATTTCTCGATATATTTCCAATTCATTAATACTTACAGCTATAAATCAAGCTTGACTCGGAGTAAGGTTAAAGTTTTTACATCCATTTGTTTTATTCAAAAATTGTTTTCTGAATAAGTTTCATTCTGTTTGGCAACATCTCGAAAATTAGGATTGGGTGAAGGGAATCGAAACAGGGAGAAGAACTTGTCAGAGGAAAAAAGGAAAAATTCCTTTATGTTATAACTTCAAGTAACGGCGTTTTTCATAGACTCCAACAAATACACCGATCAAAACAAGTTTCAATTTAAATTCGAAACTTTTAAAAAATCCCTCTGTGTATAAATATTTAAAAAAACTGATGTTGTTTTGTAATACCTTATTGATTTTGATTCATTGTCATTTTGAAAGAGGGATGTGTGAAAATTCTTTATAATAGGAAAGTGTGCAAGATGAAGTGTATGGCAGAAGTGAAATAAGTGTGCTAGGATAGAATGTACTGAATATAAATAGGTTTTTGAAACCTGAACTGAAAATCAGATATGATCCCTTTTTAAACATTCAGGGGACCAAGGGCCACCAGATGCTTAAGACAAATGCGTTTTGTCAACTAAGCCATGAACGACGTTTTTCACAGGGTATATTTTGCACAGATTTTGAATTATTTAAGAATTAATTTTCGGGAAAAAATATATTTGATAGATAATTTTAAATGTCAAGATATAATTTAAATAAAACGTTTGCGTTTTCCAATTTAACTTTTTTTTTTCTGAAAATGTATTGTATATGGATATCAATAATAAAACGTGAGAGAAAAAGGCCGAGAGAAATATTGTTGGACCAAATAAATGATGTTATGAAATAAATAAAGGCATGGAATTAAAAAAACCTAGGAACATATGTAAAACATAATATATTAGGTCCTTACATATGAAATTGGCGTTTTGTTTGGGAGGAACATAAAGTTGATTTTTTTTAATATAATATATTTATTTAATCAAAGTATGTACCATTGCTATCTATGCACTTTTGCCATCTCATAGGTAGTTCATCGATCCCTTTACTAAAAAAACCATTCGGACGGGAATCAATAAAATCTTTGAAGTCGGTTTGGACTGCCCCATCGGAGTTGAATTTTTTCCCTTGCAAGAAGTTATCCAAATTTCGAAAAAAATAGTAATCTGTTGGGGCAAGGTCCGGAGAGTACGGTGGATGTCTTAGACATTCCAATTGAAGCTCTTCTAATTTGGTAGCCGTCTGTTGTGCAGTGTGTGGTCTAGCGTTATCATGAAGCAGCAGTGGCCTAGAGCGATTAACCAGCCTCGGTTGTTTAGCAGCTAGCTTTTCCATCATGGTTTGCAGTTGCTGACAATAGACATCTGCCGTAATCGTCTGGCCAGATTTAAGAAAGCTGTAGTGAACGACACCAGCACTAGTCCACCAAACGCTCACAAGTAACTTTTTTGGAGTCAATTTTCGCTTGGGGCATGGTTTGGCTGGTTCGGCAGGGTTCAGCCATTGCGATGAGCGCTTCCGATTATCATACAGGATCCACTTTTCATCACAGGTAATGATTCGATTCAAAATCCCTTCATTATTGTGCCGGTTGAGTAATGCAACGCAGCAGTCAACGCGCGTTTGTTGATTTGCTTCACTCAATTCGTGAGGTACCCACCTTTCAAGCTTTTTCACCTTCCCAATTTGCTTCAAGTAGATTAAAACAGTTTTATCACTAACACCGCAGCCTGCAGCTAACTCGGACGTGGTTTGCGATGGATCCGCTTCCACAATAGCCTTCAATTCTTCATTATCAACTTTGGTCTCCGGCCGTCCACGGGACTTTTTCGGCAGGTCGAAATTTCCAGAACGAAAACGTTGGAACCAAAAACCCACTGTGTTTTCTTTTGCGGCACCGTCGCCATACACATCATTAATCCTTCGAGCCGTTTCTGCAGCACTGGTGCCACGGTGGAACTCGTACTCGTAAATAACGCGATATTTCAAGTTTTCCATTTTGTAAACTGAGTGACGCAAAGAAAAAAAACAATTGAGGAAAAAACAAATGAATTATAATTTTCGAAACACAAATACTTGAGTAAATAGCTGTATAAATTTTAATTTGGAATTCCTAACCAAAGAGAAGATATTTGAGATCAAAGTTGCCAGTACGGCAAAACGCCAATTTCATATGTAAGGACCTAATATTATATTTACTTTTCTTTTTCACCAAGGTTCACCACTCTTCATTTTCCACATCCTCTTTAACTGGTTAACTCTGGAATAACTACCAGCTTAACACATCGATCAATAAGTCGAGGGACTAACTACTAAAACAACATTTGTTTGCCAAAATTCTTCTTTATTCATCAACACAGTCTCCTTCAAGAGCGATACATTAATTCCAACGCTTTCCTAACTTTTCTATGCCAGCCGTGTAGAACGATTTATCTTTGGTTTCAAAATATTAGTTTCGGCAATCACTTCTTCATTGGAGCCAAATCTCTTTCCATGGAGCATCTTTTTGAGGTCTGCGAACAGCCAATAGTCGCTGGGGGCCAAATCTGGATAATACGGTGGGTGCTAAAGCAATTCGAAGTTGAACTCATGCAATTTGGCCATCGTTACCATCGACTTGTGACACGGTGCATTGTCCTGATGAAAGAGAACTTTTTTCTTTTCCATATGGGGCCGTTTTTTTGCAATTCCTGCCTTCAAACGCTCCAATGTAATATTCGCTATTGATGGTTTTTCCCTTTTCAAGGTGATCGATGAATATTATACCATGCGCATCCCAAAATATGAAGGCCATAACATTCCCGGCCGACTGTTGAGTTTTTGGTCGCTTCGGACGACTTTCACCGGCTGCTCTCCACTCCTCCGCTGACTGCCGATTTGTTTCCGGAGTATAGTGGTGGATCCAAGTTTCATTCATTGTCACATACCGACGTAAAAACTCCTGTTTATTTTGCGTAAACAGTGCCAAACAGCGCTTGAATTATCGATGCGTTGTTGTTTCTGTTCCATTGTGAGCAAACGCGGCACCCATTTCGGAAAAAGCTTTTTCATGACCAAATGTTCATGCAAAATAGTTTAAACACTACCAAATGATATCTTAAGGATGTCAGCTATCACACGCAACTTTACTTTGCGATTTTCCATCACGATTTTGAGTTTTTTTTTATGTTTTCTGGTGTAACAGCCTCATTTGGACGACCAGAGCGTTCAGCATCATTTGTGTCTGTACGATCGCGTTTGAAATCAGCATACCACCGACAAATGGTTGTTTTCGACGGAGCAGAGCCCGGATGACACTTTTTAAGCCATCGCTGAGTTTGAACGGTGTTTTTTTTTTCATTAAAAAGCAATATTTTATCAACACACAAAATTCGTTTTTTTTCATTGTTTTGAAAATAGCAAAAGTAGCGTCACTAAAACCACTGTAACTCAATGACACAATGTCGGAATGTCATGAAAGTTTGACACGTAGCTTCTAAAGGTTGGTACATCATCCTTTTTTTATCTCTGTTTCCTTCTTTTAACTATCGATGACCATGTTAAAATTGTATTTGTTTTTTTAATTTTTTTAAAATTGTTATTTTGGTATCGGATAGTTTGTCCCTATATCATTAACGTAAAACCCTCACTTTTCACTCAACATTTTGAAAAACAATTGTATGGTTGGCGAGACTCAATTACTACTAAGCAATACCCCCACTACGTTGTACATTATTTTTTTTAAATAAATAAAATAAGATTGACGTATTCAAGACAACTAAATAAAACATCGAAACGTACGTCTTGTTATCAAAAATATTGGCAGAACAATATAAATAATGGGATTAAGCTTGGGTGCGTTGACTTAGCGTAATATAAACGACAGTAATTCAAATAAATGAGGTCTGTATTTATGGCAGTTTGCAGAATATGAAAGGAAGTGAAAAATGGTGACACGTTTCTAAGATTAAAGAGATGGTAATGTCGATCGTTTAGCTTCAATAAAAACATTGGATAATAATATTAATGAACTGGAAAACGAGCATGATTCTATCTGCGATATTTCATTCGAAATAAATGAATTAATACAGATATATTATACCCTATTTCCCGAGAGAAATGACCCGTTTCCGGAAAACTTTTGCTAAGAGTATGGAAAATATTCGGATTTATCTTGAAATATAAAAATGCGAATAAAGAGAAGGAAAGAAAACATATATTAAACATTAATACTATCACGTTACGGCTTTTTTGGGTTCGACAGAAAGACCAAAAAGAAAGGAAAGACCGTCACATTTTTTTATCTGAGCATAAAATAATGTTATTTATATATTCATACATCTCATTGTACGTGCTTTTTATCATATTTCTTACATTTCTCTCAGTTAAAATATCTCATATTCTTTCCTTGGCCTACGAGTACCTCTTCCTCGCTCTCATTACATTTCAGCTATATATTTCTTGTATTATACAATTAAACATTTATATTAAAAAATAGAGATTATTTGAAATTATTTACTAAATCAAATAACTTTTTGAAAAAGGAAACATTATTTGAAGAATAGAATTTTATATTGCCTGGAAAGCTAAATTTTTCTTTGGGTCGAGCTTCATTTAAAACCATTTTTATACAAATTGAAAAAAAGACGATTCAGATCGATTGTTTGCCAGAGAAATAGGGCCGGACTGTAGTAATTGAACATTTTTACAATGGGCCTTTTGTTAGATCATAATTGGAACACATGCACGGCTAATATCTGAAAATATTGTATTTGTAATACGATGTACGATAATTACACAAATTGAAAGTAGTGACTCTTAAAGATGGATTGTGCGATCAATTTGAAACGTCCAACAATCAACTATAAATCAAGAGGGAGTAAATTATAGAGAAAAATATCCTTCAAATTAATCATTATAAACGATTTGTAAATCTCAAATCTTTAAAAATTAAATTTTATTCGTTCTCGCATATCCATCAAAGGAAAAGAGATTCCATGTTTTTAGATTATGACTTTAACTTAGAAAAAAATATGAGAAAAAAATTCCATCAGCTTAATAACATTAAACTAAAATGTAAAAAGTTCAGAGAATGTAATTTG
>OX463846.1:19103824-19156277 GCA_949825065.1 Odontocerum albicorne | reverse complement strand
ATATATATATATATATATATATATATATATATATATATATATATATATATATATATATATATATATATATATATATATATATATATATATATATATATATATATATATATATATATATATATATATATATATATATATATATATATATATATATATATATATATATATATATATATATATATATATATATATATATATATATATATATATATATATATATATATATATATATATATATATATATATATATATATCTATATAGTATATATATATATATATATATATATATATATATATATATATATATATATATATATATATATATATATATATAATATATATATATATATATATATATATATATATATATATATATATATATATATATTATATATATATAACATATATATTTCTTTGAAACTTGTGTACTAGTCAGGTATGTTCGAAGATTTCCATGGTTGTTTTTATTAGTTAAAAATGTTCTTCAGAGATGTTGAATTGGTTCAAATAATGTCAAATGTTTCGAAGGCGTTATAGCTTTCATATTCAGGGCGACGTCATATTCGGCAATATTTTTTGACATCACTCTGAGGAAGAAGGCTGCAACGCCTTATAAATGTAAACTATCATTTAAGTCAACTTAATACGGCAACAACTCCGAAATACTCGTACATTTTAAATTTGTACATTAAAATTTGCTATTTAAAAAAATCAATGAAACTTCTATGGATACTTGTATATGTTTCTTCTCAGTTACTAATTAACAAGTTCAATTTATTATATGAAGGTAAGGTATTCGAAAACAGGAAGTTTTAGTCGTTAGTTACTTTTTGTAATTTTGAAGGGTTTTGTAAATTGTAATAGAAAATCTTGTAAATAATTTAACAACATTAAAAAAATAAATGTTTTTTATTTTTGCCCCATAATATATTCGGCTACTTTTTTTTAAATGTTTTTTTATAAAGGATTTTTTTTAAAATAACACAAAATCATTGGGAAAAAATGTTCCAAGAGTAATTTTAGATGAAACCCTCCCTTTTCCAACTTTTTGAATCCTTTCAAATCATGTTTCAAAACTGTTTAAAACACTCACATGAGCCCATGTTACAAAGTTACGAGTGATGCTCATTTGTTCCATTTTTTCCGGAAACTTTTCTATTTCAAAAGCGTTTTTTTTTGCTAAAACTTTTGATTGATTTCAAGTTTACCGGACAAAAAAAATGTTTCAATCATCACTCGAAATACTAGCAAACCAAACGAAAATTAATACATTTAAAATAAATTATAGTCGAACATTTATAGATTTAAAATATTTTCAGTTCAACAAAAAATCATAGGTGTAACATACTCCATGGTTTAGAGGTAGACGTTTGTTTTTCATACCGAGGTTTTTTAATTTTGATTCCCGTTGGTGAGCAAAAAGTATCTTAAACTGTTTTTGCACTTTCAAACATTTAATAACATTCTCATTAGAAATAATCCCAATAGGAATAAGTCCGTATTTTACTTCATGTGATAATAGGATATGAACATGTATGTTTTTTTAATTAAAAAGGTGATAACACGTGTTAATAAGTAACAAAAAAAATATCGAATACGTTTGGAAATATTTATGGCGGTTTTTCTGTGTTAAGTTGGATTGAATGATGGCTGACGTTTCGAAGGTGCTGTAGCCTTTATCCTCACGGTGATGTTAAAAAAACATTACCGAATAATTCAAAACGTTGACTATCATTTGAGTTGACTCAATAGGCAACAACTCCAAAAACATTTTAAAATAGTAAATAAAACAACGTTTATAACCTGGAATTATTAGGAAGAATGAGAAAAATATCACTTGAAATTTTAACACTTTATTAGTTATTTTCACGAACGATACGAACGAACGATTTCACGAAATATATGAAAATTTTACATTTTACATGTACATTAAATAAAGAAAAATGAATTTGTTTTGTCAAAATGGTTGCTCTTGAGTAACATCTTTTTTTTTAATATTGAGCCTTTAAAAACAATATTTTTGTGACAGTATGTAAGTTTGATGCAAACGTAATTGTTTTATCTTGTATTTCTACAAATAATCACATTTTAATCTTGAAACGTTAATGAATAACATAATGAAATTCAGTCACGAAGAAATCAGAACGCTGAGGTTATTTATACTCGAAGCTCAATGAGCTATATAAATTCGCTCTTAAGACCTACCACCGAATACAAATTAGAGAGTTGGGCCTTTTATATTGAAGGAAACAAATAGATTTATCTATATTAAAAAGATGTATTTTTGGTAACTAGTTTTACGGCAGTTTTTAAGCAACAAAGTTTCAATCTCATGATTTCAAGCTAATTCGACGGGGAAATATCAAGAAATTAATAAAAAGAAATTATTTTTTTTAATTCCGAGAGTTTTACTACATTAATTTTAATTGTTATGTGACTGTTAAATCACTTTAGAGTAAAAATGTATCATAACAAGTAAGAATAAAATTATGATGAGAATATATTATGACTGAAAAAAAGTTATAGTAAATTACTGTTCAACTCATAATATATTTTGAACTATTATAGAAGAAGTAAATCCAACTTCAGCAGTACATAGAAGAATAAAGCTTAGCTGAACATTAGAGACTTAAAAGACACGTTGAATTTTTAAAAGAATTCTTGATTTTTTTGTTTGAAATTTGAAGAGAAACTTTATACGTGTATTGAGTTAAAAATAATTTATCAGAGTATTAAAAACTAACAATTAGCTTATTTGACGTCAAAGTGAAGAGTTTCAATGAAAAGTTAAGAGAATTTAAAAAATACACAAATAAATTAAACGAAAAGTCTTGAAGATTTTGATGATCCTGATGTAATAAAGTGGGTGTTATATATATGATATTTTTTTAAAGAAATATATTGTATATGATTGAAGTCACAAGTTTCATAATACCCCAAAAACTAGGCAGAAAAAAACGTCTGTGTTATTTGATGGCAGTAGTATAGCACAGTGTGCGAATATTCGTAGGTGACCATCTGCACGGAAGTATATAAAAGTGAAAATTTTATACATCTTTATACGTATTATCAAAATTTAGGAGCGAAACCGTGTTCAACATGAATAATATACTTAAAACTCTGATCAACTATTTAAAAATAGTAAAAAGACAATTTATATAGCTCTGTTAGAGAGCAGATTCACCTGAAGGGCGTTCTACTTGTAACTCCGGATTCGAACCCACTCACTCGAACACATTAACGATACACTGTAAATACAAAAAAATAGTGAAAGGATAGCAATATGGGGACTGCGGTCATCAAATTAGGAACTTTTCTGCATCTGCATATGTTTTGAAAAACATATTTCGTAAGCAAACTACAGAAAAATTACCAAGGGAAAACAAATAAAAAAGAAACCTTTGATAAGTCTTCCCAAATAGGGGCTGTCTTCAGGTGCTTCCTAAAACTGCGCATGTCCCCGATATATCTAACACTTTGAGGTAGACAAGATCGATCCTATTGAAATATTACTCAATAAAACGAACGTTAAGAAAAATTAAGATCATCAATTCATTAAATAATACACAACAATAATATAACTGATGCAATTATAAAATTAACATGTTAACGTTGAGAAAAATACGCTGTTATCGACTAAAGCTAACCGAGAAATTGACTAAAAATATAATGGAATATTATACTCGGCTCCAGGAAACCCAAACATCTTATACATCACAATTTACTTTATAAAAATCAACAGAGATGAACCAATCAGGTCTGGCAGTTATCGTAGTATCCGAGTGTGTTTATTGCACAATTTAAAAAATAATAAACATCTGCCTTATACAGAATATCGCCACAGGGTTTCATTATAAATAAACGTATATCAAGTATTCTAAAACTTCATTATTCTGTCATAAACTGTAGTGCATTTACATAATGGTAGGTGACCGCCTCGCCGGGGTCCGGGGCATACTAATCTACGAGTATATGGGCAGTCCAACCAATCTGTGGGCACCGCTAGAGACAAAGGTAGAGAGAGCATTTGTCAATGGTGTTTGGATACGTCCAAAACAGGCACGGATCCATTTGAATAATGTGATTTTCCTCTATTATGCCCTGTCTCTCTATTCAATTCAATAGAGTAAACTCGACTCGGAAAATAATATCGAAAATATAATATGATTTTGAAAATGAGGGGTTTTAGAATATGAATGGCATTAGTGATGCATTTAAACTTTTATGCAAATTATTTTTTACATGATTCATGTATGTGTACGAGTATAATATCCGAGTAAAATGTTTTAAGTTTGCTTTGATAGGTAAAATAAGAAAAATAAAAGTCATTTCGATTTTAAGAAGTTTTTTCCGTATAGTTAATGCAATACTTATATCGGTTGTCCTTAAATATTGGTTATCCGGGAAGTATTTCGTATTTCTCGGATAGAAGTATATGTCGTTAGGACAAAATTTTCCTTTCCAACTTCAATACAATCGTACTGAATAAATATTTATATTAAGGGTAAAAGTTTAGCGCATTTTTATGGACATTATTTATCCAAATTGCTTCAGCGTTTTTTATGTAATTTTGAAGTTGGAACAAAAGAAGTTGTTTTTTTTCGGTACTTGATATATTTTTAACTTCAGCAAAGGAAAAAATGCGATGCAAACCAAAAAAAATGTACAACGTTAGGCTCGAAGATGGCTTCCATTATGGAAGGCCGATTATTGACGACCAAATGAAGACATGGACCGAAAATAACCACCGTTTTAATACACGATATATTGCTGAGATACTGAAAATATTGGAAATCGTCGTTCATGAGCATTTAGTGCAGTTTTGTGTTTGATTTTGACCTAAAAATACGAAATTACTTTCCGGATAATCTAGTAGATACAAAATGTGACAGAGCAAATCTTAGTTAAAAACAACAGTTGAAAGATTAAAATAAGTATAAAATTCATTCTTCTTCTTCATGTGCCATGTCTGATTCCCTTAACGTTCACGACCACTCTTGAGAAAATATCTTTGTCTTTGGCGGCACGGACAGCTACTCCACTGTCTGGATACCTGTCCATTCGTGAGTGTTGCGTAACCAAGACAGGCACATTCTACCGATTTTATGTCGCGTATTTTTTTCCTCTCAATATTTGATCCAGATACGCAATATTTCGGCATTTTATGGTATTGAACAGCTTTTATTCAACACTTGTTCAGTGTAGCAAATCAGTGTTTGATATATAGTATATATGGTACAATGATACTAAGACAATTCAATGAAGCAATGTTAAAACCTCGTAAAAATGTTGAAGTTATGATTACAAATGAAGAACAGAATACATCTGAAAGAATCTGTATGGTTCATGGATAAAAAATCATAATTAAAATTGAAAGTTAAAGATAAACCTTAATATTTATCAAATAAGAATGTATCCAAAGATAGCATATTATTGCGAGAAAGGTTATTTAAATTATCGCAATTGTCATTGAATTGAAAAATGTCAATCTAACATACCTATCTGAAAAAAGTGACACAAAGGATACAAGAAAAGAAAACGGGATATTTTTTAAATAATAGTATAATACTCGTACTTAATTGCTATACTCTACTTTTTTTGTATTTATCTATTCAATCTTCATATAGGAATAGATCATCTCGAATTAGCGAGATACTCAATTATTGTATGTTTAGTCACTAATTAAAGACAGGGGCTCTTAAAAATTGCCTCGTGGTTTTCCAAATAAGCCAATTGAACTTTTCACCCTGTGATATTTGTTTATAGTAATAATCTTGATATATATTCAAGCATCAGAAGTGGCGTTACGGGTACCAGTGATCTTTTTGTATCGTTGTATTACCTGATACATTAATATTATGATTTAGGGCAAGCTTTCAGTCTTCAACTAATATTGTGTAACACCAGTTCTTATGTTGTGCCGAGTTTTGTAAAACAGATTTAGATTTACTTTGTATTACATTTTCGTTGTATAAAATACAACTTGGCTAGCTTATTGCCAAGTGCCGATTTCTTCCAACCTACAAGAAAGACGTTTAGGAGGATTTAAGTGTAAAACATACTGGAACCCATTTAAAAAAAATCTGAGCTCATAATCCGCAGCTCTCGAGCTCGAGCTGGAAGACAGATGTCTTACTAACTAAGTCACGGAGGTCGTGGATTTAAATACGAGTATGTTATATCATTTTTCAGAAAACTACACCAGCAATGATGGTTGTCAATATGAGAGATTTTTTTATGCGATAACGTCAAAAATATGATATATTAAATATGATTCAGCATTGCCTGCATTTTTACTATGACAGGACGATGGTGTTTGCGTGTAAGATTTATTTTTGATATGGGTCTGAAAGGATTAATGACTGCGTGGTATTGTGGGCGTAATGGGAAAGCTTGAGTTGAAATATTCGCAGAATCACTGTCTTTAGTTGGAAATGCGTCGGAGTTGGAGAAGAAATTTTCCTAGAACAATTTCTATATTTCAATTGTCACAAGAAGTGTCATAAAGGATCTAACCTATTCTAAAGGATGTTTCAACATGTACGGTGATAGTAAATATTTCGAAGGAAACGTACAATGGATGTGTTCGAAGAATTTCTGTACATGTAAAACTACTCATTGTTGATTCCAAAAAGTGATGTTTTAAGAATTTATGTCGGCGATCAACAGAATTGGAACAAGTTGACGTAAAACTGCTTAAAGTTTGTTGAATTGTATTGTCTCTCGTTAAGTGAAAGTGTAATAGTGAATTTAACCATTATTAATTAATTAATTAATTAATCAGTGAATGTGAAAGAAATCGTTCGTTTGAAAATAATTAAAACATATTTAGTAGTATATTCGAATTTAACATACTCGTATTTAACATCGTAAGTTTTTCACAACTTATCTTCTTAATGTGGTCAAACTATCTCAGGATTTCTTTCTTAATTTTACTTATAATATCCGCCTCATACAAACGGTTATACTTTAACCGATAATTTTTACTTATTTAAAGAAAATAAATACACGATTTGTTATATATTGAAGGATTTGATAAGATGAACACTTTCAATCGAAAATTGATAATACGTACGAGTATAATCAGATTTTTTAGTTTCGATAATGACACACGAAAATCATTATTTTGTAACACATCACAACGTGTCACCCCCCCCCCCCCCCTTCAAGGTAGCTAGATAAATAGATCACTACTCTTTTAAGTCCAGACATTCAAAAATGTCGTCATAGGTAAACTTTTAATCTCATAATGAGATTATTACAAATTTTAAAGAAATCAAGATCTGATTTTCATTTACATTAATTTATAAGATTTGTAATACGAGAAGAATTAAATGAAAAGGAATAAAAACATCATCACCATCACGTTTGCTCGCATAGGGACACATCTTTTGTATCTACCACGTCCATATATGTCGTCATGCATACTCTCCTATAATTATAAAGGCTTTCCCTTTTTCCTATTTTAAAATTTAATTAATTTGGCAATGTCACGTTTTTTATAGGTTTTCTCAAACTTCTCGTTCTTTCTATTCTAATGAAAGAGATTATTTTTCAAAAAACTAAACAATAAATTAAAAATACAATTCTAATGCAGAAAAAAAATGTTTTGAAATTCCTAAGATACCTCAAATGTGCGTAAAATATATTAATGAAATAATTAAAGCTTAGGTAAATGAAAAAAAATATTAAGATTTATAAAAAAATCTTTAACACTCTCTTCTTATTAAAATGATCTCTTCTTCTCGGAGGATGAGTATCATCATGGTTATCTTGGATTTTGAGGCAGAAGTTTTGAACAAAAAATGGTACCTTAATTAAACCACTCCCTAAAGTTCTTCAACGAGCAGATACAACTTTTTTCCACACTTTTTCAGTCCTGATATTTGCCCTGTAATATCAGTTAAAGGCTCTCATAGTTTTGAGGATAATACTTCTACAATCTTTATTCATCCGTTCAAAGAACTCTCTCATGGAATGAAAAATTAGAACGAAGTTGAGAAGTATAAGATCAAAAGAGTGATAAGAAAATTGGTCAGTGGGTACAGAACTGTCTGCCTTATCAAGATCCCCAGCCGTATTGCTCGCTGAGTGCACTTGGCAGTGGCTAGAGGGTGGGCAGGGTGAGGTGGCTGTAGTTAGCGATTTTGGGCCGAGTCCACCCCTATTGAGGGGCGAGCATTACGTAACAGGTTTATTCGACACTCCGGATACACGGTATTTTATACTGCAGAACCAGTTCATGATAATTATTAAATTTTATTTAACATTTGATACAGGTTTAACCTAATTACATCAAATAAAATGTTAAATATAAGAAAAAATGGATAAAAGTTCTAAAAATAATAACAGGAACAATAATACTTATGCTTTCCTGTGAAGTGGTTCTATTATAAACAATTTTTATTTTTGATTAACGTACGTTTTGTAGAGTGATATTTCAATTAAGTATATATTTGTCAGCCTCAAAGTGTCATATACTCGTTTATGGGTAAACCATTTTACGGAATTATTTATTTAAAATTTATGATTATATATAAATTCTATGGCCTCAAAATCGATACTAAAATTCTACTGTAAACTTTCATCTGAGCACATTTTGCAATTGTTCAGTTCGAGTATGTATGTTTTATTGTTCCATTGAATTTGTTTTCTATCGCTATAAGTTGTTTAGTAATCCTTGTAACTCTTCCATCATTTGAGAAAATACTACCCAAATACCAGAATTCCTTAAGTTGATCTTTTTTTAATTATTCAATCCCATGTTTACTTTTCCTTTCCCACTTATTTATCCCCACAGGACTTTGGATTTCACAATATTCCTGAAAATATAATATGAGTATATTAATAATATTAGTGATATAAAAATCATATAACATAGACATATATTTAAAAAAAAAACTTTAAATGTTTTAAAAAACGGGGTTCCAAAATTGTCCTAATGGTGGCAAAAAGTGATAGAAAATTATAGAAATTATTTTACAGATAAGTTTAAATTTTTTTTAATAAATGTTTTGAAAATGATCAAAAATTTTGAATAATTTCCGGTTTTCTTAATATAAATATAATTAATTATGAAAGTTTTTACTGAGTTAACACTGTTTTATTGTATTATATTAAGCTTTAGTCGTATACAGTACACCTGGCGGGTTTATTGTTATGATGCAACCTGTTCCAGCCAACTATAAAAATGTTAAAGATGTCTTAAGTGAAAACCAGACTGAACACAATTTTTAAATATAATAAATTGGGTCTCAACGGGAATTAAACCTGTAAGTCTAGTGTTGGAATAAAGACAATCAAAAATGCAACGGAGGCATCTATTTTTTCTTTATCGTTCATACTTAAAACGCTTACGAGGGTAAATGTTTCAGTACGTAAAATTTTACTAGAAAATAAATTAATCTAAATCTGACCGTATAATCGAAGACCTCTCTTAAGTTGAATTAAGTAGATATCCATGTAAGAGCCGGCCCCTTTGGAAAAAGATACTACAATTTCTTGGCAGCCCGACGCCCAGTAATAAGTCTCCCTTTATCCACCAGATTATTTGGCACAACTCTACGGGTTCTTTTGTCTGTTAATGGGATTGGATTTTCCTCTGGGGCAACGGTTGTCGAAAACATTCCCTTACTAGTGGAAGTTACAGAGCCAAAAACTTCTAAATGGTCCACATATTTTAGCAAAACAAGTATTTAGGCGTGCAATCTTGGAGACATTCAATAAGTTTCCAAAACTTAACCGCAGCCAAAACTTTAAAGGTTTATGTATCGAAAATCAAAAGAAAATAGGAAATTTTTGTACTGTAATATAGGAATTTGCTGTCAAGCTATCAAATAACGTTTATTTACATGTATTCGTAAAATTTTGGAAAAAGATAAACCAATTAAAATTGACTGATATAAGAATTTCAAGAAAATAATTATTATTTAATTAAAGGCGCAAATAATTTTTTTTATAAATTTATAAATCTACACTTTAGATTTTTAACTAACGAAATAGTGTTAAAACAGTAAAGTCTTGGGTTGTTGGGTTGACAGGGAAGTAATTTCGTATTTTTAGGTCAAATTCAAAGGTAAAATTGCGCCATAAAAATAAACCGATTAAAATTGACTGATATAAGTGTTATAAAAAACGTATTATTTAATTAAAGGTGCAGATAAGATTTTTATAAACTTTTACATCAACACTTAAGATTTTAGCAAACGAAATAGTGGAGAACAGCAAGTTTTTAAACCACATTTGACGTACGATCACTTACTGTTTCGTCTCCATACATTGTAAATATCTTTTCTTAGTTTATGTCGCATTTTTTTCCTTTCCAGAAGCAAAAAAAATTAAAGCAAAGCAAAAACCACTAATTTTGTCCCAACTTTATTACGTCAAAAAAAAATCGCTCAAGTAATTGGTAAGCAATGACAAACAAACGTGCTCAACTATTACCTTTCATAATATGTAATAATATAGTCAAGTTGCGAATATTTTGTCCCAACGACTTGCCTTTCAGAGAAATACGAAACACTTTCCAGAGACTTGCCTTTCCGAGAAATACGAAACACTTTCCAGAGACTTGCCTTTCCGAGAAATACGAAACACTTTCCAGAGACTTGCCTTTCCGAGAAATACGAAACACTTTCCAGAGACTTGCCTTTCCGAGAAATACGAAACACTTTCCAGAGACTTGCCTTTCCGAGAAATACGAAACACTTTCCAGAGACTTGCCTTTCCGAGAAAAACGAAACACTTTCCAGATACTTGCCTTTCCGAGAAATACGAAACACTTTCCAGAGACTTGCCTTTCCGAGAAATACGAAACACTTTCCGAGAAATACGAAACACTTTCCAGACAACATACTCGCATTATATACATTTTACGTACATACATAACATCATATCATTTCCCTGTTGGAGTAGGTAGAGAGGATAGATTGCCAAATTTTCCTAAAATGACAGACTTTTTTTCATTTTCTCCACATCCATACATCTTCTTATACAGCTTCTTCCATTTCAATCATTGCATATTATTCCTTCTTTCAAAATTTCATTCGCTTGGAACACCATATGTGCATGCATCTCGGTTGTCTTCTAACACGACTCTCACTAATTATAATATATTCACAATACACTTAGTGCTTGATATTGCATATAACTTTAATTTGACCATTATTGTTTTTTATTATTCTCTGGTCAACTTTCAGTTGCACAATTATATGGACAGTGTTGTAAAGCTATAAAAAAGTGCAGTCAGTAATAGATTGTTTACCTATGTATAATACTCGTTCAGGCATACATAAAAAACTTGATAAAAGTTTTGAGCCTCATAATTTATTTTACAAACATTGCGTTAAGGTAGGACCTTAAATATAAAACTAAGGAAAGACAAAAATTCTTCGTAAGTGGGTTCATTCTTCTATGTTCTTTCAATCGCGATGACAGCCATATCATTGCAACAAGGGGACATGTAATTATTTTAACAGTACTTACACTAAGTTGAATATTTCTCACTACACGATATATCAACAATATTACTTGGTATTAATAAATCTTTTGAAAAAATAATGTGACGCTTGATCTTTGTTGTGAATATCTCACCATTCACTGGGCTGTTTTTTTATTGTGATTTCCCTAAAGATGGACTGTATTTTATTCCACTTTTGTTGTGCCAGTATACAGTACGACTAAGTAGTTTATTGTTCCGTTGCAATTTCTTTTAACCAACCACAAAACTGTTAAAAAGTCTTAAGTGAAAACTATTGTGGAACTTTTTAAAAACAAATTGGGTAACAACGGGAATTGAACGTGTAAAGCCCGGGATGAAAGACAGGCGTCCTATCAACTAGGCTACAGAGGATGGTTGTCACATCATCTGGAACATCTTGGTCAAATTTCCAGCTAAATTTGCTAAAAAGTATCTCATATTGGTTGAATTCAGCATAAATAATTAAATATTTGTGAAAACAGGATTTATATTTTTTTGCGCAGTAAAAATATTTCTGCATATATAACATTCCGCGTAAACCATTCCGGAAGGAATTTAGTCATAAAAATCGCGAAAAAGGTTAATATAAAAAACCTGCGTCCCCATTTCTTCGGGGGATCTACCTTTCTTCCCTGTGTTATGTCCCTCTGGAGTGAGTTGGGTTCCTAAATACAAGGTATTGTATGAAAAGTTTTATCTCCAGGACGTGTTTTTGTAGTTTTATTACTTTTGTTAGTAGTTATAGTTATCCCATTAGGGGATATCAAATATAAGTTTTATTTTTTATCGCTACTAAAATTTAAATCTAATTCATAGATTTTATATTTGAAATGAAGTAAGATGTATTCACAATAATATAAATATTTATAACGCCTAGTATACGAATATATTGTTATGTAATCTTGAAACCAGTAAAGTTATATCGTTATGTTAAATGGGATAAACATTGTTTTACTAAAAAAATTACAATGTCTTTAAACTTCCACAGTGTAAACGCCACAACTTTAAATAAAACAAGGATATACTCTTTCGAGATATGGTGTTGGAGACGATTGCTGGGTGTTTCATAGATTAAACAAATGTCTCACAATCAGAAGAACTTAACGTCTCACCACAGAGGCTCTCAAAATTATGTACTTAACGCATTTTTTAAATTTTTCGGTCACATTTCGCGCACATATGACATGTACTCATAGTCACTGTCAATGAGGAGGGTCGCAGGAGTGGAGATAGATCATATATACACTGGATCGACCAGGTGAAGAAGAATCCTAAGGGCCTGACGTTGATGAGGCTCTGCAGACAAAGGAAAGCCGGGAAGACTGGAGAAGAATGTGCCCAATATACAATACAACTGTATCAGTGTGGGTCACGTTTCTCAGCATTGAGGTCGCGACGCAGAACATACATGACTAACTAACGAAATAAGAGATAAAACAATACCTTTAAAAAAAATTAAAGCCTCGTTTTAGAAGATAATATCACATGAATTGAAGGAAGTTTCTTTCCACCCACAGCGCTCCCAAGAGCATCAAATTAACATGAAATATCGAGTTTAACAACTAAAGGTATCATTTTCTTCCACTCTTCGCTGACTCTTTTATGGCCGTATAATTTCGTTAAACTCACGTGCTCGTAACTAAACGTTAAAACGCATGAAGTTGTAAACTTGACTTACGATGACAAGTTAAGTTTATCGACCATCAAAGTTAAATAAAACGCTAGTTTCCAACATAAGGATACTTGACAACACAGTTATGAAAGAAGTAAGTTCTAGTGAAAATATTCATATTATTCTGAAAAATATTTCGAAATTGAGAATTTATTTTCAATCCTTGATATTTAACCTGTTCGCTATAAAACTACAAATCATATTTAAAAATTTCTACGTTTATTTAAAAAAAAAGTGAAACCTATGTTTGTAATTAAAACGAGAAGAATTATGACATTCAGTTTTTTTTTAAATAGGTAATTCGCCCACAGTAGTATGATGTGTGCCACCTCATAAATGCAATTATGTTACAAGTCAATATAACACATGAAATAAAAAAAACAACAATTTTAGAGTTGAAAGCTTCAACTGATTAAACTTAAAAAAATTGACAATCGATCTATAAGTAGACAAGTTCTTAAAATAAAGAAGAAATCCAAAATTCATTGAACGTGGCAACGATATGGTAGATATTTAGTAAATCAAATCTGTCGCGTAAAGGATAACCGAAAAACATGATCTCTCATTCACACCATATTCGCGGGCGGGATCCTCCCCAATACTCATTATGTAAAGCTGACTAACCACCACGCAGTGACCCATCTGCAAACGACACATGTCTGACACTTCCGTCTTGTTCATTCTCATTATATTGAACCATGTATTCAAAGGGATAGATTGCTAGATTAGGACTTGTTATCGTCAGAGTTTTTAGTCTAATTATAAAATTGGACAGTCATCAACACTACAACCCAGGTTGGGTTTGGGCTATCTTGAGGATCTACAATATATATTGTATCTTTACTTCTATCTGTCAGCAGTCTCTCTTTTTCAGCTCGTCCCTCCCAGGGCACAATAGTCTTCCTCCACAAAATTTTAATTGATTTCGAAAAATCTAATCACCAACAAGCTTTATGTTGTTAACAAGATGAACATAATGAAAAACGTAACCATATTTAATTAATAACTAATAATTTTGCAAAAAAATCGATGCGTTACCCAACAGAACCAATTTTCAAAGAGTTTGAGGAAATCGATCTTTATCAGTATTTATTGAAAGACAATTATATATTTTACTTATTATCTTGCAATAAATACGTTAAAACGCAGTCGTGGAATAAGAGGCAATGCATTTAATCTGGTTCTGACCACATGCGTTCATATATCATTTGGTAGGAGAAATAAGCATTTATTTAAGCCAATAATTTACAACACATTCTTGAAGGAAAGTTGTGATTTTTGTAATATCGCGCCTTTAAATGTAAAAAAACAAGGTGGCTCTTTGACAGGAAGAGAGAAGCTTTTGGGGGTCTCCACACAGGCATACGAGTGAATGATGCGAATGTACAGCGTGCGATGAATATTTGTCGAACATGATTTTTATGTGGTTGTTGATATTATGGTGCGGTTGGAATTAAAATTATGAAAAAAAAAAATTTATAAGACATAAAAAAGTAAATGAACCAGGACAATATTTTTATACTTCTGATAAGAGATAGATTATTCTAGTGAGTCGCTAAACCAAAAATCATAGTTTATTGAATTCTTTGTTTTTATTGTAGATGCCTTTTAATAGTTTTCATGTTCATTTCGTAAATGCTAGAGACCGTGGGGAATTAATTATAGACTGTCCGATGACCTGACATATTATGACCTATTGGAAAACCACCCTTTAATGTCAAGTAAAGATGAAGGTAGTAAATATGATTTTACCAAAATAGTTTGTATCCATTTTGTACCCATCAATTAAAAATAAAGTACTCAATCATTCATTACAAAATAAAATAACTAATAACATTTGACAATGTTTTATATAGACAGAATCAGGACTTTGTAAAGATTAAATCTAGATTTTTTAAATTTATTTGTATGGTGTCCTTCATTGTATTTCAATTACATACATTTTGAATTACATGGCCGGGAGACTGCATTTTATTTGCACATTTATCGCGACTTCAGATTTGTAGCTCGTAGTTCGTCATGGCACGTGTTGGAAATACTACTGCACGTGAAAATGCAACAATACTCCTACACGTTGCTGCTTAACGAACCCTACCTCAAGTAAGGGTGGTTGTTTAATGAACTCTACAAGAATGCGACCCTTAATTGAAACATTAGGAAATTTATTAATTGAGATTTCAATTTTCTTCCAAAAATTTCAGATATAAGTCAAACAAGGAAATAACTCATTTAAAATAATAAGCTTATACAAATAGATTGATAAAAGATCAACAAAATCTCACCTCTCAACTGTCATTCACTTATAAAATTTAATTCAACTGTTTACGTAATAAAAGTTGAATCGAATATCCATCACTCGCATAGCTGAAGCAAAATAAATGAGACATAGACCATACATAATAATATTTGGAACGATTAACTTGATGTGTGCTTAAACTCTTAATGTCGGTAGACGTTTAACGGAAAGGTTAATTCGTTCGGGTGCTTTGGAGAAAACGATGTCATAACTTTTGACTTTAATTTTCTTCCTATTTAACTTGAAAAATAAGTTTCAGCTTTATAAGAAATAAAAGGTGACGCAAAATTTATATAAAATTAATTAGTATTGACAAAATTAATAAGTAACGTTTTTCAATCAAATTGTGGTTCATTGCGTGAATAAAAAAAACTGGTTCGGTGGAAAACATTTTTGATAATGATTGACACTGTTCTACAAATTTGAACTTTTTGTTTTTACTAAAATTGGGTCGCTGAATACACTAAACGAGAGTCAAAATTTGAAACTCAGCTATAAATTGGAAATTTCTGTATTGAAATCTAGGTCTATTCTTCATCATTGCTTATACAAATGTTTTAATGAGAACCAACTTTATATGTAATGGTGGCAGCAAAATATTTTTGGGATTCAATATTAATAGTTAATAATATTTATTGGGCCAAACACAAGAATTTTTCGATGCGGCTATTCCTTTTGTTTGTAGTGGATACTATGTATCACTAAAATATAAATGAACAGTATTGATGAACACACTTGCAAATCATCTAATATTATGATGACTTCCAAATTAGTACATGTTTCCCTTAGTTTATGCTGCTTAAAATAAATTTGATATTATTGTAATAATGGCATGAAATGTGTCAATCCATTTAAAGTTACATATAGGATATACGGCACATCATTTGTGGGTGGTTTAAGATATATTTCCTTGTGTAACATGAACAAACCAACAAAAGTTAATATCGTTATCGAATTCAACCCCTAAAAATCTGTAATGAATGGCTACTTTCGTTTCCATTAAAAAATATTATTGAGCAACGTAATTAAACACAAGACGAACATGTGCGTCATGCAGGGAATAAAAACAAAAGCTGTATATTCTTTACACGTTGATAGATTTTTCTCAAACTGCACCAAATAAAACAAACATTTGATTATTATGAAATGTATAGGAAATGAGTCAAATTTATTCTCACCAACGGAATTCAAAAATAAATCATAATTCAAATAAAAAAACAGCCATTGTTATTCATTCGTTTCATTAGAGAATACATGTTATTGTCTAGAAATAACATATAGGCATGCTACTTATTGTACATCGATCTTTTATTTGAAATATTTTTAACGAATTTCACGAGTGGGTGTCAGTGAAAGAATTATTGTATTTTCAAAATTCGTATTTTCAAATTGCTCGTAAATTACACTGAAAAATTCAGATTTTCTGTCAATTGTTGGCAATTTCAGTTAACATCAAATAATATTTATTTTTCGCATTGTACTAACAAATGAGGATATTGTTTAAGTGTTTGTAGAAACGAATATTTAAAAAAAGTAATAAACTACTTGTATCCTATTAGAAACATATTGTTAACACTTTTTTAATGATTATTCACCTAAATTCGAATTGACCCAGCCAATGAACAATGATTAGTTGATTACATTAATTAGGAATACAAAATATGTCCTAGAAGCGCAAACACGTAAGCACATGCTATCGAAGTTTGGAAAATATTAGATTTATCATATAGGAATACTAATTTTATATATTTCGTTCTTTAGAAACTATAAACTTTCTTAATGCTGCCAACAAAGTTTATAGTAAGCGTTCTATAAGGGTTATTCGTCAAAAGTAGATCTTCATGATCAGGTCGGATACGCATTATTAAGTGGGCATTCAAATAATATGTAACAAAAACGTTTTCCCGCAAAGGTTGCATTCGTAAAAGCTAGAATTCAAAACTTTGATCTTTATCAAATGTTTCTCCGTGGAAGAAAACTCAATACACATCCAACAGACGTTAAATGCTTAACTAGGAACATATGACTAAACTAGACTAGACTTTCGGTTGCACTGTTTTATATTATATTACATTTCTTCTAGATCAGAAAAAAAAAAAGTTATTCAGGAATATGATCTTCATCGTTTTAGATATAGAATCCTGCCGAAAATTTTGTATTCTTTGTATTCCAGATTCCGTCTTCTTCAGCTTCTGTCAAATAATAACACGGATTTTAGCTTCCGTCATTTTTTCACCCAAAGACGAAAAATTAATAAAAAAATATTCACACAAAAATCGAAAATTGATAACACTTGAGACGACATTATATTGTTTCTTCTTCTTTGAAGTTTCTATCCTTTTTGGCGATCATCATGGCTAACTTGATCTTTGAGGCAGCAGCTCTACACAAAGATATGGTATCACAATGAAACCACTTCCTTAAGTTCTCCGAACAGGAAATGCATCTTCTTGCGGCATTTCTTCTGTTTTTAATTTTCCCCTGCAATATTAATTAAAGGATCTCATATTTTTTTCTTTCCATCTAAAGTGTTATAGCTTGTTTATGGTAGATAATACGCTCATATAAGTCGAGATTGTTTCTTGAAAAAAATACTTCACAATATGAAATCACAAATAGTCTTCTTTGCTGGCCCTCGAAGTTGAGGAACCTTTCCCCATTCTGAAACGTCAATTCAGTTGGAAAACGAAGCTGTGCCATGGAGTTTCATTTTCTTCTTTCTTTTTTTCTTTTCATTGAGTGAGTGAGTAGTGAATGAGTAGCACATCACCAAACTAAACGGCCACAGTTCTGTACTGGATCCGATGGCCCACCGAAGAGAAACGATGTTTTTTTTTTCATGATAGATATAATCGATAATTGAAGTTATAGGTATCCTTATTCTCCCTAATACTAGGCCATAAAATGCCAGTGTCATTCGAGGGGAGAAGTACAACGCGAGGTTCTAACAGGGGACCTTCTGCATGAAAGTTCAGTGCGTTATCGCGCGGTCATGTACCTCAGCAATGACAAGTATACTCGTAAGTATAGTGGACTTATTATTCCATTTTGATGTACGTTTTCACAAAGAAAATATATTTCGCGTAGTAGTAATAATTTAAATTCAAATTAAAATAAATATAAAAGGTGTTAAAAACTTATATGCAAGCTTAAAAATCGTGTCCTCCATCAAATACGAGTGTTGACTTTTTCACCGATTGAGCACCTCTATTAAAATAATTTGAAAAAAAAAATACCGATATGCTTTTATCGATCACATTGATTTAAAAGTGTTTTCGTAAAAACTGACGTATAAATAAACAATGAAGTGAAATCCGCAATCAATAGGCGTCTTCTAAAATAAAAAGCGTTGTCTGTCATCGGTAAGATTTTTCTTTGTTTAGACAAGTTGGGTTTATTTATTGGAAAAATATTCCTGGAAATTATTTCACAATGATGAAGGATATTGTTGTATTTGTATGCCATGATATATTCACATACACGTATGTAAGGAAACTCTAAATTAATTGATTAAAAATCTATTATGTATCGAATGTAATTAATATTTAAGATTTAAAATTTTATGTGAGTTAAATATATATAGGCAGAATCTCATTACTTAACAAGCATTTCAAGAATGACGTTACCATTTTTTGTTTTTCATTTTAGAATGCACAAATAAGTGTAAATTTAAAGCAATAATAAGCATTAAAAGTATAATTATTTTATAAATTTGGTAATACATGAAATTTTAATATTTAGAAAAAAAAATAAAAGACAGCAGTGATTAAAAAATAAACCGTGTTTAGAATAGTTCATAGGGTTCCTTCGACATATTTAAATTTTTGATTCGGACGTATTGAAGATCGTGGGTGAAAGAAAACATTTATTTGGCCCGTTAATTGAGCCTTCGGATTTAGAACCACTGAAGCAGGCGCGGAACTCGCGGTTTGTCATTGCACGTGTTGGCAATACTACCGCTTGTAAAGTGCAACAACTTTCGCACACGTCGAGTGTTTGTAAGTTTACCAGACGAATTTATACCAGACTATGCCACTTTTTTTCGGGGACCATTGGGTATCGATTCCAAAATCCCCAGGTGTAAGTCAAGTGCATGTTATTATCAACTAGTTGAGATAGGTGAAAATATTGGTCAAGGTAAATAATACAGAGTTTTACAAACAATGTTCTCACACGTATAAACTATACGTTGTATATAGTCGTGTTTGGAGACTTCATACTTAGGGATTTCGGGTTTATTGTTGTGCTGGTGCTCAGCAACAGGCTAGCATAAATTCGAAAAGCTCACGAGGAGTGACTTGTGTAACTCAATAGTGCGCTACTACGTGTACAACAAAACAAACAATATATTATATGATATTGTTTGTTTTGTTGTACACGTCTAGAATACTTGGAACAAATGAATAGCGAAGAGAGTTATATTATTTAAATTAAGTGATCTTTACCCAGTTTTTTAAAATGAAGTGATTTTTAGAATATTTAATTCCAATGTTATGAGATTCTGAAGCTTAGCTCAAGAAGAGCGTGAAGCTTAGTTTAAGACAAAATTCAGTAAATTGAAGATCATTTTTATTTAATATTGTTAAATTATTTTTATTTGAAAAAGGATTCCAGCCTGGTTTTCACTAAAAGCTTTTTTATCAACTTTCTGGTTGGTTGGAAGAAACTGCCAGCAAGATAAACCAGCCATGTTGTATTGTATATAAGAAAAGTGTAACACAGTTAAGAATTTACGAAAAAATACCCTAGAAGATCCATTCTGAGATTGAGACTTCAATGACGGGATAAGAATCTGGAGACTTTGGAGTCATCCAGTAGAATGGAGGAAAGAGGAGCCAGGAGATGCTAAAGCTCACAAACATCATGGTACTAGGGATGATGATGGTGATCACCCGGAAAATGTAACCTCACACTTTGTCTTTTAACAATGTTAACTTTGTTATGAAAAATATATGAATATACATTTCGTGCTTCTACTAGATGTAAACTATGTGATGGAAAGAATAGCGTAATACCCCAATGGAGCTTTCAAAATTGTTAGAATGAACAATAAATGCATAAAATATGAAGCTTTTTCACAGAGTAGGGTTTTAATTTTTAATTTGGGTACAAATGCATAGGTATTCGTAAAGCACGAAGGCATAAAAAATTCAATAATCATTCCCAACACACGACATAGAGTTGTAAGAAGCAAGGGCGTGCATACAACATTTCAAAATTTTCGGCAGAATTTTTACTATTGTCAGATCTCCACAATGAAAAACGCGATGCTTTTATAGATGTGCTAAGAAGATACATTGGAGGCCTCAAAAACTTAATTGAGTAAAAGGCGCCCTTCAAGTGGTTCAATGTCACCAAACTTGACCGAATAGTACATACATACATTGGATTAACATATTGTACATTGCTCTCAGAATTTAGTGCGCTACTGAACAATACTGACAAAATGACTATAATATTAAAAGGATAATTTATACAGCTCCCTTTAGAGAGCAGACTTTAATAATAGCGCTTTATTCATTAAACTATGATGACTCGATTCAGTCCGTATTAAACCGGACAGTATCAATAATCTCAAAAACAGGACAGTATTAAAATCTGCTAAACTGATAATGTACAACACCATTTTAGTATCAATCTGCTAAACTGATAATGTACAACACCATTTTAGTATCAATCTGCTAAACTGATAATGTACAACACCATTTTAGTATCAATCTGCTAAACTGATAATGTACAACACCATTTTAGTATCAATCTGCTAAACTGATAATGTACAACACCATTTTAGTATCAATCTGCTAAACTGATAATGTACAACACCATTTTAGTATCAATCTGCTAAACTGATAATGTACAACACCATTTTAGTATCAATCTGCTAAACTGATAATGTACAACACCATTTTAGTATCAATCTGCTAAACTGATAATGTACAACACCATTTTAGTATCAATCTGCTAAACTGATAATGTACAACACCATTTTAGTATCAATCTGCTAAACTGATAATGTACAACACCATTTTAGTATCAATCTGCTAAACTGATAATGTACAACACCATTTTAGTATCAATCTGCTAAACTGATAATGTACAACACCATTTTAGTATCAATCTGCTAAACTGATAATGTACAACACCATTTTAGTATCAATCTGCTAAACTGATAATGTACAACACCATTTTAGTATCAATCTGCTAAACTGATAATGTACAACACCATTTTAGTATCAATCTGCTAAACTGATAATGTACAACACCATTTTAGTATCAATCTGCTAAACTGATAATGTACAACACCATTTTAGTATCAATCTGCTAAACTGATAATGTACAACACCATTTTAGTATCAATCTGCTAAACTGATAATGTACAACACCATTTTAGTATCAATTTGAATGCATCGGAGTGAAAGGTGGACATGGAAAATACTGAAAAGAGACGAATAATTGCTGTTGAAATGAATGCATTGAGAAGGGTTGTTATGGGTTGTTAAAAATAAAAATATAGTGCAAATGTTATTAAAAAATAAACATATAGTGCAAATGTTACTAAAAAATAAACATATAGTGCAAATGTTACTAAAAAAATAAACATATAGTGCAAATGTTACTAAAAAATAAACATATAGTGCAAATGTTACTAAAAAATAAACATATAGTGCAAATGTTACTTAAAAACTAAACATATAGTGCAAATGTTACTAAAAAAATAAACATATAGTGCAAATGTTACTAAAAAATAAACATATAGTGCAAATGTTACTTAAAAACTAAACATATAGTGCAAATGTTACTAAAAAAATAAACATATAGTGCAAATGTTACTAAAAAATAAACATATAGTGCAAATGTTACTTAAAAACTAAACATATAGTGCAAATGTTACTAAAAAAATAAACATATAGTGCAAATGTTACTAAAAAAAATAAACATATAGTGCAAATGTTACTAAAAAAAATAAACATATAGTGCAAATGTAAGTGGAAGGCCAAGGAAAACACGTTTGAATCAAATTAATGATATTTTGATAGAAAATCCGAGAAATCATAGGAGTTGTGTGAGAAGGTATGCATGTAGAAGACGCGAAAGATGTATGGCGCGATAAGAAGTCTGGCGCCCTGTTCTCTATACCTACCCCGACAGGGAAATTACGTGATAGTATGTATAATATGTATAATTTCTTCTTTAGAAAAT
This sequence comes from Odontocerum albicorne, assembly GCA_949825065.1. Lineage (NCBI taxonomy): Eukaryota > Metazoa > Arthropoda > Insecta > Trichoptera > Odontoceridae > Odontocerum > Odontocerum albicorne. The sequence continues at coordinate 19,133,630 of OX463846.1, read as the reverse complement.
CCCTTGATCTACCCAAATAACACATTTCTTAATATATACGATTATTTAATTGTTTTTTTACATATAATTTACCGCAAAGCAGCCCTGAATAAGGCATATTATGAATATTAGTTGGGGTCCGCGTGAATACAAACAGGAGTGTTATTTATCCAGGTCATCAAAAGAGCTGAATTTCTGATCAGATCGTACACTACGTCGCGGCCGCACCGTGACTGCCGGGGAACGTCGCGTGTGGAGGTGGAGCTCTGCTTTTGTGTCTTGTGCCTTGTGTCTTGATATTAACGTTTGTCCCTCTTTACATTGAGTCATACAAAATCAACATTTCAATATTATTTATTGGATGGTTAAATGCAAAACAGAACCAACTTAGAAACATATTTTACCTTTTCTTTAATTTCTAGTGTGATTACATTACTGCCTGTCGGTAAAAATAGTGTTTCTTAAAAAACTATTATTTTATAACTTATTTTTGCGCATTCTCTCCAACCTCATACGTCAACGATCAACGATTTCATTGTAGTTTTCAAACAATGAAAAAGTCGCACAATTCATTACTGGTGCGGCTACACAGGTTGAGGATCAATATGGAGATTATACGGACCCTTTTTATCTAGCCTTGAACTTATGCTCAGGGTGGATTGGAAAGCAGTTTTGAGTTTATTTTAACATAATTGATATTCTGCAAATGCGTTGTAATGATTTAGATCTTTAAGATTTGTGTATAACATAATACGATAACATAGTATGATTAATTTTATTCTAATAGAAAGACAACTATTGTGAAAAGTGTGGTGATAGGAAAAAAGTGACTGTGGACTTTGTTATCTGTAATTCCTTGTATTTGTATCAAGTGTAACCTATATTGAAACTTTTGTAAATATTTCTTTATCGTTCATATTTCGGTGACGTTTGGCAAAGCACACTGAAAAAAAGGTTTCATCTTGAAAATTGTATTTCTTTTTAAGTTTTATATTCTATGCATATGTTAAGTATTGTTATTTGAAAATGCCTACACATATATACGAGGATTGATAAAAAATAACGTTTTTTTTTAGTTTCTTAGTCCGTTTGTTTTTTAATGAGCTCATATTTTTCTTCACGTTGGCGACACTGTCTGAAATGTACATTTCAATTTTCAACCATATTGGATGGGCTGTTTTTTGTGACAGGCAAGTATTTTCAAGGCATTGTGGCACGTTCGCGATATTTTCATTTTTTTTTTTAAGTTTGACGTTGTTTGCGTGAGCAAACAACTCTTGTATTTTGCACCACGATAATGCACCGGCTCACACTTCACTACTAATTTGTGAATTTATGGCCAAAAACAACACCGTCGTGATGCCGCAGCCATATTCACAAGATATGATCTCGTGCGACTTTTTCCTGTTCCCGAAGAAGTAGAGGACTTTAAAATGACAACGTTTTGCGACCATAGAAGAGATAAACGCAAAATCGCTTGAAGAGCTAAATACCACCCCAAAAAGTTTGTTCCACGAATGTTTTGCGGATTGGAAAAAACGTTGGCAAAAGGGTATTTTATCCTATGGGGACTACTTTGTAGGGGGCAATGTTAATAATAATGATTAAATAAATACTTTTTTATAAAAATGAAATTCCTCGTTATCTTATTATCAAACCTCGTATTTTTCATATTTATATTTCCAGTAAAAATATTACGCGTATACTTTGTACGTAATATTCAGAGAATCTAATTGTGTTTCTCCAAAATAATATATCCTTTAAAAACAGACACTGTTCTGCGTTTCATTCCTTGTTTTGGATATTCTAATGGCTTTTCGAATATTAATGAGTTTTTTTCTTTGAAATCATTTAAGGTTAAAAAAGTCACTCTAAATTACCGACTTTTCAAAACTGCTGTTAAAGTAGTGAAAAAATTAAAATCAATATTGAAATATTTTTTCTTATATCTGAAAAAAATGTTTGTGGACTGGAGTAATTTTCAACGAATCAAATATCGAAATTGCAGGCTGAAAAAAAGTTAGCGTGACGAAAGTAAATTTGAATGTCATTTTCTGATAAGGAGGGTGGAATCTCGTTCAGTAACGACTGACGAACGACGAAAGGTCTCCAAAATAGAACGTAATACTGATTGCAAATAACGCGGCAAGGTCGACAATAATCATCGAACGAACTATAACTGACAAAGATAAAATTAATGTACTCGTATATTCGAGACACAAGGCAGTGTGTCATTAGATTTTTTTCAAATTCCCATCATCTCACAATCAAAGATACTTAAGTGAAAGTTACGACCTTCGTGGCCTAGTTAATAAGATGGCTGTCTTTCAATTCGTGGGTAGCGGATTCGATTCCTGTTGGAGCTTAGATTTTTCTAAAAATAATTCCTGTCTGTTTTTCCCTCTAACATATTTTTGGTTGGTTGGAAGAAATTGCTACAAAGCAATACTTTTTCTCGAAGGCCAGGTTGTACTTTATATCATACAATGAGAGTCACCAACATGGTCAAATGACGGACGCAACAGGACTACCCTTTAAAAATGCTGTTCAAATTGCGGAGAGTAGGGATGGATGGAGAGGAGTCGTCAAGGATTATCATGGGAGTCACGATGCTGTCATGAGTTACACGACAGGATGATGATGATTTTTGCGAGATAGATAACTTTAAACAAGTATTAAAACTAAATACATATTATGTGGTGTATGAAATGTTTTTATTGGTACTTTATTTCAAAAATACAATCCGTCGAATTTATTACTACGAGTAGATAACAATCTTAGTAAGCAATTAAAGTGACTTAAATAATTTATATCATTAAACTAGACTAGACGATATTCATGGCCGAGTTGATAAGACGCCTCCCAACCTGGGATCTGTAGGTTTGATTCCCGTTGGTACCCCGATTTATAAAAATGTTTCCAGTTTTGTGTTAACTTCAGGCTTGTTAAAACACCTCCTGGTTTGTTGGAAGGGATTACCATATGGTAATAAACCCTTTATGTTTTACTGGATATGACAACAGTGTATTCGTACACATATGGTACATTCGTTCCGATATAATAAAAATATAAAATGTTATCAATGTATATTAAGGAAGAGGAAAAGCGAACCGGGAATGAAACACGTCACATAATTGAATGATTAATTGATGTTTTCTTAATCAGTGTTTGAAACACGCAAACGAAAGAGCGATTTAAAAAAAATTAATCCAGAAGGATTAAAAAATATGTGAATAATGAATCGTTACATGTTTGCTGTTTTATATAATAATGCCCAAAAAATGTCGCACTTGAGTCTGACTCCCGAGCAGCAGCTGAAATATATCGTGTCAATACCAAATCTCTTTTCTTTCATTCGCATATTTTGAGTGTTTTTGGAGCAGAACACTAATAACGTAAATTTAAACACGGGATTACGAACAAAAAAAAACTGGCGCAGTCGAGCACCGCTGTCACCGTTTTAGATTGACCTAATGGCGACGGCACAAAAATATCTGCACTGTGCTCCGTTTTCGGTATAGACAAGACGAGCCGGTAGACAAAGCAATTAAATGGACGTATACGTGCAAAAAAGACCCAACCCGCATTCATTTACTTAATTTCAAATACCGAATGACCATTTTTTAAACATGTACAAATATGCAAATATATCCTGCCAATAAAATCATTGTGCAAACCGTAAACTAGATTATCTCAGTCCAAATGACTTTCCAGGAGAGTTTATTTTATTTTATTTATTTTACACATGACAAGAAATATACATAATTTGCGAAAAAACAACAGCTAATTTAATTTGGACATACAATTTTAATGGATTTGGGCTTGTTGCCTTTCACTTGTCGTGTCCCCAGTAAACTAGGCTTTTGCCTGTATCTCACTGAGAAAATTTAAGTTAGTTTAAATATTTTTCGAAGTTGTTCATATGTTGTGTTGATTATCGTAGTACACTTTCGTTGCATACTGTACAATCTAGCGGGCTTATTGCCATATACCAATCTCTTCTTACCAACCAGTTCCGCATCCGCGGATTCAACCAACGGCGAAACGGAAATTCAAAAAGCAAAACTTGAATTTGCCGCATGGAAGAAATTGCAACATTGTTTTTTTATGCTGCGACTATACCGAACATGTTAAAACACTTTTTCTTGTCATTATTCCCTAAACAATACAGAATAACAACAAAGTTATTAAATGGTATTCGGTATTATAAGTAATCTAGATATTATTTTTAGTATATGGGAGGATGTGTGTAGGTTATATGTAAATACTAGGCTATTTGATATAAGTTACTAGGGCATCCGAGGATTTTGGTATCCACGGGGCTTTTTGAAATCAATCCACGTGAATATTGAGGGACGATTTTACTATTTTTTGCCATAACTTACATGCTTTATTTTGCGTTTTCCACGAAAAAATGTATTTAGTCTTAAAAAAAACATTTATTTATTACCAGCACTTCGTAATTTTATATTTGCTATAATATTACGAAAAAGGCAAACTGTGGGTTGGCTATTTTTTGCATACATACGCCCATAATATTGTAGTCGAGCAGGAATCAAACTATTCAGTAACTTAACATAAGTCCTAGAATCACATTTCCAGTTGATATTCCAGCTATTCTGGAATGAGAAATTAAAATAATTTAGTTTATGGGTTTTTGTTGAGTTCAGCTAATTAAATTGTCTTTTATTATTATTTTTATGGTTTTTGGATTGGAGTCAACATTTTACTTTTATTTATTTGGATGAAACTGATACTTAATTTTATGTCATGTAGTATTTTTTTATTGTATATAAACGGTTTTTATAGTTCTCTCGATTACAGGCCATCAAATTATGATGCATAGATAAGTAAATTATAAATATCTAAGTTATTTCACTTAAGAATTAATGCAGTAAAGTAATATTTCTGTTACAAATTCCAAACAGTTATTCCCATGTCAATATGTAAAAATTCATTTAATACTGCGATTGCTGTTACAAATTGGCCAGAACAAAAGCATAGGGTAGTTCAATTCTCGTAATTTGATTTGGTGGGCTTATATATTGAGGTAAATAAAACATAGTTTTTTAAAGCTATTTAAAAGGGCTTAAAAGTTATTTTAAAGTGCCACATCTGGCCGCTGTGCAAACCTGAATACTTTCATGGTATTTTCATAATTTCGGCCTGTACTGTAGATTCATTCGTCAATGTTAGCTTGAGCTCTTATAAACCCTTGAGCTCTTTTAAAGATTCACTTTGCCTTAATAAAAATTACAGTAATCTTTAGCCCCCTGAACTGAAAATTGTACGGGGTAGGAGCAAAGTGACTCATGGTTTTTTTTTCAATAACAAAGTGAGCAGTATTCCTTTTTAACAAGAAATATTAAGAAAATTTTTACTGTTCAAAAATATACTTCACAGTTAATTACCTGCTGGAGTTCATACTGGAGAGGCACATTCATGATTTCAGAATTGAATTGCATATCATATACGAGTATGTACGATTAAAAGTAAGTACGTAGATATTGTACAAGAAAGTATATTATACCATTTTTCGACAAAAAAGCTTTGAATTATGCATTTTTCATCAACATATAATGTTTTATAAACTTGATATTTGACATTCATTGCAATGAATCGCATAATGGCGCTACCTAGAATGAGGTATGGTAACTGCTTGCGGCATCACATGTGTCGCAGCTCGAACTTGAACCATTTTTAAGTGGTCAGCCTTGGAGACTGAAGGCGAGATTGTGCGAAGTCACATAAAAGGACTTAATATTATTCTGAATTGTCGATAGCTGCGTTTACTCAACTAAATATTCAGAGTGTGGACCCCGAAGATGTAGCGGATTAGCATCTAATGAAGTGAATTTGTTAATGTATTTAGAAATATTTATTGTTTAAATGAAATTTTATGTTTCAATAATAATTTTATTTTTAACAAAACATCTCAAGACTACGCCATAGAAGTCTTTCTTCATTGACCACACCATTTGTGTCGCACTAAATGTACATTTGTAGTTAAAATTATTCTGAAGCTTAGACAAACGCACACGGGATGACCTTGTTGAGTGAGTTTTTCGATATTGATATCTTGCATATTTATCGATAATTGAGCTTTTTAATATACTTTATAGGCATAACTAAGCTACTTCACCTTGGGAGCATGAATACAATTGTTTTTATTCTATTATTATTATCATTATAGTTTTATCTAATGAGTTTTAGTGCCCGAATCATCAATTCGGATACGTTGAAGGCTACCATATAAACGATCAAAAACTTCTATTTCGACAAATCAAATAAATATTCCTTAGTATAGCAAAAGTTAAATCAAATCGGATATAAAAAATATTATATAATAAATAGACTTCTATTTATAAATAAAATAGGAACATATTGAAAATTTACTTCGTATATATTTTTTAGTATTAATGGCAGAATTTTCCGAACTGTTATAGATATATAAAGGGCTACGGGGAAACATAACACTATTTTATAAGGGGGTGAGAAATGGATCGGCCGACCTTCTTGGGTAAATATGTCATCCATAAATATACACCCTTGCAGGCATTTTACTTGAATATCATTTTTATTATTTCAAAGGGTTTTTATCGTGCGAAATAAAACAAATATAAAGATTTCAGTTCATTCGAAGCATTCATATAGCAGGGGTAGTCAGAGATGGCCTATATCTATGTCGACTGCTGTGAGTTATTTATTCGTATGGGACCCTTTCACATATTTCACATTGATGATACGGACATGTAGAAAAAAGTAGTCATGAGACCATATTGTCTTCATCCCCATTAATCGAGTCTTCGAGTATAGAATCATTGAATTTAAATCGCAGTTTATTATCATTTGATTGGCAATACTATCGCACAGGAAAAAGTTAAAACACTTGCAGACATCTAGCGCTAGAATTATTGCTAGTAGAACTATTAACTTTTTTAAATATCGGTATCGAGACGCATAGGGAAGGAACGCGAGGAGAAAATGTCGTTATGGAGGACTTCTAGGAATGTGTTGCTAAGGAAGCAATAAGTCACCTGGAGGATCGAGGAATCCTAAGTACTCGTAAAACCAAGACTTGATTATTCCAAAATCTCGTTTTCTCGGGATGTTTCCATTGTATACTTTGAATCTGTATCTATGGAATGTTCCTTTGGAGAGGAGTAGAACTTGGACGTCAATTTTGTCTTCAACGAATAAATTTACTGCTTCGAATTGATTCAATACGACGAGATATTATGATAGGACTTATTCCGTTATTGGTCCTGTGGAGTGCAATAGTCTTCTAAGTATTCGATATAAGGGTGACGTGTGTAGCTTTAGGAAACACTTGAAGACAGCTCTTTTTGGGAGGTCTTATCAAAATTTACGATTGTATATGAACACATACAGTACACTTAAAGCCAAATATGTTACTATCACATATCGAAAGATCTACAAAAGTTTCTTTATAGTTCGTCTTATCTTGGTAAGTTTTCTGCGGTTTTCTTAAAAATGATTTTTTTATATACATAAACAGATGCGCGGAAGTTCCTAATTTAATGACCGCAACCAACATCTTCGTATCCTTGTACTCAACATATAAATATTCATTTTGTAATATTTTTAATCTGTTAATAATTGTGGGAGCGCCCTTGTGGAGAGTCTGCTTTCTAAACGGCGCTATATAAATTGTCATTTTATTACTATAACTCTATTATTCTATATGGTGTATAAACTTGGAAACTTTTACGTCTTTGAGAAGTGGTATTAGAGAAGGTCCTGCCAATTTCATGTACATCCAGAAGATTCAATCGATTATTGAAGAACTCGGGGTTAAGACGCGTCTTTCTATGCGGTGTGCAAGAAGAATCTTACAATATTTTGAACAAAATTGAGGAGTAAAGATGGCTACCTTGAACGGTCAATGCTTGATAGAAGTGTGAATGGAAAACAAAGTACTCATCTGATGGAGTGATTAGGTAAAAAAAAGCAGCGGGGTGCTCATTTCTGGAGGAGTTACTCGTATATCGGGAAAGAGATCGGCTGTACTGGAAAAAGGTTGTTGAATATGGTGATCACAATACTCAAAATTGAGAAAGGGTCTAGTCTTCTTCTAGGAACGTAGGAGGATTCTATCATCATTTCTACTCCAACTTACGAGGGTAAAGGAAAGAAAGGAGTAGGTACTGGACTTTATGAGATAATAATACAGATGTATAAAAAATGTATTTTGATTCATGTTATTATTCAGTTGGTTCAAAATTGACGTAAATTTACGAAAATATAAAAGTTTTGTTACGATGAATCAAGTCTATTTGGAAAAACACATCGATTTTAGAAACGATGAAATTATAGTTGGGTCAAAATTGTCGTCAATTTACGAAAACATAAAAGTTTTGTTACGGTGAATCAAGTCTATTTGGAAAAAAAACATCGATTTTCGAAACGATGAAATTATAGTTGGGTGAAAATTGTCGTCAATTTACGAAAACATAAAAGTTTTGTTACAACGAATCAAGTCTATTTGGAAAAAAACATCGATTTTAGAAACGATGAAAATATTTATATGATAATGAAGCTCAATATAACGCATGTATCATAGTTAACAAGTATTTACACCCGAAAGCCATAAAATATGTGAACTTAGAAGCATGACGCTTTCTTAGCATTTAGACTAGACAATAAATATCAATTTATTTTAGTGTTATACACTAATTTAAAATGCTATAGAGTAAAATGTTAAATCTTGAATTCAAAGTAGTTACTAAATAACTAATCGAAATGAAATATGAAAGAAAATAATGGCAAGAGTTATGTTTGTTGTATTTTGTATAACACTTTCAATGCGTTCAGTACTCGTATAACCTGGAGGGTTTATCATATAGCCATGTAGCCAGGTCTTACAACTAAACACATAAAATAATTTCAAAACAACTGTATGATTGGTTGGAATCACTTGGCAACAAACCCGCCATATTGTACAATGTGCAATAAAAATTTAAATACAATAAAGATGTTCAATAAGTAAACACCAGACTAGAACCCTTTTCAAATAATAAGGGTTTCAACATAAATCGAAATCGTGACGGACTGGAAAACAGGCGTTTTATTAAACATACCACGGAGCTCATTAATGTTTTTTTGGTCCATAAAACTTGATTTTTTTTTAAATTGCTTATACTCGTACAAGTATATCTTAAAAGGCTATATATGCAATAAGAATTTTCTAATACGAGTACTTGGAAATCATTGTATATGTAGAGTACGAGTGTTGGAGAAAACAAAAGGATAATCGGTAGTATGACGCAAAACAGAATTATCTGTCATTTGTTTACCATAATGTCAATTCTACTTCTATAACGTTATTTAGTCACCGAAGTCACTTGAATGACGCTTTGGATTTAAAGGATCAATTTGAAGACGCAATTGATCTCATTAAGGTAGATATATGTGGAGGAGGATCATCAAAAGCTGTGAATAATGGTCACTCATATGAGCTATAAAATCATAGAAAAGAAACAATTTTTTGCTGTTACTTTATTGACATAATATCACTTTATGAACAATTTCCATGAATATGGAAGTAAAATCTTAGTGCTAATACGAGAATTTCCATTAATATGGAAGTAAAATCTTAGTGCCAATACGAGAATTTCCATTAATATGGAAGTAAAATCTTAGTGCCAATACGAGAATTTCCATTAAATAAAGTCAAAACATTTGACTATTGTACTATGTTCCAAGATTATCCGAGAATCGAGTTGGGGACGTCAGATCGAAATGATCTCCGCCAAACCACCCATCAACTTCTTCGTCACTGAGAATTACGTAAGACATTTTCACAATGACGTAAACAGGACGTCCCGAATTATTTTGTCAAAAGATATATACACCTGTATTCTAGGAAATGTATGGAATCCATTTACATTGAAGCGTCAACCGTGACTTTCGTAGTTAAAATTACTCTAAAATGTTGACAGTCGGACTGAGATAAATCAAGTCGGTAAACTCGATCAAATTCCGAAAATAAAGTGGAAACCAAAATTAGAAACGGGAAGAACTGGAGCGTTATTTATTTATTTATTCATTTTGATAGTTCGCTTGGGAATCGTCGGTTTGCCATATTTCAAAAATAATCCTGCGGGATTATAGCAAATACAACAAAATTTGTGCTTTCCTGGAATATTTTCCGAGTTTTTATTTTGGAAAAACGTGTGAGACATTAGAATAAAAATGGAATAAATTAAATGGAAATTGTCAGTGCCGTTTAATTTTAAGTTGAATGACACATTCTTGGACAATTATCTGAAATGTATTCTCCAGTTCTTCGGACACATTGCAAGGCGAGACCAGAATAGCTTTGAGAGGCTGGTCATTACAATAAATGTGAAGGGAAGCCGAGTAAGAGAGAAATCTCCTACAAGATGAGCCAACTAAGTAAAGGTTACCACTGGTTTAACAGTGGTCGAAGCATTTCAGACTGTGGTGTCGGGAGAGATGGAGGGAAACAGTAAGGTGCATAGTAGAAGCAAGAAGAATGGAAGATCTCGACTCTCGGTCATGAGAATTGTGACAAGGAAGAAGTTCATTATCTTATAGTTATTCAAAGGCTAAAGAAAGCTTAAAGTTGGATATTTCGTCCTAATAATAGCTTCATCGTATTGTCTTGACTATTTTTTCAATTAGTTGCTTGAGTGACGCGCTACTTTAGATTGGAAAAGCCGTAATAGTGCTATTTATTCGAAATGTTAGATCGAAAAAAGAAATATCAATAAATTTAGTGACCAACACTTAACATACTAAACATATAGATAAATAAACTATCATTCGCGGTCGAGGATGATGCCTGTCCGTGTATTAGTTTATTGCGTGCAAACTGTTGTACTTCAGTAAGCATACACTCTTGACAGATCAAATTCAAAGTTCAATGGCAAAGATATTAACCTTCCAAGGCGATTGATAGGTTTATTAAGGCAGATTTTTATTTAGTGTTATTTTTAGTTACTGTCTTACTATAAAGATTATGCAATTTATTTATAAATAAAATTGCACTTTTCAATAACACATTCATGGTGCACGGGATTTCCTGGAACAAGAAACAATTTCCGGGAAATAGTAAAAGGTCTTGTGGAATAAATCCCATTACAAATTAAATTTATGTTTAATTGAACATCGGTCTACAATCATTGTTCAGGGATAATATGTCTTATTAAACCACATCGTATGTGAGCTTTAATTTACAAGGTTTTGTAACAGACATGTAGTTTGTTCTAACACACGTGTAGTTAATTGTTCCAGTTGACCATAACACGCAGATGTTGAAATTGTTTGCGACAAGTTAAATGATTTAGTTTTAGTGAATTTGTCAATAAATTCAATTAGGAGTTTTATTTTAAATACACGGAGTATTAATAGTTTAGAGAAAATTAATGTAGTTATTAAAAATGGATTTTAATACAAAACTTATGTATTTGACTCGAAAGTTATTGAAACTCAACTATTCGTATTGAAAGTCAAAGATTAACGAGACTACCACTAATTAACAGCGATATAAGGTCGCATAGGTTGGCATGGATAGCAGATCACACTTGACAAGGTCAACAAAGATCATTATGCAAGCCCAACAACACAAAAGGAGGTAATTTTGAAGACAGAGATATAGGATTCTAGATAACGTGAAACAGGATCTTAGGAGATTGGGAGGAGACGACGAGTGACCGATCGGCTTGGAGAAAAATCATCCGGGAGGCTATAGTTCTCTACATCAGTTGGCTTCCACCCGGAAGTTTAAGGTTTGATTCCCAATGGTACCCAAAAAAAGGGGTGCCAGTCTGGCAAAATAGTTCGTTTGGTAACTATACTCGCATACGCTGAGCGGCAGTGTTGCTGACACGTTCAATAGCAAACCGCGAGATCCGTGCATACTCCAGAGGTTCTAAACCCGAAGTCTCGATTACTGGGGCCGAAGACAATATTGTCTTCCAGCCTCGCTTTTCAATATGTCCGATACACTAATTCAGATATATTGAAGGGTAACTAACACACTCGTATGAAAAAAATCGGGGGGTGATTTAGGTATGCCAAATGAAATAAGTCTACTGCGAATGTCAAAAATGTGATAGAAAAATACCAAAAAAGTATACTTTTGTAAAAATCAGCGGTAATAGAGAGCAGTTGTTGCCTTTTTAAAATGTTCTTTTTAAGTTTTTTTTTAGATGAGTAACTTTTTCGAGTTTCGTTGATATTATATATTGAGTATCCCAGTGAAGCAAAACACTGAATGGTGTCCCTAACGGTCGACAGGCGGGATGGGACGCCCGTGTTTGTTGAGCTCCACAAATAGATTGTCACGCGGGAGCGTCGCGGCGCTTAGTGCTTACTGCTCTGTCTGTTCGTGGCTCAGCTCTCAATATCACTGCTTATCGGCGCCCTGAAGCGATGACCGAAGAAACACGACGAGTCAAGGAGTGAGAGCTGCGGTCATGTTTTCTTTTTATTACGTTTTAATTTATTTTATTTTACATTTATTACAGATTCAACCCAATTAAATGTCTAAAATTAATAAAAACTTAACTCTACCTGTAAATCGGCGTTGTTTTAGGTCTATTAATGATCTCAATTTTTCAATTTGCCTTAATTAATTTACGATGAAGAAAATAATTCTTAGGTCCATTAAATGAAAGTTTATCAATCAATAAGGGGTTTGCTATTTTTCGTTATTAATTTTTATATGTACAAACAGATGCATAAATAATTTCTAATTCTTAAAGATTAATATATACAAGCATATCCATTAAAATAATAAAAGATAAAGCCATGGATTTTATCTTTTATTAAAATAATAAAAGATAAAATCCATATTTTTTATTTTGAAATGAAATCACATAAGAAAGTTCTGGATTCCTCAAGAATTCCATATATGTGAGCTGTACTCCAATAAAGATGAATCTATAATTTATGTTTAGTAAATGTCCTTTAAGTGAAAAAGTGATAAATATATGATTTATGTTCAGTTATGCGATCAAATACGCCGTAACGCTTGGCCATTCAGATGTTAAAAGCTCAATTTTAGGACAACTCTCTTATCTTATCAGAACTAATTGAACAATTTCCCCTGAGCGTATAAAGTGCACACTGCTGTTATAGTATGTATGTTATAACCAAGAGGCCACAGGACTAAAGGTACTGTCTAAGGTACGAAGTGACATAGACGAACATCGGTCTGATAAAGTGATCTGGAAAGCGATTTTGTCGTCGAGATCTTACAGGGTGTTTTCAGGATGCATAGAAGAGAAATGCCCCATCAAAATCTCCACCCATAACATGGTCACTAGCTAAAACTATGCAATTATAAAATTTAGACGATTATAAAAATAATTGTTTGGTATTTTTGTATACCAACCAATCAGAAAATATTCAAGATATGTTCAGTGAAAACCAGATTGAAACCACCCTTTTAAAATATTTTGGGTTCCAGCGGAATTTGAACCCACAACCCCTAGGCTAGACGACAGGTATCTTACCAACTAGGCCACGGAGATCGTTATAATGGTTATTAAGAATGTGTTTTTTTTTCCTGTCATAAATATAATACTTACGATACATTTGAACAAGTACGAGAGAGGAGTCATCTCAATGCGTGTACGAGAATAAATTAAGTGAATAGGTGGGTAAAACCTGACAGAGTTGTAAATTGTTCATTTTGGAAAGTGTTCACCATAATTTTCAAATATTTTTTCTAAATATTATTTTATTTTCATTCGTATCAATCTGTATTTATTCCTAGCTACTCGTATATTCTTTGAAGTTTTTAATTAAGAATATTTGTTTGAAATGGCCGGTCCTCTACAACTAAGGATGTTTTCAATTCACCTATTTCTATTTTTACGTCAGCCAAATTAATACATTATTTTGTAGATAAAATGTCTGCGGTGTTTGCGGTCGACATAAAACAAGAATCGTGCGATGAAAACGTTGCGCGACTTCGCAAGATGAAGAAGACAGACGTTGAAATACAAGGGTATTTTAAATTAAAGTCGTGATGAATCTTCAAGAGGGAATAACCCATAGCATTACAAACATATTGTCAAGAAATTTACAACATCAAAGACTTTTTTAATCTTTCATCTTGTAAAAAAACTTCTTACTCGTAACTATCGCTATTTTCAATGTTAGCCTTCAAACGCATGTTTTAGAGCGGACGAGGTGAAAATAAAAGTTCTTTTAGACATAAATGATTATTAATACTTATTGACATAATTTTTTTGTTTGATATATTTTCTGTATCTACTTGGATGTTATGTAAAGTGCATTTTTTAAACTAATTACAATTATTTAATCGCAATAACAGAAATGTTAATGTTCCGAAAACATCATGTTGATTTCAGGAGTGAGAAAAAAGACAAAATAAGAAATGTAAGAGGTACCCTCAAAGTTGCTCCGATCTCGCTGAAACTGAGAGAGGTAAGGTTTCATGTGATATTGACATGCACAAAATACACCAGCTGAATATGTGGGAAACCAGATACTAGGAATAGAGGAAGAAGTCGTCCAAAGAAGCAGTAGATGGATAGTATCAACCAAAACATGAGTGATCTGAATCTTGAGTTAGCATTGGAGATAGCACGAAGGAGAGAGGCGACGTCATGCAAACTCCAAACAAATGGGAAATTGCGAGGATGATGATAACATTTACAATGAAAAATCGTGTGGACGAAAAGGAGAATTGAAGAGAACAAGTACATTATAAATGCATAAAGCCGCCATTTTATGAATATAGAGAATTAATTCACTAGGCAAGATCTGTGACGAAATGGTTTAATTCCTTAATAACAAATTTTATATGTACGGAGTATCTTCTTAACACTAAAACATACAGCTGAAATATTCACATTGCATTCACATTCTCGTAAATGTCTCATTATCACATGCCGCATTATAATTTCAGCAACCACATCAACATCATGTCCAATAACTTCTCATCACACGCTCAACATCCGCATTGGTTTTTCACTCATATGTCTATTTGGGGCATCATTTAATTTCTTCTTGAGAATTACGTGACAAGTCGACAAATACACAACATTAATTTAAAGAAATTTGAATTTATTTTGTGTCATTGGTTCAACATATCCCTATCAACAATACTTACTTTGAGATAAATTATATTAAATTATGTTTTCATGAAAGTATGTCATTTTTTTCGGAATGCCCTCAAAAGAAACTTACAGAGCGATTTACATATTGATGATTGCTTGTACATCCCCGTTATTTCTGTTTCCTCTGCTACTCTGTGTACTTTGTATGTGTAATTCTATTGTCTTGAAGTTTTTTTCTTTTCAATTTTGAAGCTGTCAGTGAATCAGGACTTCCATGTGTGCGAGTGTGTATGTTATTTAAACAAATAAATTGAACATTTTTATTTTGTTAATAATTTTATTTATTGCTTATTCATTATCATTCTATTTTTTATTATACTATACATAGTTAACGTGTACAATGGTATGGGCTGAAAGAATATCCGGTGTCCTCTCACATGGCTTCACCCTTCTATTGGTGGGGATATATTATGATTGGGGGGATTTATGTACATTATCCGGTGTCCTCTCACATGGCTTCACCAATCTATTGGTGGGGATATATTATGATTGGGGGGATTTATGTGTATTATCCGGTGTCCTCTCACATGGCTTCACCAATCTATTGGTGGGGATATATTATGATTGGGGGGATGTATGTGTATTATCCAGTGTCCTCTCACATGGATTCACCAATCTATTGGTGGGGACACATTATGATTGGGGGGATTTATGTGTATTATCTCTAGCAAATATATTTTTCTCCATAGCCTTAACATACTCGTATATGTGTAATTTTATGACATTTATTTTCTTACTGCATTGAAATCATAAAACTAATAATTTATTTATATGGTAAGTATTTTTAAAAAAAGGTGTTACGACTAACATACTTATAAACTGATATTTTTTTTTTGCAAAATACGCTAATGATAAAAATAAATCTAATATTGACGATGAAAAAACTCCAGAGGAGAAATATTTCAATCGATGTTCTTGCAATTATGAGTATTCAATTTATAGTTATGTGATGTATGGAAAAACCAGTTTTGACCAACTGGTTTCGTTTAATAAAAATATGCAAAAAGAGATAAAGAAGAGTTACGGATATTTCAAATTTCTACGAATTGCATTCAGAAAACTTTGTTTCACTATAAGTATTGGGGAAACTTTGATTTAATGGAATTTAAACATTTGTTTTTTTAGTTTCTTTGGTGGATTTTTCATAAATTAAGCCTTAGTGAAGAATTTTCCTCATTGGGTGAGTTTTTCTTTTAGGGGATTTTCCCCCTTGAGGTGAGTTTTTCTCTTGGGGAGAGTTTATTTATTATCGACATTGGAGAAGTTGTTCTTTTATTTATTTTTTACATAACATGATTTAAATTAAAACTAACAGTTGATTATTTCCTTTTAATTGTTTAAAAATATACACAGGTCGTGAAAATGATGACAACTATTTGAATTCAAAGTCAAGAACAAACAGGTAATTTCGAATACTTTATGAATATTCCTTACTTTTTTCTTAGTTTATCGATGTTTAATTTTGTGGACTTTATAAAAGAAATACGTTCGTTTCTGCTTGCTATGCCAAGTCCTCCGCCTGAAGAAAATCTGGAAATTGTAGATAGAAATCCTTGTTGCGGTGATTATGTATAAGAAGTGCAATAACAAAGTACTTTCTTGTTAAACATAAAGTGTTCAACAAATCCTCATTCGATTTGATATGTTCAAATCGACTAAGGATTAATCATGAAAATGTGGATTTGGCGTTTTAATGAACAGATCATCAGTTTTAAACCTTTGCTAATCAAATGATTTCATGATAGCAAATAATTTGATGTGTGGTTTTTAAAGGAATTAGTTTAGCTACGACTTACACGTATTTCGTGTCAATTTTTTTGAAATAAAATATCCGAAATAATTCATCTAGTACCAAAAATCTACAAAAAAAATTTACCTGAGATTTTGACTAACATCGACATACTCGTATGTACACATATTACAAATATACTCGTAGACGTGCGGCAGAAATACTTCCTATATTTGCCACCACTGCAATTCAGGCGCTAGGGATACATGGTGAAGTAGAATTAAGTTTTTGAGCAGCACATATCCTTATCATTTAAGTTATTTTCATAACACTGAAAAGTATTTCTGTCACACCCTGTATTATATTTTTCAGATCATCATTCAGCATCATCCATTTTTTTCAATTGTGCATTAAAAAACAGTCAATATCATAATAATTTTTATTAATAAAGACACACAGACAACAAAAAGTATATTTTTAAAAATTAAAACGATAAAAAGTTAAAAGAGAAACCTGCTCAAAAGATTAGAACACAAAATGACAATGTTTAACACTTGCCACCCTATGATGGATAGTGAGTGACCAGGACTTACATAATAAAATAATTTTATAGCTAATTACAAAAAATAACCTAGCAGATTTTGCATAATTTTAATTTAAAACATACATTTTTCACTGGATGCCTGGCGTCCAGCATAGTGGCTGGCGGAATTGTTTAGCACAGTAAGGCAAGTGTTAACTTCCACAATAACCACTAGACTGCCGATGCTGAAAATAAGTTTCTTGTTTGCTCATGTAAGATATGTGAAAACTACGCTATTTTTACTAGTAGGATGAACAGACAATAATTTTTGAAATCGCTTAATTAAAACATCCAAAGATTAGTAGTAGCTAAGTGGTTTTTGAATGCTGCTTGCCCAGATCACTTGGTTTCGTTTCCTGGACTTGTTTGGAGTAGCATGAATCTGAATTCCATAAAGTTTTAATGGCCCTCCTAAAACGGATTTCTCGAAAACTTTGAATTTTTTTTTATCCACTTTGCACGGATTTCTCCTGATACACAGAGAGGGTCTGCTTCTAGCGCTAGCTTATTCGTTAGGAATAATATCAGCCAGGATTCTTCTCATACTGCTAGACGGTACCGAGAATATATCAAGAGTGTCACTCAGTTGGTTCAATATTTCTATACCACGCGTGACTGAGTGTTTAGCCATGATATTCATCCTCACCGGGTTTCAGTAGTAACCATCAATTTATTGAATATAAAAATAAGTAGTGTCATTATTAAGATAAATTTCATTACCTTAATGAGTATGATTAAATTCAATCAAATGGAAAAACTTATCAAAAATCAACATTTTTTTTGTTTATTTGAAGTATAGATCTCTACGGCTTAGTTAGTAAGGTGCCCGTGTTCTTGCTCGTTTTTTTTATTTATATTGTAGGGTTTGATTCTCATTGGAACCTAATTTATTGTAAAAATTGTTCAAGCCTGGTTCTCATTTACGAACTTTATAACACTTTTGTGGTTATTTAGAAGATATTGCCATATGGTGATAAAACCGACAGGTTGTACTGTATACGAGGAAAGAGGTATACAAGTATTGAATAAGCATATCTTTATCATATATACTTAAGCAAAATGTTTATTTAATGGTTTAATCTTCATTTTAAAAATCATTAAATACGAACAAGCTCATAGGAAACGACGTTGTGTTTTTTCACATATCTCAAAATAAAAAAATGTAGGTTGAATTTATGTCACATTTTAACGTCAACGTGTAAGTAATCCAGTCTGTATACAAATATCAAAAATGCCTCCCAATTGTGAGAAAATGTAACAAAATAAGATATACATTTTAAATAAACTTATCAAAAAAGTCTGTGTAGGTAAAAAGTATTTTTATTTTGCAACTATAATCGATTTTAATATTATTTCCTCATTATTAAAAATATAAGAGATGAATGTGAACTGATCTGTTGAGTAAGATGAAGAAGAGCAGTCTGAAATGGTTTAGGCATGTGGAACGAATGAATGAAGAAAGACTAAAAAATAAATTTAAGTGGAAGGTGTGTGAGAAGAAGATCGAAAAAAGTATGATTGGATCAAGCAAGTGATATTTTGAAAGAAGGAAACGTAGTCAAAGAAATTGTAGGAGTTTTATGAGAACGTGTATGGATAAAGAAGAGGCTAAGGATGTGTGTCGAGATAGGAAAGTCTGGGACTATGCCCTTTCTGCCTACCCCAATATAAAAGTGGCGTGATGGTATGTATGTGTACATATTTATAACATTACGTAATTTATAATATAAAAAATATTAATAGCAGAAAAGCGCATTTATAAAATATATTAGTTAATGTATTTATCGATTATGCATGACATGTAGAATCATATTATTTCATATAAAATTATATATTTTTGTGAGATTGCTTTACCATGTTTTATGAGAGTATATAGTACATGGGTTGCGTGCTGCAATATTTCGTCATATTCAAAGATAAAAAAAACGCATAATATGCACGTAGTCACAATACTAATAATTCGTTTTGATTCCTATTCAAATTTCGTTAATTTGACGACAAATCCTTTTTCCACTACATACACTACTTAATCACATTTTACAACGAGTTTAAAGTATTTTATTTTTCGCTATAATTTTAATTGAAATATAAAAAAAATGCTGTATCAAGGGAATGTATGGAAAATGGAAGGTCTAAAGTACTTATGAATTAAATGTTGAAATTATGTTCACCGCGGCGGAATATGTAGTCAAAAATAATAATCCAATTTTTTTTTAATCCGCGGCGTTGGTACGACGTAGGTTGTGGGTTTGAATTCCGTTAAAGAAAAATATTTCTAAAAGTAATTTCAGTATGGATTTACACTTTAAGTACATTTAACACCTTTCTGGTTGGTTGGTAGATATTATCACATGGTAATACGCCCACCAGGGTGTACTGTATATTACAAAAGTGTAATACAATTATAAATTGTTGTAAAATAAAAAAATTATAGAAGAAATATTTTGATCAAGGTTAACTGTTTATTAACTCAATATGAATCAGTTTTGAGGCATTGTTAACTGTTTATTAACTCAATATGAATCAGTTTTGAGGCATTGTTAACTGTTTATTAACTCAATATGAATCAGTTTTGAGGCATTGTTAACTGTTTATTAACTCAATATGAATCAGTTTTGAGGCATTGTCAAAACAAATGAACTGGCAGTTAGGCTTTTTAGGTGTTTGGGTATTTACAAATTATAGGTTACGTAGGTACGCAAGGAACGAGTTTATTAGAAAAAAAAAACTATGTTGAAGTTTTAACGTATTATTAGGATGGTAATTTATGTTATTTCATTCGTAGCAAGTACTTGAATTTCATCATATTACGGCCAATCATGGGGAAAATTATATAGACTGGTTCGTGACCGTGAACTGTTATGGTTGTGGCAATGGTGTACCGGGAATTTCTCGTTGGGGTTCGATCTATTTTTGTAGATATACCATTAGTATTGGTTTCTTATTCTTTTGTTTCATCTTATAAGCCACTTGACTAGAATTACAAGAATACTGTATTAAATTGGTTAATGTTTTCTCCCATTAAATTAATTAAATTTCTTAACAAGAAACTATTTTTTTAGTACCGTCGGGAATCGAATGCGAAACACCCGGTTGGAAAACAAGCGTTTTACTTTCGTGATAGTATTTACTTGGCCTTATTAAAATGCATTGAAATAATAGTATATAAAACAATATACCTATGTATTCTATCCACAGTAAATAAATAATTAATATTTTGAATAAACTCTTTACACACGTGTCCTTGTAATTATTGCAAGTCCGCCACTGACGATAAAAATAAATTAAATAAGAAATAAATAAACGTGCTTCAAGATGTTGGCAAGGTGCAAATTACGTGTTGGCCGTTAGCATTATTTGAATGGGTATGTATCGATTAGCCCGATACAAAGTGGACAAATCAAACATTTATATCACTTAGTGCTGTCATCAATATTAAGTATGGACAGACAAGTGACACATACCGGGTTTATTATTTAATGCTAAATTTAAAAAGAAAGAGGCTATCGTGCATAGGAAGTCGTTAGTGCATTAATAAATATAAATATATAACATACGAGTATGCAATCCTAACAGGATATAAACATCACTTATGTCACATCGTCCTATATCGAATAATAGCGGATGTGAAACGGAAATAAAGAAGAGGAGCGCCATCGCGTCAACTATGGATTAGCTAAATAACATGTCGAAAGGCAGGAACATTACTAGATCCATCGAAGTGTTCGGTTGGATGCTGAAAATCCCTTGACTTGAATCGCTAGAAGAACGAATGTCTCCATACTTCAGGAGTTAAATGTGATTATAGAAACTGTCCATCACATGCATCCAGGGTTTTCTGCGGCTCTTCAGGCATATTTCTAATCGTGAGCCAGATAACCTGGAGAAATTGATGGTCTTAAGAAGTATGGCAGAAAGAAGAGACAGAACGCCAGCAAAATGGAGTGATATTGTGAAGGAATTTACATAATTGGAGAAGTCTATATACTATCGTGAAAACTGCATGTCACCGGAAGAAGTGGAGACGTGTCATCGCAACTTGTAATACCAACTACAGCAGGATTAGTGATAATGGTGTGCGTATAATAAACCTATTTTATATAAAAAAAATATAAATTTAGAAAACGAGATAATAAATGAAATGAGAGTTTATGTGTTTAAAAGTGTTTTAACTTCACATAACTTCATTTTATTAAAAGGTTACAGACAATTAAAGATACAAACAAATTAATTAAAGTTACTTGTATTTTATAGCGAATCTAAAGTGGCAACGATAAGTAAATTTATTGTGTTTAATAGATGACAATTCTCGCTTATTTGTTGAAATTGTGTTCGAGGAAAACTATTTGTAGAATTAATTTATAACGCATCCAATCAATTTATGGCCAATTGAAGAAAATTGTCTTTGAAGGATTTTCTTCTCTAAGTAGACCCAATGACACGACCTTTTTCATATACGGACCTCTTTACTTTTGAATTGTCGTTTGAAATAAATGTCCATATATGAGTTATATAATACTACAAACAATGAGTTCAAATAAATATTATTTTTTATTAATTAAGTCTCGTAAAGCAAATCTACACCTTGTTTATTTTAAGAACGTAAAATTGCACTAAGAAAAAATGTGGAGTGTCGATGTAAGAAATAAGGTGGAATAAAGATATCAGAATTTAATATTTTAAGTAATATGAAGAATGGAGCGCTAGTATGGTGTCGGTATGTGGGGAGAGTCAATGATGAAAGAACGAATCAGTGAGTATACAAGTCAGAAGTGTTAGATGTGCGTGAGGGAGGCATACCAAGGAAAACGCGATTGGATCAAGTGACCCAGGTTTCGGAAGAAGGTAAATTGAGAAGTATGAAAAATAGAAGACTGTGCTTGACGAGATGTATGAATGTGAAGGAGACGAAAGTTACGTGTTTGGATAAAAAATGATGGAGATATGTTCTTTTTGCCTTCGGCGCAAAGGATATAACGTGATTGTATGTATGTAAGTATGTATATTATTTTCTGAATATGATTCATGAATTTTTCGAGAGTGAAGTAACACGCGTATATGATATTAGTGCTGTTTAGTATCATACCGTTTTTAAGTCCACGGTTAAAGTATTTTTTTCTGCAAATATTGCCAACTATTGATTAAACAAACTCCATACACCTATACCTCGTTTTACGGAAGAGATACGTTCCTGAAAAGTTTTTGGTATGTTAGTTTTCCGTACATCGATTTTTTCATATAAATACACATTAAATGTGTAAAACGTGTTCTATGAAGAAAAAAAATTCTGAAATATTTAAGAAAGTCTAGAGAGTTTTCTGATATATACGTATGTAGAATAGATATGTGTAATACAAATATAAATAACACTTTGCATTTATAATAAAGATTTAGAAGATTAAATATCAGAATTGTCGATTGGGAAGTAGGAACTGGAAGGAAATATCCATCTAAAGTTTGTTGCTTTGCATATTTCGCTTTTTCACATTTAAGCTAATTATAACAATATGTAGTCTACGAGTATTTAATTTTTCGAGAAAAATTTGATCTTTTCTCCTTATCGGAATCATTTTGAATTAGGATTTGAATTCTATTTTCAAAATGTGAAAAAAAAAAAACGTCGACTTATTTCGCCTGTGTTGATTCGTGAAAATTCTTTGTTATGTCTTCCGTGTCGTTTAAGCATGGATCTAGGTCCACATCACTCAAATTTTCATTTGAATTCCAAGTTTAAAATATATAGTATATTGATTTGGTTTTCCATAATGCAATTTTATTGCTGGTTTTTTTAAATTCTGTTATAAGGATACTCTGTAAAAAGACGGCCCGTAAGCCGAGGTATGGTGTACATAACTTATTAAAAAACTAGCTTAATTAGATACCAAAAAGTACGCAGGAATATTTTCTTGTACAATTGTAAATTAATATTTAACGAAACCCAGAATTTGTTAGCATTCGGCTTTCGTACATAGTAGTATAAACATTGCAAGACATTACCGAGGTATGGTTGCTACTGTTAGCCTGAAGTTTAATGGCTAACAAAATGTAATATTATGATAACAAAGTTTACTTAGATTGTTTAGATATAGGGTGTTCTTTCGCAGTGTAGAGATAATACATTAGTTAAAAATAAAATATTTAATATTTCATTTTCGTTACAACATAACGGGTTTATTTCCATGTGACAATCTCTTCTAACCAAATAGAAATGTGTTAAAGATGCTTTAAGTGAAACTAGACCGTAATTATTTATAAAATAAATATGGGTTTTAGCTGGAACCAAACCTATTAATCCCGGGCTAAAAACATGCATTTTCTTAACTAGGCCATGGAGGTAGTCATATATGATAAACAATTTAATTTTAAGATTTTCAAGCACATATTAATATTTGTTGGAATGTAATAACTATCGTTAATAAATAAAAATGAGATATATTTATTTTTAGTATAAAATTGTTATTGAATTTCTTCACAGGAAAGGGGAAGGATTCGTTTTTTTGTTATTTGTAAAAGAAACTTTTTATGACTCAGTTTTCTCGCTAAAATTTATAGATTATTAGACTTTTACTAAGGTTTGGATAGCAGATATTAATTTTTGATAGAGTTTTCTGATTAATTTGGTTAAATCTTCCGGTATACATGAACATTGACTGAATATTTATATTAACAACGGTGGTTTTTTTGCTACAATTTGATAGGATTAACTACAAATATGTTTATAACATATATATTCGTGCAGTACTCATTGTAAGATAACGTTGTATCGTGTCTGGTAGATTTACTAGCTGAGGCTGTTTTTTTTTTGTATGAAATTCACAATAAATTTATCGGAATATTGCACTATGTGTTTATATAGACTTTACAGAAGTTTTTTTTCAATTAACACTCTTGCGTATAATTAATTCATCACACACCATCTTGAAACCTTTTCTGTATATATGGGAACTATAAACACTCTTCTATAATTTATTAACATGTATCCCAGCATCTATTAAAAAATAATAAAACTAGATTATGAAAACTATTAAAAAACAATTAAATTGGTCTGTTTAGTCTGGCAATGACTATGATACACTTGTTAGATTCTTGTCCTTTGTTTTGAGGGTTGACTTTTTTGAAAAGGGCCTCGTACATTATAATTTGCAGCCTTTTGGAAAATGTTTAAAAATCACATACGTGTACGTGACCTTTTTAAGTCATGTTGTTTTAACAAACCCATTATCATTTGTTACATATTTTTTTATATATTTATAATATGAGCTTACAACATAATTCGGTCGTTCCTGTGTGTGTAAGTTAAATTAAAGAAATAATTTATCATTCGATTTCTTTTCATTATACTTACTATCGCACATTTAAAAATATCGACTGACTATTCATATAATCAGCAAGCACTTGTTCAGCATTCCTTATTTTTCTTAATATAGAAATCACCCTTTTTTAAGTCGACAAAAAAGTTGACAAGTGCATATTCAATTCCCAGATAAACATGTCACCCTATTTTAAATTTAGTTATCATCCCTCTAGCATCATGCATTCAGATTGTTTCATATATATTTTATTGATAATACCTTATTCCTTTTTTTTGATCTTCCATTCTCACCAATATCCGACCAACGAACCATTGCATTGCGATTTATCTTCCATATAAAAACATTTAAGATTAGTCTCACTTAAACTAATATAATAATTATTTATTATCCAACAACTTAAGATTAATGACTGGCTCTCCGCGGTTTGTCTGCGACGAGTACGTCAACTCTTTGGTCATCTTGTATGTAGAGGAATGGAAGATTTGGAAAAATATCGTGCTAACGGACAGTGTGGTAATCGGCTCCCTTTTGTTTATTATTTCAGCTTTCATATTATCACTTGGACATTTTTCTGAACTTCACACTCCTTGCGTTAGTTTTCAGCTTACTTTACTTACACCATCATTTAAATTCAACATATACTCATACATATATGTTTTTTCTCTTTAATTTCTCCCTTTTTTCTGCTACTAGTGCACACCTCAACCTTTAAGTATTTATTCAAATGTAATGATTTAACTTTTAGAGTGATTTAAATAGACTTGAAAGACTAATATTAAAATAAGTATTTATTTTAATTTATTTGAAAGATTGCCATATAATTATGAATTATAAATACGCTATCAAATATAATAAGTGCATTTTACTGTTCGTGTATTTTCTATATGCAGGGGCGAAACTAGGTTGAGGGAGCTAAAGGAGGGGTCGCACTCCCGAGGGAGTTCAGGCACGGTGGAATAATGGAGAAATTGTTCCAGGAATTTTTTAATTAAGTGGTGCACTTTAAAAAGTTGTAATCTAAAAAAAACAACTCCCCGTGCATTTCAATAATTATTCGAATGTGAATATTGAATTAAAATTTAATAGTACAAGGAGATTAGAAACATGAGCTTTTTTAAGTATAAGCGAATAGAAAAAAAAGTGTAAGAAAAGTTTAGTTTTCTTACAAAATTAATCAAAATAATTTAATTAAATGTACTAAGTAAATAATGAATCTATGGCGCAAATTATACATTAATGTGTAGAGCCCGTTAATTGTATACTCGTACATAATATTGTATTTTTTTTCAAAATATTCAAATATTTTTTATTAATTCAGTAATTGAATCTAGGAATTTATATACCGCTACTTACACTATCGGTTACCCGAAGACTTCTTAAAGAATTTATCTTAACCAGCTTATAAGCGCAAGGATTACAATAAATTCAGATGAAAAAGTAAAACCTTCAAGTAAAACCAGTTAGAAAACCACCAGAAATCGAGCGCGGGTAACTAATGTGCTCAGCTAACATGCTACCCACGGCGTCGTCAAATTTAATGTTCATGGTTGAACATATTTTAAAAGAAAATTAAATTATTTTCAAAATATTTCGTTTACCTACTTTTTACAAAATATTTTACTTTTCCTTCTTTTACACCATTTAATGATCAAAGATCATTTCAAGGGCACCAACGTTCAATATTTATCAAATAGTTTGAAAGTAAGACTTAAATTCCTCTATGCCATCAGTCTAATTACGCTCCGCCAACCAATCCAAAAGACCGATCAAGATAGTCCGGTTTCGTAGTCCGATCAACAATATAAAAGGAGAATGTCAGTTTTGATATTTCAAAATCTGCACTCGTGAACCATAAACTTGATTTATAAAAACGTTTTAAAATAATCCGTTTGTTGCAAACTGATTCTTTATAAAGTTTTTAAAATATTTAAAAATCTAAACTCAAAAGAGTAAAAAAAACTATTAATGTCAATGGTGCTGAGGTATCTTCTTATTTTAGTTAATAAAATAAACATTATTTGTCCTGAAATTGGAACAAATGATTTATTTTATAGAAAATATAAAGGAAAATTCCTATTAAGAAAAAAAAATTATTATTTAAAAAATATAAGTATTGTACGTTTTACTGATGACACTGTTCTTATGGATATTAATTATCTGTAAATTTACAGTTTATAAATATGAGTATTACTGCAGAAGATTAAATACAGCTTGTAATACGAGATATATAAAAAAATATGATTGTGAGTAATAGGAAAGTACATACCAGGTCTTGATATAAATAATGAAATCGTTGAGCGTGTCCAACAATATAAATATTTGGGATGCTGGCGGAATGATCAATGGGACCAGTCTCAAGAGTAATATTATCAAAGTAAGAGTGTGAATGGCATAACGTTGCCTCTTCAAAATGCAGGATCTCTTTTGCAACAAGGATTACAATCTCGACTTACGTTTGCAAATTTTGCGTTATTGAATATTCTCAACAAATAAGACGAATATATAATACTTGTGTCAGGTCAATTAGGATTTATAATGATGAAAAAAAAGCTGATACAACTAGAACAATGAGCCTTCTTCGATCATCCGATATGAGAATATTACGAACCATCACAGGAAAATCTCTTACATGAGACATACCTGAAACACAGAAGATATCGTCAGATAGAGCTGGAAGAGAAGGTGATACTGGCGTGACTATGGGAATAAGATGGACAGAGACAGGATCTTATACAAAGCGGTACACCCGTCTAAAAGGCGCAGAGAAAGTAGGTGCTCTGGCTACCAAGCATGATTTCGTAACAACAGATATAAGATCTACATCAAGAAGAAGAAGCACATTTTCTGTATTACTCTATGGTATTGAAGCACGGCCACTTACTCAGGTCCCCACAAAAAAAAACCCTGAAGCTTTTGAAACGATGTACTATTGAAGAATGCTGAGAGTCTCGCGAGTTAACTGAGTGCGTGATGATGACATTTTGAAATGGATGAATAAAGATAAAGAAGTATTATCCACCATTAAAAGAAGACAATTCGAGTTCTTTGGATATATGTGTATAATGTGAGGAAAATAATATCAGATCCAGGGTGCATTTCGAAAAAGGCACATCTGCTGGTTGAAAAACTTTCGGGAGTGGTTTTATTGAAGTACCATATTTTTGTAGAGCTGCTACCTCATATGTCAAGATTGCCATAATGTTCGCCAACCTCCGAAGAAAATATTATAGCTTTGAAGAAGATTATTTGAAGCAGTGGGACGTGCTATTAGATTTAAGAGTGCTACTAGTTATAATTGAATACATTGAT
The DNA here is from genome assembly GCA_949825065.1 of Odontocerum albicorne. Taxonomy (NCBI): domain Eukaryota; kingdom Metazoa; phylum Arthropoda; class Insecta; order Trichoptera; family Odontoceridae; genus Odontocerum; species Odontocerum albicorne. The sequence continues at coordinate 19,105,577 of OX463846.1, read as the reverse complement.
AACATTATTATTCAATATTCTAGTCATTTTCTAATAAGGTCTAATGCATGCCTTTTTGTATCGTCTTCGTGCAATTAAATAATTTATTTTAGTAGCGATTACGCGATCCTCACGATCCAATGTCATTTTCCATATCTAGCTCCGAGTGCAATCAATCAAAACAAAATTCATCACATTCTATTATGCATTTATTTAAATGTCGTATCTAGGCGTCTACGTGCAATTATGTTTAATGTAGGACGGTGTTGTGATGCATTTTCAAGCAATACCTTAATGTTGTAACATTTAGGGCAAGCTATTGTAAGAATATCTAATCTAATACTAATATACGACCTCCGTGCCCTAGTTAGTAAGACGTTGGTTTTTCACCAGGAGGTTTGGGTTCAATTCCCGATTCTATAAAATAAAATAAAAAGGCTCCCAACCTGATTCAAAAGTTCATCTGGTACTCGCATTGGATAGAAATATGCGAAAGTTGTTGCCGTACATATGATGACAAACTGTAAATTGCTTGCCTACTCTATTGGTTCTTAATCCAAAAGCTCGATTACTGATCCAAAAGCTTGATATTTTCTCCCGGCCACGGTCTTCAATATGTCTTTATCATCAATTCGGATATATTGATGGGTACCATTGAATGAATAGTAATTAACATTGCGTATTGTTTGTAAAGCAAATAAATTTAATATTTCATTGTATAACTTATGTTATAATTTATGGAATAGCAAAGTAATATATTATATTATTAAGTATTCTAATATGGAGTTCCACAACGTTTAAGCTAAAATCTTTGATAAAGCGCATTAAGTGATAAAGTTAGACATTTTTAATTATTTTTCAAAGGAATAATCAAAATTTTGTAATTTTTTCAAATTTTTTGTATGATTAAACAATTAATCAAAATTTCTTGCTAAAATTAAGTTTTTCATAATAAATTTTAGTTCAGTGAACAATTTTCAAGTGTTCTGTCGATGGCATGATTTTCAGCATCGCCCACTATGATGTACACTTGGGTCTCTTTTTATGCGATAGATACGTTCCACGGGGAGTCGCATAAAAAAAATTCGCATAAAAAAAGACTTGAACTACATACAAAACTGGCGGATAGGTTCCATTATTTTTAAAAACCGCATAACTTCAAATCAATATGATAGAATGTACCAAAAATCGCATAAAAAAAGTTTATAAAAAAATCATAAAAATATAAAAACAATATATAGTATATTTATCTTAATCGTACAATTTATTGTTATCAGTCAGCATACACATATTTATGAACATATAATATAGCAGAACTTCCATCACTAAAAGATAATAATCGGCATGATTTATGAACTTGGCCCAGATCACTTTCATCACTGGATGAAATAACCAGTTCATTACATACGGATGTTGAAGGCAAGGGCAAGGGTTCCTTACAATTAGAATTGTTCTTAATTTCGTCATCCTTCTGTGATGAAATCGTCTTATTAGAAATATAATCGGTGATTAAGCTTTGCGACGATTTAACCATTAATTTTTTACGCAATTCGTGATATGGTGACATGCAGTTCTTAAGCTCGCGTTGAAATTTGAAAGCTCGTTCAGAATTTGAGTCATGTACAATAAATAGATTTTCTAATTTATTGCAAAGTTGACTAGCCTCTTGTATAATCTTTAGAGTAAGGGGGGCGGGAGGTTCTTCCATTTCAATTTCGTCTTCTATTTCTACGCTGCCATGTAAAATTTGCAACGTACTCCTGCGGTGCCGACA
>OX463846.1:19008937-19103624 GCA_949825065.1 Odontocerum albicorne | reverse complement strand
AATTATCTTAGAACGACTAAAATGTGCGTTGGATTTTTCATGGATAATAACGTCTAAATGATATTAGTCTGGATGATGAAATCATTGGAAGAAATTGAAACGCTGCTACTGCTTTCAACATATTAACAAAAAGAGTCAGGGAGAACATCTAACTTACTTATACCATGAAAATTAAAATGCCAGTGTACCAAGCATCTGTCCAGTGTTTTTCTGTATGTAAATGAAATTTTAACTACCTACAGTCATCATGAAATAATATTCAATAATTTCCACACGCTTGAGTGACGCTCAAATTTTAAAAGGCTCGTTGACATGGATATTTACATTACCCGGCGGTAAGTAATAAACATCGGGCTTAAGAAAGAGACTGTCGGGCATAATCGGCTAACTTCGGCTTTGTAGAGCGTCGTCTCTTTCGCTTGACAACGACTGACAAATGTATGTATGAATGACAGAGACGACGCTCTACAAAGCCGAAGTTAGCCGATTATGACCGACAGTCTCTTTCTTAAGCCCGATGTGTATTACTTACCGCTGGCGTAATGTACGAGTTTATTAGTAAGAATAGAGGAACTTAATTAAATTTCCCAAAATAGTGCTAAATTGTGAAATATTAGACGACAAAAATAGCCAAGGACGCCCTACGCTTAGATTTAAGGGCACATGCTGAGGACATGTTTTAAAATTCAACTTAGATATCCTGCATTTGGAAGAGTAAGTCAAAAACCGAAAACATGTTGAGAGGTATTGTTCGCAAAGGGTAGCTAGTTCAGGACCAGGTCTGGCTAGTTAAACAGCATACTCGTAGTAGGCAACTACTAAAATGCTGATCTGTAGGGTCCTAAATAATTTTGTCCATGTTTGCAGAGATTATAAGAAACGACGTGGGTCTAGGTTTTTTTCGATCTTTGAGAACTTTTAGTCCTAATTTTACTGGACTGATAGTAAAATATGAATATTATAGAAAAATCCTTCCTTCTTAGTTATAAAACTTAAAAAAAGAAAACAATCAACATTATGGAACGTGCAGAGTGAATTTTTATAACTTAAACGAAGTTAAGCAATATTTAAAGGAAACGTTTGAACTATAAAAAACAAGGGAATTAAACAATTAACTTACTTATTTTTAGTAAATGCAAATAAAATAAAAGTTGTATAATAATTTAAAAATTCCAAAATGCTTCTTCATATTTATTCTCATTATCGGCAAATCAATTTTGAAACAATTTTAATGTTCTTTTAAAAATTTCTGAATTATACGTTTATTTGTTAAAATCTGTATCCTACATTTTTTTCATTCGTTGATTTGAAGATTGTATAAATAAATAATCATTATTTGTTTACTGTTCGATATTGAAATCGTTGTATTATTCTAAATATTAGTTTTAAATTCCAATATGTACATATCAAAATTGCCATCTCTAGTGCTCTAATCACAAGATAATTTGGAAGTTTATATGCAAAAAATATCCAACCAATGGAATAGATTTTTTAAATAATCATTTGAAATATCGAATGAAAGTGCATCTATCGTAAAATATTCAGTGGCGAAATATGCGACTTATATTCGAAAGAAGTAACAAAAAATTTCATTCTCGAAAGTATTCAAAAGAAGGCAAATTGTGGGTTGAATCGTTTATGCATATAAAATGTCTATTTTGTGGATTGTTGCTAACTTCAGTCGATTGTTTGACATCTCACATTCCCGGTGGGATTATTGAAAATGTTTAATAAGAGTTGTCATTTTTGGGTCATAATTCTGAGGGCGTTTTAATGTTATGAAATAAATATTTTCACAAGTGAATCAATTTATCTTAATGCAAAATTTCAATTAAATAAATAAGATGTGTTTTGGACAATTTGCCAAACTTTGCCATTGGGGACCCTTGATTGCACTTGGTTTGTTTTTTAAATTCCTTTTTATAAAATTACTGTGATTCATAACTAATACATTAATTAACATTGTTTTACGTTGTTGTATTTTTAAACATTTCTTTATTATTCAAAAATGCATGTTTCATCTTTGAGGTTAGGATTTTCCAGAAAAATCACTTTCTCGTCATTAGATCTGTGTTGTATAGAACTTTTTGTCTAATTAAGATTATATTTAAATCGTCCAGTATTGTAAACCGAAGGGAATACAATAAACCAATATTACAATCATGATTTTACGTATTTTCCTCCAAAGAAAATGCGTTACACAGTGAATTCGATTTTATTTTCAGGCGATGGTAATAATAACAAATTCATTGACATGGCGCATAAAATACGAAGCCAAACGGTGAAAGACAAGCACGATTTTTCTCTCAAGTTGTTTACTGAGATTCTTTAATCCTAGAACATCCCATGTAGCTATTTAACACTGCGTGAGAGGTATCTTGGTTTTTGTACAAAAGAAGCTCTTTTGTTTGAATAAAAAATATCCATTTATTGTTAAATAATTAAGAGAAGCTTCCAAGCATCATGCATGGATGTGGCCTAATACTTAAATACATGTATGACACATTCAGATATTCTATTTTGATTCCTGATTTTGACCAAATGTGAATCTTTAAGTTAGGCTTTTCCACAGGCAGACTTTTTATTTTATTTTTCTAGTTGGGTTTTTAATATGGCAATATTCCCGCTAGATCATATTGTATATAATGAATATATTTTTTAGGGGTAATAAAAATAGTGACATGGATGACGATGCACTGTTTAAGCATGTGGTGGCCTCCATGGACCTCAGTTGGCTCCACTCTTCATGCTGGACTGTTCCTCTTCCTCGCCGGCTCTACTCTATTCTATTTCTTATCAGCTCTTTCATCTGGACCTGGATATGTTCCTTTGAAATGGAAACCTGTAAGATACATTTAGAATATTTTTATACCTCATTTTAATTTAGAATCTAGCATGCTATAACACATCGATCAATAAGTCCCGGGACTAACCAACAGATGGCGCCTATAATAACAAATCCATACCATTATCAATTAGTACCAACCTTTAGAAGTTACGTGTCAAACTTTTATGACAATCCGACATTGTGTCATTGAACAGTGGTTTTAGTGACACTACTTTTGCTATTTTCAAAACAATGGAAAAAACTGAATTTCGTGTGTTGATAAAACATTGTTTTTTAATGGGAAAAAATACCATTCAAACTCAGCGATGGCTTGAAAAGTGTTATCCGGGCTCTGCTCCATCGAAAAAAACCATTTGTCGGTGGTATGCTGATTGCAAACGCGGTCGTACAGACACAAATGATGCTGAACGCTCTGGTCGTCCAAATGAGGCTGTTACACCAGGGAACCTAAAAAAATCCTCAAAATCGGGATGGAAAACCGCAAAGTAAAGTTGCGTGAGATAGCTGACATCCTGGAGATATCATTTGGTAGTGTTTACACTATTTTGCATGAACATTTGGTCAAGAAAAAGCTTTTTTCGAAATGGGTGCCGCGTTTGCTCACAATGGAACAGAAACAACAACGCATCGATGATTCAGAGCGCTGTTTGGCACTGTTTACGTGAAATAAACAGGAGTTTTTGCGTCGGTATGTGACAATGGATGAAACTTGGATAGACCACTATTCTCCAGAATCAAATCGGCAGTCAGCTGAGTGGAGAGCAACCGGTGAAAGTCGTCTGAAGCGACCAAAAACTCAACAGTCGGCCGGGAAGGTTATGGCCTCCGTATTTTGGAATGCGCATAGTATAATATTCATCGATCACCTTGAAAAGCTAAAAACCATAATTAGCGAATATTATATAGCGTTATTGGAGCGTTTGAAGTTAGAAATTGCAAGAAAACGGCACCATATGAAGAAGAAAAAAGTTCTTTTTCATCAGGACAATGCAACGTGTCACAAGTCGATGGTAACGATTCCCAAATTGCATGACTTGAACTTGTTTCCGCACCTACCGTATTCTCCAAATGTGGCCCCCAGCAACTATTGGCTGTTCGCAGACCTCAAAAAGATGCTCCAGGGAAAGAGATTTGGCTCCAATGAAGAAGTGATTGCTGAAACTAATGCCTATTTTGAAACCAAAGATAAATCGTTCTACACGGCTGGCATAGAAAAGTTAGGAAAGCGTTGGAATGAATGTATCACTCTTGAAGGAGACTATGTTGATGAATAAAGAAGAATTTTGGCAAACAAATGTTTTAGTAGTTAGTCCCGGGACTTATTGATCGATGTGTTAGATTGTAATACACATCAGAAATTACACTGTCATTGATGAAAAAAATGTACTAAAATTAAATAATTAACACATGACTGGGGGGGTAGGTAAGGGATGGAAACATGGGGATGATTTATGTATCATATTAAATGTAAGCACATATGTACCAATGTTGATAATGTAACTTCTTTATGTTATGCAGGAAAGATCGCTGAGAGCGTAAGATGTTTTTGTTTATAAAAAGAATCATGCGATTTTATGAATATACACTTTATTTGAGGTATTCCCCTACGGGGGAGTACTCTCTTAAAGGCATTATATAACTTGTTCTTTTATTATTATCATCTATGTGTAATATTATTCTTAATAGTCTTGATGCAAGCTTCAAGGTATGACTTGTTATTTATCTGATTTAAGATTTTTTTAAATGGGCAACATTTTATTTTTTGCTTTATGATTAATACACTTTTGTCTTGTTTCAGGAAAATCAAAATGACTGCGAATACTTGCAATATTGTGGTGTATGTGAAGGATACAAAGCACCGAGAGCCCATCACTGTCGAAAATGTAAATTATAACATTTTTCTCTAATAATCTTGCATGTGAAAATCTCTTGCTTTATAAAAGTAGTTTAAAATCACATTGTTTTTTATTTTTTAAATATAATCCTTTGTAATTATTAAACATACAAAATAATTGCAATAATCTAAGCATGCTTATATCAAAATTTTTTTTAGAGATAAATTAATTCAAATTGTATATAGTCAACGTTATATTTTTATCTAGTGATTATTTCTTCTATACTTAAAAAATGCATTGTCTTTAAACCAAAACAATTTTATACAGTTGTTATAGTTAATATCCCCGATATATAGACTCAAATTGTTTTCCACACTCTCGTTAGAAACACACGGAACCTTTTACAATTCATTAGTCATATGAATTGTAAAAGTAAAGTATTATACCAATTTGCTAATGACAGTTGTACATTGTAATTGATCAATTATGAGAATACAACAATTTAGTAACTTCAAGTCTGCTTTGGTGATATTTTTAATGTAGATATTTAGATCAGGAGGGTCTTCCGCAATTTCCTTAATCCTAGTTCTTGACTGGGAGACAGATTATTCCATTTTATCTCAAGTATTTTTTTTTTGTTATTTGCCCTATAATTTTATATTCTCATTGTCCTAGGGAGAGATTTTATTTTTTTGCATTCAAGTCTCGAATTGTTGATTGAGATCAATTGATTGTATTTGATTTTTTTTTACATTAGTTTTGTACTATACGTTGTTATTTTCATGCATCATATTTTGAAAGCTATATGTATCCTGAATTGTTAGTTTTTTTATGATGTTGATACTTTATTAAAAGACACTGAAGTGTCGTTTATTTTGTCAATAAATAAATAGGCTTTTTAAAATGATGTGTCACGGTCCTTAAATATTGATTTTATATAATTTGTGGTATAATAATAATATAGCTTTGATGGATCGATTTCAGTAAGTATTTTCTTAAAAATATAATTTTATTCGCTAGGTGGCCGATGTGTAATGAAAATGGACCATCACTGTCCTTGGATCAATGGGTGTGTTGGATGGGCTAATCATTGGGATTTTACACTTTTTTTGCTCTTTGCAGTACTAGGATGTACTCAAGCTACTTATGTAAGTATTTTTGTCATCACATCGTCCTGATAGCCTTTGTTATTATTTATTAAGTATTAATAATTTCTCAATTCCATTATACTCACTCCTCTACTTTTACACTGTGAAGTTTTTGCCAGAAAGCTTCTTTTCTGACCGCTAATGTTTACGACTAAGCACACCTGCTGCATTATCTTATGTTTAGAAGCATTTAAGTCCCCTTCAAACAATGTAAGTGGAAAATTGAATAATTTGTTGTAGAAGACAAAGAAGAGTTTTTATAATTACGAGGGTAGGTCAAATTCGTGGAATGAAAGGGTTAAGGGAGGGGGTGGTAGTGCGCATGCGCATGTTCCGATAATATGACTGATTATTAGTATATTCACCAAGTTTTAGTCTAATTTTGCCAGTATTCTGTAAGATATCATCAGGAGAGTATGTCAAACGTTAGTAATATCCCAAATATGGAAAACATTGAGAATCGTGGCATCATTAAGTTTTTCACAAAACAAGGGAAAATACCTCAAATCATTTTGGAAGAGATGTTAGCGGTTTACGGGGACTGTTGCCCTGGAAAAATGATGGTTTACAAGTGGCATAGTCTTTTTAAGCAAGGGAGAGAGAATCAATTGAAGATGACCTCCGACCAGGACAGATGAGTCTACTTCAAACATCATCAAAAAAGTAGAAAAGCTTGTGCTGGAAGATGCCCGCCTAAACAAACAACAGCTTGCAGAGATGGTTGGAGTATCACCTACAACAATTTTGAATATCCTTCATCAGCATCTAGGGATGTCAAAAGTCAGTACAAGGTGGGTACCCAGAATGCTCACTCCACTTCAAAAACAACTGCAACGCGTCGAATGTTCACGACAGTTTTTGGACCTCTGCAGAAACAACAAAGATGAGATTTTGAGTCGAATTGTTACTGGAGATGAAACTTGGGTTCATCATTATGCCATGAGTCTGAGTCGAAGCAAGAGTCCATGCAGTGGAATAAAAAAGGCACACAGCCCCCTAAGAAGTTCCAGTGTTACAATCAGCTGGAAAAATTATGTCTACAATTTTTATGAAGCCACGGAGATCATCATATCAACCTTTTAAAATTTTTAGGTTTTAGTATAAACCTTCTTTAGTTTTTTCAATATTCAGTACTATTTTGTTTTATCAAAAAGTGACAGATTGACATATTGGCTATAAATAATCAAAATGTGTATAAGTTTTGTCTTCTTTCAGGTTTTAGTGATTTGTTTATACCGTGGTATTAACCGGAATTATTATATTCACTATGGCAGTGGTAATGAACCTCTTGTACAATTGACAGTTGTAACTCTTATGATGAATGTATTAGCACTCGGTTTAGCGATTGGCGTCGTTTTGGCTGTGGGGATGCTGTTATATTACCAGGTAAATTTCATTGTTTACATAAAATAAATTTGAATCCTTCGAACGCGATTCAACCTACTTGAACAGTTCAATGTTTTTTTTCCCATTTTATTAAAATAGCTGATATTTTTTTCTTGTATATATATTTATTTAAATTCTTTGATCTCCTTTTTTTTTTAAACTTTTTCTAAGTAAAGAGAGACTCAACTTTTTGCTTAGGTTTATCATTTATTTGTCTTGTGATGTCTTAAATTTGGTCAAATTAGTCTTATTTATGTTTCAGTTTAAAAGTATAGTTAAAAATCGAACCGCAATTGAGGAATGGATTGAAGAAAAAGCCAACCATAGATTACAAGAGAGAGAAAGCAAGGAAAAGTTCCTATTTCCTTACGATCTTGGTTGGAAGGGAAATATATCTGAAATATGTCGCCGGTGGCCATTAGGCGATGGAATCACTTGGAGTGTCGTAGAAGGATGTGACCAGTACACTTTAACGGTAAAAATTATTTCATTATGTCTAATATAAACCGTTGGCATTTAACTCAAAGTCATTTCACCATTGTACATGTTGACAATACTGTTGCATCAACCTTTTGACTGCCAGCTGAATATATATGTATATACCAATAGGCCAGCCATTGTTCAATTTTTATTTTTTCATTTTGTTAAATAATGATAAAGAATATGTTGTAAATAAAATAATGATACTATATATAAATGTCCTATCAAATTTTGAGGTTTTCCTAATTTTCAATTAAAATTTAGTCTATAAAATCACTTATATAGTTTCAAGATCACATACTAACAGGGTTGACAGGTTTTCAAAAACAAATTAAGATTTTACAAAGATTACAAATAGCATATTAATTGGTTATATTTTTTTATGTTTATATCTAATATTAATACATATATTATAAGCAACTAAGCGTGTGGATCAGTGTTCTCACACATGGTATGTTTCAAAACATGACTAAAAAAAAAAGTTGGACTTTGTACCATTGACATTCATACTGAAATTATTTTCTATATGAACTAAACACACACTTTTGGTCAGATTTTATTTTTTTCTGTTGATGCAAATTTTGGCATAAATTGGACATTAAATCAGCATATCTTTCTCGAAGGTCCTGCTCGGGGATCGAAATTCTATCTATGGGTATGAAAAAGTTTCCTCTAACTGAAGTATTCTGAATGGCACCTAATTTCAGGGGTTTTCAATGTATTATATATGCATTCAATAAACATATATCGATAATGTGGAAAAACATTTTTTTATACCGTTCTTGAAGAATGCTTTGGAGAATACCACACTTATCTATAGCTCCCATAATTTTGATATACTTGAGCACACTTTCTGATTTTATGGTTGCTCCTCATTGTTACAAAAGTAGCAATCGTAATAAAATTTGGTATTTATTTTTTGACAAGGTATTTGAAATATATAGGTGAATAGAGTAAAATATATGCTGTGGGTGCTGATGAAATATATGCTTTAAAAAGGGGTGGTAGTCTGAAAAGTTGTAGATGATTCAACATGCAGAAAAGGTTATTATTAAATAAATTTTGTTGGTTCGACATCTACATAAGAACTGTTGTATATTAGTCATACATAATGAACAAAGACATTTTTTTAAACTAATGATGCATTCTGTACATGGATGACCTTTTTGTATACACAATCTTTTAGTGAAGTGTACTTGAAAATTACAAAATTATAATCAGATATAATAATTTAATATTTATTATGAACAAAATATATACAGTATTAAATTTACAAATATTTTTTAGTGTATGCAATGGAAGAAAATGTAAAGATCTATTTAAAAGCATGTCATCCTATGTATGTATTGTTGCAAAAAAATCTTAATAATCAATAAATAGATTTATAATTTGAATATTAAAATGTAACATTATAGAAAGAGCAGTTAAAACAAAAAACGGAGAAGAGGGAACGTGCACGAGTTTATAGTATACAGAGAGGAGTGCGCGGTGGCTGGTGTCCTCTGTCAGCTGGCCTGAACACCATCATTCGACCACCCTGTAATGATGAGCCACGTATTGCCCTGCAGCAGGGAAACTATGTGGCTGTTACAAGATGGAGGAAGTAAGTTATACTAATTTTTGTCCAGTGCTAATGATTTCTACATCATCCTGTATGAAGGAGACTACGTGTCTATTCTCTCATAGCATCCATTAGTCGACAAGAGTCAATGCAAGATGCAGCATTCCTTTTAATATGAGGGTGGATCAAATATAAACGACTTTTGTTTTAGACCACGTAATTTTACACGGAGCGCGTGGGGCCGCCTCGAGGAGTGTTGGGTGGGGATATCAGGAATGGGGAGAGCGGTCGGCCGTCCTCGGCAAATTCCATCATTAGTATGGCACAAAATGTCTGACAAAGAGGTGCACTCGTTAATTGCGCACCGCATAATTATCAAGATTCTCGCTCGTGAGGACATAAAACCTGCCAAAATTCTACAGAGACTGACGGCACAGTTCGGGGATCAAACACTGTTAAGCCATGTATTTGCCTGGCATAAGGAGTTCATGAAAGGCCGTGAAGGGGTCGAAAACGAGACCCATGATCGTCGCTCACGGATGAGCATTACCGAACATAACATTAACGACATTCGTGATCTTCTGGAAGGCGACCGACGTTTGACGATTTCTGAAATTTGTTCTGAGGTAAGAATAAGTTATGGGAGCACTTAATCCATAATCACAAAGGACCTAGGATTCCGTAAAGTGTCTGCTCGATGGGCCCCACTTCGACTGCAGAAGAAAAGTTAGCACGTTTGTACGTCTTGGCGCGGTTTGCATAAGAACGGAACGCATTTTTGAGTCGCATCGTTACCTGCGATTAAACTTGGGTACACTATACACTACACGCCCGAGTTGAAACAATCCAGCATAGAGTGACGAAAGAAAGATGAGGCAGCCCCTATGAAAATATTTAGCCAAGATAGAGACCGACATCAGAAACAACCCTTCGAATCTTAGGAATCATGTAATGAATAGAAAAACGAACAAAACTTGCTTCAAATCTATGAAATTGGGATACAGTATAATCTAAGCCCCCCAAAAGATTAGTTTACCTAGATTCGACGGCTAAATATGACCTAAAAAATATTTAACAGTTCATCAGACAGCAGAAGCATATCGCTCCATTCTATTTCTAAGGAAAAAGTGTTGAAAAGCATAAATTCCTTACAAACTGAAAAGCAATCGGATCAGATGGGTTATCAGCCGAAATTTTCAAAGTCTGCGGAATACGTGTGTGATCCCATTTACTACATATTTAACTTGAGCATAAACACCAAGACATTTCCCGTAAGCTGGAAGACAACCAGGGTCTGTCCTATCTTCAAATCGGGAGACCCGTTAGACTTTCACAATTACAGACCTGTAGCTGTTCTCTCTATGCTTCTAAAAACATGACTGGAACACCCTCCCTATAGCCCTGATCTATCGCCCTGCGACTTTCATCTCTTTGAGCCACTGAAAGAAGCTCTGGGAGGCCAACGATTCAACGACGACGATGGAGTCGAGAGGTTTGTGCGTAATTGACTGCTGACACAAGCTACTTCTTTTTACGATGACGGGATAAAAAAACTACCGATCCGCTGGGAAAAATGCATTTTTAAAGCAGGAGATTATGTAGAAAAATGATGTGTACTTGGTCTTTTATATTTGATCCACCCTCATATTTGGCAGGATGGTTGTATATAGCAACATTTCTTGCTGTTATTATGAAGAACAATTCTTGATCTGCATAGTTGAACACAAAAATCACACCTTTAAGATGATTCGAAGATTTTATCTGAAGTTGGTTGCTTTTCATACTGCCTCTTCTCCAACTGCCTCAGTTAGTTTATGGACTGATTCCATAGAGGTATCTTGAAACATTTTTCCCATTTGATATATCATCCATTTTCAATAGTCCTGGGCAAGAGGCTTCCTCTTGTCAGAGTCCGTCTTGGGTGCAAGTCTAATTGTTGGATGGTCCATTGGAGAATATATTGTCATAACATTACAAGATGGAATACAAATTGTTTATAGCTGCACAGTACTGAGGAACCTCACATTGCACTACAGCAGGAGACTATGTGTCTGTCAGAAGTTCCAATAAATAAATTCAATTGGAATGATATAATATATCAAAGTGGAATCTAATCCCTCTTGTCAACAATGGATGACAAGTCTACTAACTCCTAAACTACGGATGGAAAAAAGTTGGCATAGATTTTCCATTACACACAATAGTAGTTATATTTTGTACTGTTTCTTTATATTTAGTAAATATTATTGTATATACTTGTATAGGATCTGAAGTGGGGAAAAATATAAGATTTTATTCTATCATGTTGAACAAATCTTTGCTAAACCTACCATAGATTTTAGACATTAGCACTTGGGATATCTATGATGTTGAGTTCTATAGTGCTGGAATAAAAAATGGACAATTTATTTTTTACTTGAATACAGTTTTCAACAGCTGCTTTCTCCTGTTAGCAATGAGTAGCAACTAGTTTTACCCTTTTTTATTTTCAAGTAAAATGTTTAAGAATAATGTTTTTTCTATACTCTTCTTAAAAAATGCATATGTAAATATGCGTTTTTTAAAAACGCTTTTTCAACTCTTTTTACCCAATTCGGGATGTTCTCAGTCAGTGAACAATGATAAGTTTATCATTGCTCACTGACTACATTAATTGAGAGTGCAATGAGATTGAATATGTTCTAGAAGTGCAATCACAGAAAGCTCATACTATCAAAATTTGGAATAATACCATGTTCCACAAATAAGAATATTAATTTTATATATTGATAAATATTTTGTATAATCTTATACTTTAAAATAATTAAAATGTTAAGGAAAAAATCCTTGAAACCCTACTTTTTTCAAAAAAATCTATCATAAAATTGTATCTGGACCAGGGAATCTGAGTTTATTTGTTCTCTCAGACCCTCAGATGTTCACAGTGTTTTGGGCACTCGCATACGAGATGCACTACTAAGTCCACAAATAAAACTTAAAACAAATTGTTTACCAATTCAAATATGGGTTAATTAAACTTCTAATTATTTGATTACTAACATCCTTTTTAGAAACATTTTAAAAGATATTTTATCTTAATTTTCAGGTATTGGTTATTTGGTGAAAAAATTGACGAAAGTAAGTGCAGATCAGGGAAAAATAGAGTGAGAGGATGGTTCCCAAGATGTGCAGCTACAGAAGTCAGTGGTGATGTTGTTGAACTATATGAAGCGTATGAGAATCAGACTGATAGCAAAAAGGAACTTTAGTATTTCAAAAAGTTTCATTTGAAATTGTGTGTACTAAATAATATATTTGTTAATTTAATCAATGAAATTATTGAATGTTTAAGTTTATGGTTTTTATAAATGCATTGATAATCTTGTGAAGTGAAATATTTTAATTCACATTTTTTGATGATTTTTTATAATATGTTACAAACACTGTTAGTAAAAAGATAAATGTTAGCATGTCTTGTTCTTGACAGTAAAAGTTGCTTTCCAATTCATGTCTTAAGTTTGAATGTAATATATGTAAAAGTCTAAAAATCCAGACCCCCATGATTTGGACTTTTTTAAATTTCCAGGTTTTTGTCCTCAGTGGTGGCAATTTTTGGGCTTTTGTGTGTTAGAAACATAAGAATTCCACAAAACATCTTCCCACATTAGGTCAAGAATGAATAATCTACCAAAATTTGCCAACTCATCTCTTATTTATTCTTCATTAAATTTCAATAGTGTTACTTGAAAATCTAAAATAACTGGACTAATTATTCGATAACAATCTTGCCTTTTTACTGTAATCACATTTAAAATAAATGGTGGCTTAGACTTTAAATGTCCGATGTCTTCTAAGAGGTCAGAAGTTGTTCACTGGCGCATAAACAAGGGGAGAAACCGTAAAATAATGCAGCTTCACCCCGAGTCAGCTCCCCTAAAACCTTCCACAACCCTGCAAGACGTGCTGGGCTCAAGCTTGCCGTCTAAATAGGCGACCATTCGGGCCGCCGAAGCTCTCTCGACCCTTCTCCTGGGTGAGGTCGAAATCACAGAACTCAGGGAGCCCGAGTTTGAGACAAGTAATGGTGAAACCATCTCTCTGTCTCACTTCCCCTCAAGATCGCCAACAACGAGGAAGCCAGTGAGAACCCCCTCGCCCCCCACCGATCAGCTTGAGACACAAACGAGGAAGTCAGTCGACTCTACCTTGCCACATCCCCCCAGAAATAGGAGTTATTTTTGAAAACTCCGACTATCACCCCTGCCCCTCGTCCATTCTCACCAGTCCAGCTGGATTGTTCCGGCATGGACTGGCAGACGGCCTCAAAGGTCACCCGAGAGCCCTACAATGGAGCCATGGGCTCCTTTCAAACCAACCGTTTCCAAGAAGCAGAAAATGCCGAGCCCATCGAGCTCAAGTGAATTATTTTTTGCATTATTATTATATACTTAATAAATTGGCATGTATTGAGTTTTGAGAGCATTTTAAGCGATAACGTAAGTACAATCTTTATAAGATGCTGTTCAACAGACCTGTCAATTATAATTTCTTAAGTGAATAAAAAACTTATTTGAGATGTCTTTTCAAATAAAGAGGTTCTTTCTTTCAGGGTAATACAATTATTTTTTAGACAGGGTAATCTTAAATGTGAATATTATCAAATATTGAGTTTCTTTCTATTCATTCAGTTTAAATAATTTTATGTTTCATCTATACATCACAAAGATCATCACACTTTTGTTCTAAGGCATCTACATTATGGTAATATAAGTATGTTTTGCAAATTCTAATTCTATGATACAATTTCATGAAAGTGGGAGAGCACCTTGAGATTAAGCAGTTTTCTTTGATTCATTTTACAAATCTCAATACAATTTCATGAAAGTGGGAGAGCAGCATGAGATTAAACAGTTTTCTTTGATTCATTTTGCAAATCTCAATAAAAACATAATTTTTAACACTTCTAAAATGGATCAAGTCCTCCTTTACTCTGTAGTTCTTATTGGTATGGTTTGAAATAATTTTTTTATGAATTTTTAACATTTGTTACATTTTTCTAGAAAATATGATGAAAAAAATACTTACCTTATTAGCTGTGTCATAACATTCAAGTAACATAGTAGTGTTTTGAAGTAACATATTACAAGTAGGTGTAAAAAAGAACATAGCTACTTTATAGTAAAATGTAGCTGTAACAGTGCTACTTTTTTAAAGTACCTTTAACAAAACTATAAAATACATATTCAGAGTACAGAAGACTTATGCATCCATCACTCAGAGATTTGATTCAATCACAAATATTAAATGTTCTCATATAGGTATCAGCTAATTATTATGACTTTTTTACACTAAATATGTGAGTTAGGTAATCTTTTACCTTTGAAAATTTTCTACTTATTTTCTAAGCAGAATATGAATTTCCCTGAGGAAAACACATATTTTCTCTGTTCCCTTCATAATATGAAGGATATATACCAAATTGAAAGGATCTCGGCTAAAAGGTGTTACTTTCAAATAAAAAAATTTATATCATGGACAAAAAACTTCATAATCATTATATGATTATGGAGTTTTTAGATGTTAACAGCATGAATGCTATTAATATCTAAAAGCAAGGGAAAAACAAAAAGAAGAAACAAAACAATATTAAAACAGCACTTCTGGGTTTGTGTGCAGAATGGTTCAATGTCACAGTACTTACTACACTATTGGGCAGTTTGTTTCTCAGTTAGCAAAACAATATACTGTACGTAATTCATTGACTGCGAAAACCGTATAATATATTTTGTGGAAATTATCTTATAATTATTGCTCAGAATCATTTGAAATAGTTTTTAGCAACTATTCAATTATTTAAAGTTTTATAAAAATTATTCAGTATTTTCATGCTCTTGTAAAATTAACAATTTAATCCTTTTAACCTGGAATATATCAATATTATGATTGGCCTGACATTAGTGTTTTGGTAACTAAATACACACTTTATGAGTTTCTCATCAATTAATAAAGAAATCAGACAAAATTATTGCTGTTTTTTGTTTGAATTATATTTTGTTAATATTCCATAACATCAAAAGATAATTATATTTTTGTAGTTTATTCTTTTATATCTTGCTTACCTTTAGAAAGTTTATTCAGAGAAGACTTAAATTTTTACAGAAAAAAACAATACTTACTTATTTATTTTCTTTTTAAAGAAATATCCAAAATCAAAAATATTTATTTTTGTTTCTTAATGTTTTATTTTATTTCAATGGTCAAATGACCTTTTTGATAAAAAAAGGTTACAAAAAAAACAACAAATAAAAAAATTAACATTGACATGATAGCAGTATTATACAATAGAAAAAAGATGAACCTAACATAATCACAAAGCATACCTATATTATTTACTCAATTCGTATCGGCAAGAATAACTTCTTCACTTTTGCAAGTAATGTGAAACTTCATACAATGTCCATATTTGATTGTCTAATCTATATGGACTTTTATAATTGATTTTCATTTTATAACGATTTAACTATAATCAATTTTCGTGCAAAGTTGGCTCTATTTAATTTTAATTTCTTTGTTGCTAAAATATTTTGTATAAGGTTTTAAAACGTGTTTCTTTCTTTATATTATAATTATGAAGTTTTGAAGTGCTATTTTCTGTATGTAAAATAAGAGATGTAAATCATTTACCTAATATATTTTTTTACCAATTAAACAAATACCTCTAGTAATATTGTAAAATGTTTACTAAGTTCAGTATAAATAAATACATGGACCCAATTAAAATTAATTTGAAATAGGGATTATTTAAGCATAAACAATTATTATTTTGATAATTTCTAATAGAGAACTCCTAATTATATAACATTAAAATTTGGAAATAAAATTAACATTGCTTTGAATATTTTAAGAAAACATTCTTTAAATTACAATTTTTTTAGAAACTTAAAACGTGTTAAATTTTCTTTATGTGTATGTCGATTAATTGAAAACAGTTTTTGCATATATTGCAGTTTGGTTGGATTAAAATATAGGATCAAATGACATTTTGAAGGCGTTGCAGCTTTCATCTTCAAGGGGGTATAAGATAATATTACACGTAGATGGAAGCTGTACACTGCACTCTACAATGCTTGCACTAACCACTATGTGCATTTTCACATAGAAGTCACAAGTGCAAGTGCCTAATTTGACAGTGCACGTGTTCATGTTACGGTCATGAGCGCAAGTAACTAAATGGGTGGAAATACACATATGTGTTGACTAAAACATATTCAGTTTTTCTACACATATGCTGATGTGGGGAAGTATCTAATCTAATGGCTGGACCCACCACGCTTATCCTTACATAAAAAAAAATTAATATTTTGAATGTTAATAATAATGGATTGGAATCCTGAGCTAGAGCACCCTTGAGGAGTGTTTGCTTTCTAAACAGTGTGATATAATTTGTACTTTTATTATTCCCTATATTTGCTAATATTTTCATATCACCTGGAGGATGAGTGCTCCCAAGGTCCCATTCGAAACGTCAGCAATCTTCTAATCCAACTGGGTACTGCACTAAATCCGAAAATTCTTTTGAATTTAAAAGAAGTTTTACAGAAAAAATAAGTTTATCATGATATTGTTGTTTACAGTTGTATCTCTTTTATTCACTGTAAGTTGTGTAGATATGCTCAATAGTACCTGTTATTTAAACATATGATAAAGTTTTTTATGTTACATTTAATATTTTCGCAGGAAGTATTATACAACACATGTTTCAAGTTTTCTTGCCAAATACTTGTTTATCTTCTCTAGACGAAGTTTCAGTGATATCTCATATCAAAATTTAGTTCCATGAATGTTGCACTGTTTTGGAATTCATTTGAGGTTTTATTTCTATCAATTGCGGCATTGTTACACTTGTTAGGTTTGTAACGACATCTATCAGCATGTTTTTATCTACATATTTATTTATATTTTATTTTAATTATACTTAAGGATACATATACATTCAATTAATTTTATTATAAATTCAGGTTTAACTTGAATTCATTGTACTTTTAATCTTAAACTATACTTCAGTTTTGTATAAATAATTTTATTTTAACTTGATGTTTTTTCTCAAATGAATTAGGTTTATTTGAAAATTGTGAATTAAAATACAATATTATTTAATTTCGTCACAAATCTATGTGTTGTCTTCTTCGTCGTATTCTCAATATTGAACTTAGCGCACCGCCTTCCTGGTCAAGCGCCGGTCCTGTTGAATGCAGTGTTTAAAGAGGATCCTGTTTATTTCTTTATTTGGCCTGTCCATCTTATAGGACACATTCATCTTGCTCATTTTCCTTTACAAAAAAATGCAGAACAAACAACAAAAACGCAAGAAAAATTCAATTAACCAAGGCAAAATTCGTGAACTGTACGACCTCAACACATCGCCAGAAACACTACTATTAAAAATTAAAATATTACATGACCTTACTAACAAAAGTAAACCTCAATTTCTTGGTTATGAAAAAATCCTTAACTAATGAATGTCATGATATATCTAATAATTTTAATTTTTATATTGTTGTTGGTATTATTAGTCCTGCACATGACATCTGTTAGCTGTCAAACACATATGCACAAATTTATTAATATTATTTATGAAAACTGTTTAAATCCATATAATGTCATTTGTACTGATCCATATAGATGTTAGAATTTTTTCTAAATCATAAAGCATTGTTTGACATTTGTATGTAGGCAAGAATATTGCTGCAAATTTATCGATTTTAGATAAATTTGCAGGACGTGAGACTGGCAGCGAAAGGTTGTTTAAGTTTTTGTCTTATGGACATATGTGAAAATGAAAGAATTACGTTTTTATTTATTTTTTGGCAACAAATACATATTATTGGTTATTTTTCTTACATTTTTATCATTATCTATGTCACTCAAACCACATGTCTCATCTAGTGGGCTCATTAAATGACTATGGGACAGTGTCAATTAAAAATTCTAAAAAAATAACTATTTTTTGTAAGCCTGATTATAGAATACATAAACACATTTTTTTCTTAATTTTTTACTACCTTTTTCATATTGTTCTTTTTATTATCATTAGTTTATAGCTGGTCTTATTAGCATGAGCGTTTTATATTATATTTATTCATTAAAAAAAATGTTTTGAACATATTTTATGTCAAGTTATTTCTTTAATATCCTTCCTGAATATAAATAGTCCTGCCAATATTTATAATATTCTTTATCGTCTTCTTCATGACTGGATTACCATAGTTAGCTGCACAATTCTAAAACAATACTTGACTATTCCCTGCCATCCTTGACGCTATTATTACATTTATCTCCATTGGTTTGGTCACTTTCCGGTCACTTTCCAGTCAATTTCCTCTTGATTTGGTCACTTTACCTCATCTGTGAGCAACATCTTCATCTGCTTCCAGGAACAATATTTTTTTTAGCTTTCAGGACCTATTAACATTGAATATTGTAGAATACATTTTGAACAGAAGGACAAGTCTTTGTTTGATTTTCAGTTCCTCTTGTTTTGTGTAAATTTACTATCTATGTGATAAAGTTACAACACTCGCACACGTTTAGTGCGCACAAGTTTGTTACCAGAAAAACTCGAACCAAACTGGTATTCTTATTTACATTTTTTTTGGGTACTATTGGGAATTTAACCCGAAACTCTCGGCTGAAAGACCAGTGTTTCACGAACTAGGCCAAGGAAAGTTACTTATTTGTAAGTTTAAACAAATCTGGAATTTTTTTGTGAGAATGGCCAAATAATGGTCAGCTGTAACATCGTAACTAATTGATAACCATAGATTGAATATAAAGTGTACACATACTATAACAATAGATTGTGATTTACATTTAAATAGTTGTGTATTTCACAAGTCACAAGAAGTTTCAGATTTATCATATAAATTTATTTTTGTCATTCATTTTAGTGGAATGTAAACATTTAACATTACAAATATTTTGATCTTGTCTTTGCAGTTCAAGATTCAGCCTGTAGTTTCAATTAAAACATTTTTTATTTTATCAAATAACATATTTTATAGATACTTTGCTCTCAATTTTTTTTATTGTGTATAAAATATTTTTTATTAAACTGTTCTTATTTCCTTAAAACAATATAAATAAATAAACTGATTTTTTAAACATAAGGAACAATTCTTCATCAAATAAGTTAATTTTATTAAAATTATGTATATTTATTATTTGCAATATTATTTATATATTGCCGTCATAAAAAAAATTATCACACTAAGTGTTAGTGTTATTATCACACTAAGTGTTTGTAATTATCACACTAAGTGTTTGTAATTTTTCTGCTAAGATGATCCAAATATCAATAAAAATTGTTGTTTTAAGACTGTATTACTTCTAAAAATGAAGAAATGATAAATATTAAGTTGTAATGGACGATCCTTACGTAAAATAATCCGTATGTAAGCTATATTGATATTACAGTATAACTCGAATTCAAAATCTAGAGGACAATGAAAAACTCATTTCATATTGATAAAAATCCATGTAAATCGAAATTTAAAAAGAAATATTCTGCTCACAAATACTGATTAATATCTATCTATCTATCTGGTCCCTAGATAATTGGGTCATATGGCCATGATTTAAAATTACTTCCTCGCATCTAATTTTTTAATTAATGAATTCAAATTTTTAAATACCGGGGTTTGATTAGTGAGGTTATACTGTGTTATGATTCACCGTAAAGTTAATAAAATTATTGATTTAAAATATTTCAAAACATTGTTTTTAAAATGGGTGAAATTTAAAAAGGGTGATTCTTTCAGGTCACCTATGCGAAACTTGCATTCAACCTAAAGATGTTGAGTGTTGTTCTAGTTCATTATAGAAACTAGTGTTGTAAAGTCTAAGATATTTTAGTGACTATTTAGAACTAAAAGATATCATTTTTAATATTTCATCATTCACAAAGATAATTTGAAAACTCAATTCTAAGAAAAATATTTATGTATTTCGATTTGTGGAATTAAATTATTACAAAATTCATCATATATTTATTTTCTAAGAAAATCACAATGGAACAAATTAATACATTTTGACATATAATATTAAGACCTAAAATTGAGAACACAGCGATTCTGTAATGAAATTTAAAAAAATTATCAATCTTTAAATTCAAATTGGTGTGGTTCTTGATAAATTAGTCTAAATTGTGAGTTCACGCCATGCTTTTAATTTTTTTTATTTTTAGAGTGTTTTAATGCCAAATTATTTGATAAGTCATAAGACAATCGATAAGTTGATTTTTTACTGAAAAAGAGGGCAAGAATGTAAAAACAAATCAAATAATTTGCTTCGTGTAGATTGTAATGAGAAATATTAACTATAACAATTTATTTTTTTAAATACAGAAATGTGTAATGTAACATCTACAATATAAAATCTATTTTTATCCATAAGCTTTTTTCATATAAAATATTTCTGTTTTCTAAAAATAAATTATTTTTAAATTATATTCTAAAATAAAATGTATTTTATTCTAAAAAAAAAAAATATTTATAATCACAGGTATCCCTCATTTTATGTGGTTAATTAATTCTTGGAAATATTGTGTAGTTAGAAAAATGCGTAAAGTTAATAGATTTTATCGTAAGATAAATATACTGAAAAATGTACGACAAAATAAAGATAATACGAATAATATGCTACTAGCTCTACACCGCTAGTGAGACTGAATAATGAACGCTGGTCACACAACTTCATCGCTTTCAGGGTGATTGCGACATTAAAATTGACTTTTTATAAAAAAAAATCTTATTTTATTTGAATCCTGTAAATAGGATCATGTACTATATAAGGTGGGATACCTGTATTTTATTAAGAGAAATATTTTTGTAATTGAGTATTTTCTGCAACATTTTTTGCTTCATCACATAGGAAAATTAATTTTCTTAACAGACATATACTAAAAAGAACAATACAAATTTTACCTTACTCCTCTTTCATTGTTTTTGATAATCAAACTTCACCATCAAAAAAGTCAATGGAAAGGCCTATTCAACTATTCATCCAAATCTGTCATCCAATACTTTAATTACTCATAATAGCGATTTATAATTAAGAACAATGAAGGAGGTATAACTAACAAGGAAGTAAGGATTGACGAGTGATGTACTTTTGCATATATTTATATATAGCACAAAAAATTGTAATGAGTTTCAGGTATGTATGAAAGTTTGTTTAATATTTGAAAAGTAAAATAATATTAGTTTTATGTTCAACATATAAGTTATGCTATTAAATATCTGTAGTCAGTGATAAAGTGTAAAATTGACATGTGTCCAAAACCAATCAATATTAAATTTTGGACACAATATGTTGCACAAAAGATGTTCATGATATAATTTGAGGATGTTTCTTCAGTTAACAGCAAAATATTGTACCAAACTTCTTAAACTGTAAAATGTTAGTTTAAACATATCAGAAACTGACCAGAGACCACATATTTAATTAAAATTTTAAATATTCAGTTATTTTTTAGATTTGGACTTGTCATTTACAGTTCGCTCCATGTACAATAAATCCTTCTTCTTTAACCCTTTCACTGCCAAAGTACTTGAAAATGCCAGGTGATTTTTATTATTTATAAAAAAAATATAAAAATCACTGAAAAATAAAAAAATAACCATACTTTCAAGAGAAACAAAATCACATAAAAGTAGTTCAAAACTTTATTATTCTTATTTGTTTGGATTATTCTAATTTCTTCCTAGTACTAACACAGTTTTCCCTAAAATTTACTACCAATATAAGTGATTTTATGGGTATTATTTTACAACTGGAATACATAATACAATGAAATAAAATTAATGCTATAGCTTTGTGTTTTTTACTTTATGAACATTTATGCTTTCCTTCACATAATCCACAAAACCCCTTTTAACACTTGAAACACATGAGGTTTGTTTTTTTTACTGGTTGTTTTACTGACATTTTTATTACTACACAGAGCACATCTTTGCAAATTGCAACCTGGTCGTTTTTTCTAAATTGACGCTTGGAGTAAACTTACTGGTTACTATAGGTTTCCAATTTTTTTTTACTAGCCATTCTTGTTCTATAACTTCTATTATTGACACTGAACTTGAGACATGACATAACTTTACGAGGGCTGCTACTTAAGTTTTGAGATATGGCAACACCAGTGTAGATACGTCAAATCTGACATCAGTATCGTAAAGTTTGACGTTTTTAATGGTATACGTGCTCAGAAAGTTACAGTCTTGCACTTAATTAAGTTAAATATAATATAACTCCAAGTATTATAAACACGAGCGCCGCGGCAAAACAATCTACAAATACTGACTTGAAAGCATATTTGTTGCGGGAGTTACGGAGCGATCACGATCCTGCTCCTGGCATTTTTAGCTAGTGTTATGAGGAATGTGGTCATGCTCCTTGGCTCTTAAAGGGTAAGACGATCCACCTGCAAAATAATGATTCATATGCCTTTTCTTCATCGATGTTATGTAAATTTTCATTACTTTTTTTTATGAAAATGTTAATTATGATTCTTTCAATATTCATGGTCTAATATTAAACATAATTTAACAATATATGCACTGGTTGTCAGGTAATTATTTTATTTAATGCTACAAAAAAAAGCGCGACACAACTTCCTTATTCTGGTGCTCCTTACACTTCTGAATCAATTTTAACTCAGCTTTTGAAATTTTATAGCTGCTTAGTCACATTTTTATTGATCTCCATATCCTCAAATTTCTTTCCTTTCAAGGGCGATTTCTGTTTTGAGAACAGCCAGAAATCGCAGTTAGCTATGAATATGTCAGGATTCCATAAAGGATGACAGACTTATATAATGGCCTAAATTTTTAGATGAAAGAAATTTAATACTTTGTCTTATTGGACACATTCCTCCTGCTTGCTTTATTTGAACTCTCCCTGTGATCACCAGCTTCTCCATACTTTCGTCATTCTTTCTAGTAATAAGTCCAACAAAGTATATAAGGATTATTTTGTATGTTGTCAAAAATATTTCTAATTCTTGTATAATTGTGATGTTGGTGCATCCTGCAGTTCATGGGATATGGATTATTAGTCTCATAACATATCTCGACATCTATCAGGTTTTTTTTCCATTTTTCTCATCGTTTATGTATCATTAAAGAAATTTAATTTTATTTATTTATACTAAATGTTTCTTTGTACTAAATTTTATTCATACCTGTATTATAACTTTAAAAAACTATCGATAGATGATTCATGTACAACTTAAAAACATTGAATGCATTTTAATTGACAGTACAAAAAATATTCATCAAATAACTAGGTAAATTCTGGGGATATGTTTAATTTTAATATGGACAAGAAAGAGTTATTGAAGTTTCTATTATACTATTTACAAAATAATAAATAGTATTAAATTTAAAATAGTAATATAAATATTTTTTCATGTTTTGTATAAAAAAGCACAAATATTTTTTAATACTGTTATTAATTAAACTCCTCAAGGAAGCTCTAACTCGGGAAATAAATCTACTGTTGTTGAAAGAGGAAAAATATTACAAAAAAATAAAATAAGTTGAGTGTAAGCATAGGAAGGTTGTGGCTGCGCTATTGGGAATGTTTAGTGTGTGTTATTATTTCTGTTATTATTTAAAAAAATATAATTGTTGCACATTTTCTGCTTTATTTTGTGTTTATGGTCTAAGAGTTTTTTTATAATCTTAAAGTATGTATTGTAATACTTTGTTGCACTATTTTGTAAATATTTTTAACTTGGATATTTTTCCAAAATGTGAGGTATTTGAATTTTATGAAAATTTTCATCATGATTTTGAGCAATCGTATAAAAAAATAAATTTCATTTGATTTTCTTTTACAGTCTTGTTTTATTTCATTATACCTTTGACTATATATGGAATTTTTCTGGTTTTACTTTATGGTTTTGTACAAGAAAGTAAACATGGTTGGTTAGGACTATCCCGACTTGTTTGCGGTTATAGCAAAGTTATAGCATTTTTATGTATATAACCTGACAAGCTTATTTATTGTCATGGGCAACTTTCTTTCATCCAACTAGGAAACCAGACTAGGACCCTGTTTTTTTGGCTATAGTAGGGAATCAAACACAAAATCTCTTGAGTGTTAATGTCTCTTGAACTAGGCTTTGCAACACTGAATCAATATTAAACTTACAAACAAACTACATGAACTTTGCAACACTGAATCAATATTAAAAAAAGACAGGTAACTTAGCAATCTGACTCAAAAGAAAAAATCGTAACCAAGCTTTGTTGTTCTGTAAAGAATATGTTTTGATGCTTCTTCATATTAGTTGTATAAGGTCTTTTAGAGTATTGAATTGCATGGTTTGGCTTATGATGGCAGCATTCTGAAAACGCTGCAGTTTTCATCTTTAGGGCTTGTTCGTAGTCAACTTCACCATAAGTGGATGTGTAGATGGATACTGCTTGGCTTACAGCAAAGTCTCAACCGTAACATGAACACATGGTTCCATCCCATCATGGGAGAACAAGCGTACGGCTTCTACAAATGGGAAAGTTATTAAGTTAATTTTCATTTACTTGTTGCTTTGATTTGACTATGGAGCACCTTGCTGATTTGGGGTGGAATTCATCATCTGAGTCAATATTGTTTGGATTTACTACCTTGATCAAAAAGTTTTAGGACCGGCCACCGTGTGGCGCTGTCAGTCACCCGATTGGAATTGTTTTTTTTTTGTTAGGTTACCACATCTATCATTGACACTTCCCTCTAAATTTCAGCGTCATAGCTTGACATTTGTAAAAGTTACGCTGTACTGAGTACATCTACCTTTGTGCGTGTTTTCGATTTTTTACAAGTTTGAAAATGGCGTCAACTGTGCATCAACGAGTTTGCATCAAATTTTGTGTGAAAAACGGATTTAACAGTCCGCAGACCTTGGAAATGTTGGAGAAGTGTTTTTTGGTTGCTCGAACGCTTCAGAAGTGGTCATGAGTCGGTCGAGGATGACGAACGCAGTGGCAGTCGAAAACCGATGAAAACATCGATAAAATCAAAGAAATATTGGCCGAAAACCGCAAATTGACCATCACAGAGTTGAAAGCGGACTGGAACATCGCTTATGGATCCACTCAAGACATTTTGGTTAGTGATTTGGGCCCCAGACGTGTTGCTGCAAAACTGGTGCCGAAAGACTTCAATTTCATGCAAAAAAAGGACCGCGTTAAAATCGCGAAAGATATGATTTCCATGAGTTTTTGACCAAAAACAACACGACTACTATCCATCAGCCTTTGAATTCACCTGATCTGGCTCCCTATGACTTTTTCCTTTTCAACCGACTTAAAAAACCGCTTCGCGGAACGCGTTACAGCACCCGAGACGATGTCATGAAAAAATCGAAGACGGCTCTGGACATACCAAAAATTGAGTACCAGCGGTGTTTCGAGGATTGGATCAAGCGCTGGCGTAAGTGCGTTGCAGTCGATGGGGAGTACTTTGAAGGGGACCATATCGATTTTGATGAATAAAGTCCTAAAACTTTTTGATCAAGGTAGTGTATATATTATTATTGTTTCTTTGATGAATCGAACATTTCAACTTAGAAACACCCTTGCGCATTGATAGCATGTCATTAAGACACACTTTTTGGTATAAATTGTAGTATCTTCACATCAGTAGTACGTCTGCAAGAACCAGAAGCCATGCCAAAGACTATCATCATTGCCTTATTGAGCTGCATGGGTCCAAATGGGGGCACAATACTCAGCTCCGGAATGCTTTAATTTCATCACTCATGCACATAGTGGGCAAAACACATCTGCAGCTAGTTTTGGTTTACTTATAAAGGATGTTGAGTCGACTGCTACTTTTTCTTTGGAGGGCGGTTAGGTGATGCCAATATCTCAGTGTCCTGTTCACAGTTACTCCTAGATACAGAGGGTATGATGGGACATTTGTCACTCTTTCTCCAGCACACAACCACCAACCTGTGTTTTGATATAATAATGACATAGAATGATAAATCCAATTGGGCTGATTATAAACACTAAGGCAGTTTTTAAAGACCATTGTCTCTAATTACTGGATAGTCTATTTTCTTAAAACATATGTTTGACGTTTTTATAAAACTCATATTGTTTTGTGTTTTAGCTTTTTTCTATAATAAATTAAACCAGAATTTTTATTCATGAAGTTTTTATTATTTTTAGTTACACAATATGTTAATGCAATGAAAAAATATTACAATTATAAGTAAAAAATGTCTTAGTACATAATATGAAAGCTCTCATACAAAAGTTGCTAAGAAAAATCATAAAAGTTTAAACAATCATTAAAAAAAATCTGTGGTTTCACTTGCTTTGTTTCTAACATAAATAATTTCACAAATACATGTGAACTAATCTCGGTCCAATCTTATGAATAAAATCTTAATAAATAACAGTAAAAATGCTCAAAGGAATGTATTTTCACCATTTAGTTAATGTATGATTTATGAGATACATTTGTTGTCAAATAATTTTGAAACTTTATCATCTTAACTTAAGTTAGTCAATGTGTGAGAGGTGAATGCAATCAATTTGTCAAAAAGTAGTGCTGAAGTAATTCAATAAATTAATGAACATGTAATTAGTTCTTACACATCTATAAAGCACATTTAAGATCCTTAGTATTCATCTCCATCGTCGATTTCTCCTTCTACGGAATCCACACCAACTTCTTCATAATCCTTCTCAAGAGCAGCCAAATCTTCTCTGGCCTCGGAGAATTCTCCTTCTTCCATACCCTCACCTACGTACCAGTGTACAAAGGCTCTCTTAGCGTACATCAAATCAAATTTGTGATCAAGTCTGTAAAATAAATCATATAATAAATTGTTTTTATATTACAGATGGTGTTTATGTGTTGACACTCATTTGTCAATTTCCATGGTTACAGTCATTGGAATAATAACCATTAACAGTAGTCAACATTAATTTATTGGCAGATGATTTGGAATGTGGAGATTATTTTAGATTCTAATATAATCGTACATTTTTTGGTGCTAAACTTTATACTTCCTGAAATTGAGAAATATCCAAATAAAATAAGACAACATTTTCCTAAGATGATGTTTGGAAATTTAAATCTAATTACCATTATCATCAAATTACTTAGAGAAGAGTTAATTTAGAAGGATTGGTTCATACCTCAGGTTAAATTAAGACAATTTTGATTTGCAATAACGGATGTCTTATTATTTTCATTTTTGTAAATGAAATGAGGTGCATGCATGTTGAATAAATAATAGTCACGAGTGAGGATTTTATACATAGTTGTGTTTAATGCGGTCTTTTATTTTAAAAATTGATACAAAAAGTGTTTATAATAGTAGTAAGTACTCGTAGTTAACTCCATGAATATTTTAAATAGTATCAACATTTTATAACAGTTCAGAAACATAATAACAAAAAAACCCTGAAATTGTCAATGGCACGGTTTATTTGTCTAGTTTTTTAAATAGGAATATTTTCTAAGAATTCACTAAATCTTAAAAGATATTTCTCAGAATAAAAAATATGTGAAAATGACTTGACCCATTGTGTGCATAATGCTGTGGGGATCAATTCTTTTCTAGAAGCAGGGAGATAAGATGTGTGATAATTGCTGGAAAAATCTAGAATTCTTTTGAAAATGTATTTTTTTAAATAAAAATATTTACCTAGCCCATGCCTCAGCAATGGCAGTGGTATTGGACAACATGCAGACAGCTCTCTGCACCTTGGCCAAGTCTCCGCCAGGCACCACAGTTGGGGGCTGGTAGTTGATGCCCACTTTGAAGCCTGTGGGACACCAGTCCACAAACTGGATTGTGCGCTTTGTCTTGATAGTGGCAATAGCAGCATTAACGTCTTTTGGCACTACATCTCCTCTGGAAGAATTTGGTTTTGTATTGAAAAAGAATAATTAAAGAATACATTAAGTCATATTTACATACATGCTTACCATTATGTCGATTTCATGTCGGGTAAGGCAGAGAGAGCAGAGTGTCAGACTTTCCTATTGCAATATACATCTTGCGTCTCATTTACATCCATATATCTTCTCATCAACTCCTACGATAGCTTCCTTCTTTTAAAATATCGTTCACTTGATCTAACCATACATTCCTTGGTTTTTTTATACCACGCCTTCACTCACATTTGCGTTATATATTTGTTTTATTAGGCTTTCTTCCTTCATTAATTTTACATGTACAAACCATCTCACAGTGCTTTTCTTCATCTTGTTTAATACATCACTGTTAAGTTCACATTCATCTCTAATAATTCCATTCCATGTTCTATTGTCCCCCCATGTATTTTTCTCGGTACACATATTTCTATAGCATTTATATGACTCCTTTCAGTCTTTTTCCACATCAATGTTTCACTCCCATACATTAAAGTTGGTATATTAAAATATTAAAATTTTCACATTTGGGGACTCTAGAGTCATTGACAATCTATGAACTGAATAGGGTAATTTTTGAGATATTTTTTTCATGTTAAGGTGATGTTGCGGTGATACATGGTTTTAAAAATTATGTAGATGATGAAAAACCATACATTTTATCATTTTCATCATCATTCTGATACAACGTGTTTGGAATATTTCATTCCTGTTTTGTGATAGTGATTTTATTATTTAAATAATTGATTGAAAAAAGGGTGATTCTAGAACTGAATTTATATTATGATATATTGAGATCTTTCAGGTAAAGCATCATCCGTGCAATTATTCCAATGATTAAAAATTAGGAATCTTCAGAACTCATTGTTTTTCATATAGCCATGTTAGCAGTTTAATGTATGACTTAAATCAAATCATTACCAATTATATGATACACACTCAGAGAGTTTCTTGTCCATTAACTGGGGCATAATATTCTAACCAATACATTTCAAATTTACACAATTTAGGAAACTATAAATTTGAAAAAATAACATTGATATAGCTACTTTTAAATTGAAAGTAGCATGCTACTCAAGTATTCTAAGGAAAAAGAAGGAACTGTACTACTTAACAACTATTCTCAAGATGAAGCTAGCTACTTTCACTCCGCTATTTAACAACACTGATACTTTGTATATTTATTGTACAAGTATTGTTTTCGCAGTACAAAATTGAAAAATTGAATATTACCTGTATAACATGCAGCAAGCCATATATTTTCCATGTCTGGGATCACATTTCACCATCTAAAATTGAAGAAGAGGTTTATAAATATTTCATGAGCATTTTCTAAGATAAATAATAACTGTTTTATGAAATAAAATTAAAAAAAAATACTTTAAGGTATTTTAAGTCAAGGCCAAATATAAAAGAAAATTTATAAAAATAATATTTATAGCAATAGTGTTTTTTATAAGAATAATATTTTATATAGTACATGAATAACTAAGTGGTAGACCACTACTAAAATTGAGTATCTGTGTACATTATACATTTTATGCAATACATATGGCAGAGCTGTTTCTGTATTAAGGCAATAATACCTGGTTGGCTGGTTCGAAGCAAGCATTGGTGATTTCTGCAACTGTCAGTTGTTCATGGTAAGCTTTCTCAGCAGAGATGACAGGTGCGTAGGTAGCAAGAGGGAAATGGATACGAGGATATGGCACTAAGTTGGTCTGGAACTCAGTCAGGTCAACATTCAGGGCACCGTCAAACCTGAGAGATGCGGTGATTGAGGATACAATCTGAAATAATAGAATAAATAAATACAATTTGATTACACGGGTGGTTTTAAACAATAACTCCACAAATCCGTTAACATTCTGTAAAAGCTAGAAAGATCTTAAGCAAATAATCAAAAATTAATCATTAACTTTTTTATTACAAATATTTGGTTCATACTACAGTATGTTTTTAAAACTGTTTTTGACATACAAACCAAAGCGTACATTTTATTTGTTGTGCATTTTAATCACAAACTAGACAACATGACTATATCCTTACAATAAATATATTTTAGTTGTTTGGGTGGATTGCCTATATATGTTATGTAAATATATTTAAGTATTATTTTGGTTATAATACAAGGAGGGCCCCAAAAGTCACTTTCTATTTTTGAAAAATCGTATATTCTGCTTCTAATATTTTTTGTATTTTGTTCTTTTCCAGAAATAAACTTTATCCAAAACAGTTTACAACAGATAGGTATACATATTGATGTGTAAGAATTGTGAAAAATTACTTTAGAAGCTTTCAACTTATAAAGATAATATTTTGAAATTCAACTGATGAAGTAGTTGCGCTTCTTGGACTCGCAACTTAATCTAGCAGAAAGTATTGAAAAATGTATAATAATGAGTGATGAAGATCATTTTCACTTTATCAATTAACTAAAATTCAAGATTCTGAGAATCAGAAAATCTTAATATCATTCATCAGAGATCTGTGCTATGCAATAGTGATGATTTGATGTGGTGTTACTGGCAGAAAAAGTCATTGGTAACAGTTGCTGGAGAGCATTATAGAGTCATGATTCAAAACTTTTTAGTACCATA
The DNA here is from genome assembly GCA_949825065.1 of Odontocerum albicorne. Lineage (NCBI taxonomy): Eukaryota > Metazoa > Arthropoda > Insecta > Trichoptera > Odontoceridae > Odontocerum > Odontocerum albicorne. The sequence continues at coordinate 19,072,836 of OX463846.1, read as the reverse complement.
GTTAGAAGAAATAAACATTAACTTCCTACTTTTAAATAAATTTCAAACAACAGTCATATTGTATTGTATATAAAATATGTATGTTGTACAAAATGACTACAGGCTGCAGAGAATTCACAGTTATTTATATTATGTTAGCGGTATTGAATTTAAATTTCCTGGAATCATTAAGATGATCAAATATCTCTCAGTACTCCTTGGGATGAATCATGGCACTTCAGGGTACTGAAGTGCACAATTTGAAATCCTGTCTAAGCCTAATGTCAGGTGAGACTACCTTTTTATGAAAATACATTTAGAATTATTTGACACATCTTGCTGCTTTTAGGTAGAGGTAAAATTGATGGATGCATAAACGTGATGAGCCTGTTTACTAAGTAGTGTTATATTATTTATTTATGATATATAAATGTATTTAAATTACTTTGATGTAAAAGTATTACCTGGCCAATAAGTCTGTTCAAGTTGGTATATGTAGGTCTTTCAATATCCAAATTTCTGCGGCAGATATCGTAGATTGCTTCATTGTCCACCATAAACGCGCAATCAGAGTGTTCCAGGGTTGTGTGAGTTGTAAGGATGGAATTGTATGGTTCTACTACGGCTGTTGAGACCTGAAAAGAAAAACAGTAAAGTGAGAAAGAAGTGTCTATTTTAGAAATGGTCACAGGTGAAAGTACTCAGAATGCAGCCTTTTAACTTGTAAAACCATAGAATACAAAATAGCCATAAATAATGTTTATGGCAGTTTGATGACCTTTGTGGCTTAGTTGCTAATACTTTTTTTTCACCGTATAGCTTTCAGTTCCATTCCCGATGGTACCCAAAAAAAGCGTCCTAGTCTGAAGATTATTGATACCTTTTCAACTATGATAGTATTGACAAATAAAGTACATCTAAGATCTAATTCTTGGTTAACGGAGCTGGAATTGTTTTTGTCTCCAATGTTGCTTTTCTACTTTGCTCTTCAACATATTTACATTTTTTATGTAGATATAATAAATGAGTACTATACAAATAAAGCATGATGTGTTAATAATTAAGTCGCAAACCTGAAATTTTCTTTTTAACATAAACATATTACAACATATTGTTTTAAATAATACATTTACACACTCAATGCTAAATAAAATATTTGTAAACAATGATCAATATGCAAAATAATCAATAAAGGTTGAGCTCATTTTTTGGGTAGTAGCAAACAAAGAAAGCAATACAACACGCTAGGTGCATTATGCACATCTAGTGAAAATATATAACATATGAATGCATGAAGTGCCGCTGCTTGCTAGAGTTTTTTTTTAAAACAAATTATAATAATTATTATTATGTGTATTACACTTTCGTTGCATACAGTACAACCTGACGGGCTTATTACCATGTGGCAATTTCTTCCAACCAACCATAAAGATGTTAATGATGCCTTAAGTGAAAACCAGACTAGAATACTTTTAAAAAAATCTGGGTTTCAGCAGGATTTGAACTCGCAACATTCAGTTCGGGAGACAGGGGTCTTACCAACTAGGCCACAGAGGTCATCACGGAGGTTATCATGTGTATGGTATTCCTCGACATATTCCCGAATCGATGATGCAATAATAATGAAGAGGGCGATGCGAGACAATCTTATTTGTCCTCAGTAATTAAGCCTTAAGGTTAAATGCCATTGGAGAAGGCAAGTAACTCATAGTTCATCACTGTACACGTTACAAAAACTACTGCATATAATAGGCAACAACCATCGCAAACTTTTTTTTTGTGTATACCATTGGCAATCAAACCCAAAACCCCAGAGTGGAACACCAATATTTTACTAACTTAATTACAAATAAGACAACATCATGAAAAGTTTAAGAGTGTTGCCGTGTATTAAAATGAGTATTCATTTATTTATTACTTAATATACAAAGCATTTGATCTAATAAACTTTTCAGAATGGTAACCAAGTCATAACAAGCTTAATCTGTCAATTAGTCTATTTAGATAACAGTACCAAAGCCTATAGAGACGTAAAATAATAGAAAAATGACAGAGCTTAACTGAACTCATCCTTCACCGAGACATTTCTACAACTCATTCTTAAGTGCCACAAAATTATTTAGGAACGATCTCTCAGGATGTGTACTTCCCCCATTTGTCAACTTAATATTTAAATGAAGAGTTAATTGATCTTTTTTTTTTTTTTCAAAACATTACATAGCACTCGATGGCAAATATAGAGACAAGTATTCTTTTAATTAATTTTTTTCCTTTTGTAAATAATACAACAAAAAGGTTTCTTCGTTTTCTCTAACCTGAGGAGCAGGGTAAATGGAGAACTCCAGTTTTGACTTCTTTCCATAGTCAACTGAGAGGCGTTCCATCAACAGTGAAGTGAAGCCAGATCCAGTTCCACCTCCGAAGGAGTGGAAGACGAGGAAACCCTAGAATTGGAAATACATTTAAAATATATAATGTCAATAATAACATTTTGATAACTAAAATAATCTAAATGTGATAACTCCCCGGAGAAAGGCATTAGTTCATGTCAGTAAAAACCTTAGGTGTGCAGAAAGACCTTCGAAGCAACTTACATTGGCCACCTATTAGTTGTAACAGCCAGGGTACAGCAGTATAGTGTAGAAGGTAACGGAAACTACTACACTATACTCATCATAAACATAAGAAGATCACGTTGATCACTTTTCTCAAGTTTGAGAGAAACACAGAAAAGAAAATATGGTGTAAAACCATCCGTGGCTAGATTTAGTTAGCTTACAATCGAAAATGTTCCAGTTAAGTTATGTTACTTCCAGTCTAATTTAAAACAGCTTTTTGAAACTTCAAAAAGCTGTGCAATAAGGGTTACATTTATTGATCAGTAAGCATTTGAGATGATTTGAAAAAATATCAGCTAAGTTTTATAATTTTTTTTCACTACGAGTATATGCGTGCTCACTGTGATTCAGTGGTTAACATGCTTGCTTAGCATCCAGGCATCCTGAGTACTATTCCTGCGGGTTACTAAACTTGTTTTACCTAAAAGGCTAGTACCATAATTTTTTTTAGATTCTATTACAGAGGAAGACATAATCTTTGATGAGCATAATTAAAATTAATGTAGATGTCCAGCTTAGTAATATATATGAGTACATTTTTTTGTAATATTATTCATTATATTACATTGTTTTAATATTTTCAACCCACTAGTCTCAGTATAACCCACATAGGATGTCTGTGAGATAGCATATTCATTATCTTTTGCATGCATAAATTCATTTTCATAAACATAATAATTAGGTTTACTTAGAGGGGAGGTAATGAAAACAGTTATCAGGGGAACATACCAAGTAGATCATTAATGTAACATAATGTTTTTAATTACTTCCAAGGATAATGTTGTTTGCATACATAAATGGTTGGCAAGTAATGCAATGCTCAGTGGAAGAATTTTCATATACCAAAAGCAACATAGAAAATTAGAGAAAAGAGTCATTAATACATTTTTAATAAATTTTGTTGGTTTTGGAGATAAGTTAACTTACAAATTTATGATAAAATGTACAGAAGGAATCAAACCCAACTCCCTTAATAAACATGTTAAGGGGTTCTATATAGTTTTACATTTTTACAATTTTACTACCCTATATGTGTATGTCAATAAATCCAGTGTGTTTTATATCAAATTCTAAATTAATTATTTAAAAAAACATGTTTTACCATGTAAGTTCAGATGTGAACAACATACGATTCAGGGGGTTAATTTAATTAATAACATTAGTTAATTTAATTAATAACATTAGCAGCAATCACGTCACAATTAGAAGTTTCATAATAAAACTTTGACAAATGGTTTTATATATAAAACTTTTTTAAATTGTGCACAAAGATAATTTTTTGTATTCATATTGGATCAAATATCATATTAGAAAATTTAAAATTTACTGTAAAATATCTTACTTGAAGACCAGTGCACTGGTCAGCCAGTTTCCTGAGGCGGTCCAGCACAACATCCACAATCTCTTTGCCAATGGTGTAGTGACCACGTGCGTAGTTGTTGGCAGCATCTTCCTTGCCCGTGATCAACTGCTCTGGATGAAACAACTGTCTGTATGTACCAGTGCGAACCTCATCTAAAAAAAACGCATTTTTAAAACATTAGGATTAAATTGTAGTAGAGGAAGTATTGCTATATTATTCATATAATTTTTTACTTTTTATTGTTAAAAAGAGAGAAAACATTGAAATAATATGTTATACTTGTATTTATACTCAATACTATGCTTACCAATCATAAAAAGCAAAAATATTTTACAATTTGTTGATTAAAATTAACTTATACAAACATTGTTCTTTAAATCATAAATTTTGCACTGCTTTACAATATTTCAGCGTTAAACGTCTGTATTGAACCACTTGATTACCTATCTAAGCTAAGATTTGGTATTTCTGTTGTAAAATATTTTGATATATAAACTTGGTAAGCAATGTATTGAAGTACACTAGTACACGTTAAAAATACTTTTGTAAAGCGAAACAGGCCTGTCACTTTAATTTATGTTTATTGTGTAAAAAAAATCACATTTCACAAGTTCATATTGTGTTCATAAAAAATACAATTTTTAATATATTAGGTCTTTACATATGAAATTGGCGTTTTGCCGTACTGGCAACTTTGATCTCAAATATCTTCTCTTTGGTTAGGAATTCCAAATTAAAATTTATACAGCTATTTACTCAAGTATTTGTGTTTTGAAAATTATAATTCATTTGTTTTTTCCTCAATTGTTTTTTTTCTTTGCGTCACTCAGTTTACAAAATGGAAAACTTGAAATATCGCGTTATTTACGAGTACGACTTCCACCGTGGCACCAGTGCTGCAGAAACGGCTCGAAGGATTAATGATGTGTATGGCGACGGTGCCGCAAAAGAAAACACAGTGCGTTTTTGGTTCCAACGTTTTCGTTCTGGAAATTTCGACCTGCAGAAAAAGCCCCGTGGACGGCCGGAGACCAAAGTTGATAATGAAGAATTGAAGGCTATTGTGGAAGCGGATCCATCGCAAACCACGTCCGAGTTAGCTGCAGGCTGCGGTGTTAGTGATAAAACTGTTTTAATCCACTTGAAGCAAATTGGGAAGGTGAAAAAGCTTGAAAGGTGGGTACCTCACGAATTGAGTGAAGCAAATCAACAGACGCGCGTTGACTGCTGCGTTGCATTACTCAACCGGCACAATAATGAAGGGATTTTGAATCGAATCATTACCTGTGATGAAAAATGGATCCTGTATGATAATCGGAAGCGCTCATCGCAATGGCTGAACCCTGCCGAACCAGCCAAACCATGCCCCAAGCGAAAATTGACTCCAAAAAAGTTACTTGTGAGCGTTTGGTGGACTAGTGCTGGTGTCGTTCACTACAGCTTTCTTAAATCTGGCCAGACGATTACGGCAGATGTCTATTGTCAGCAACTGCAAACCATGATGGAAAAGCTAGCTGCTAAACAACCGAGGCTGGTTAATCGCTCTAGGCCACTGCTGCTTCATGATAACGCTAGACCACACACTGCACAACAGACGGCTACCAAATTAGAAGAGCTTCAATTGGAATGTCTAAGACATCCACCGTACTCTCCGGACCTTGCCCCAACAGATTACTATTTTTTTCGAAATTTGGATAACTTCTTGCAAGGGAAAAAATTCAACTCCGATGGGGCAGTCCAAACCGACTTCAAAGATTTTATTGATTCCCGTCCGAATGGTTTTTTTAGTAAAGGGATCGATGAACTACCTATGAGATGGCAAAATTGCATAGATAGCAATGGTACATACTTTGATTAAATAAATATATTATATTAAAAAAAAATCAACTTTATGTTCCTCCCAAACAAAACGCCAATTTCATATGTAAGGACCTAATATTTTATAATTAGGCGCCTTATTAGTTCATTTTGTTATATAATATATGTAGTATATATGAAAAAATACTATCATGATTTATGATGTTTACAAAAAAAGCATAATAAACTGAAGTGCATGTAATGGTATATGAAGTGCATGTAGTGCCTTGGACTGTTGGGTATCTACCTTATATGCATTCGATACTTAGGTTTTGCCTTTGGCTGTTGGGTATCTACCTTATATGCAATCGATACTTAGGTTTTGCCTTTGGCTGTTGGGTATCTACCTTATATGCATTCGATATTTAGGTTTTGCCTTGGGCTGTAGGGTATCTACCTTATATGCATTCGATACTTAGGTTTTGCCTTGGGCTGTTGGATATCTATCTTATATCCATTTGATACTTAGGTTTTGCCTTGGGCTGTTGGATATCTATCTTATATCCATTCGATACTTAGGTTTTGCCTTGGGCTGTTGGATATCTATCTTATATCCATTTGATACTTAGGTTTTGCCTTGGGCTGTTGGATATCTATCTTATATCCATTCGATACTTTATGTTCGAATTCGAATTTAACACTAATTATTAAATCTTAACTATTATTTAGCCAAGAAATTAATATTTCAAGTAAAATTTCATACAAATTTGTCGTGTCTTTTTTAAATAACGGATTCCCGTGGATTCATTACTTCACTTTAAATATCGGAGCTTATGAGATCAGACTATGAATACAAATCACGAAATTTTAAGGATACAAATTAGTATCTAGCATTTAAGTTGAATTTGAACCTTTGCTTACACTAATGCTTACCAAAGTGGGCTACACCGTCTCCTGGGGAGCGCTGGTACGATTCAGCCGGGGGGGGGGGGGGGGGGGAAGGGTGATAATAACTGCGGGTGTAATTGGAATTAGTTCAATAAAATAAGGGAGTTGTGGACGGATAAATAATGAAGAGACGATAAGAAAATTTTGAAAAATCGTTCGTACATGTTTCATCTGTTGTGTACTATAGATTTCAAGTCGTAATGACTACTTTACTATCCAAATAAACACAGAAAATGCAAGTTATAACCGATCAGTGGTCAAGTCCGCCGACAGGTCTTAACAATCAAGTGTTGGCAGGTGAGCGTGTCGCTCATTGTAGAGAAGTCCAGCATGCATCGGCAGGAATACCATATGTGCGTGTAATGACTTGTTTACAATACGATACTATAGATAGGCGACATATATGAAATCTAATTTAGATTGTTCCTGTTATCATTCGTTATCTTAATAATTATTTGTGTGTAATGCGAATGTATAGCTGATTTTTTAATAATTTCAAGCTTCAAGGTGTCTATTTACTATGTTGTAGGAAGAAGGTAGAAATATAGATACATAAAAGATAGCAAATTTGTTACTGTATCTTTGTTCACATAAAGAAGGTAGATTTACAGGGGGCGCTAAGTATTTTTTCCCGAAAAAGGGGCAGTAAACCAAATAATTTTAGGAACCTCTGACTTACGCTATGTGTAAGGGGGCGTAGATTTCATGTGTTGTCCTGGGGCACAGAAGACTCTCGCTACGTAACTGAGCCGAATCACGAAAATAATGTTTGACTGTGTTTTAAAATTAACACAAAAAAGTAATTTATCTACGGATGGGTGATTTGACATTTGTAATTCAAATACAGTGGAACCTCTATCTATCGTTCCTCGAATAATCGTTTTCCCGTATGTATCGTTGTTTCTTCAGGTCCCAATTTATTTCATACAAAACACTAAAAAATAGATCGCATCGATCGTTTACCTATGCATCATTTTACCGCATTTATCGTTTAAATTACGCGGCAAATTTCGTTTGTAAATGGTCAAAAACATTCAAGAGCGAGAGAGAGAAACGAACGGTTTGTCGCTTCTGTCGGCTGCCGCGCCGCCCACGCCGGTATGTCGACGGCAGTTGGCTTTAAGCATTCAAGCACAGCAGTCGGTGCAGTTGTATTTTTACTCCCTTGTTTTTGAGCCCTTTAACCATAAAAATGAACCGACCCGTGAAAAAAGTGCGCACTCTTCAAGAAAGATTGAACATTATCGAGGAAGTGGAAAAAAATCCTGCTGAAAAACGCGTTGATGTAGCAAAGCGTTTAGGAATCGCGGCATCCACGTTGAATTCGATTTACTCAACGAAAAATGAAATTCGTGAACAGATACGAAAATGTGGAAAATCATCGAAAACTAGAAAAACCAGTAAAGAATCGAAGTTTAGCGAGCTGGAGAAAATTCTCTTTTCCTGGTACCAACAATCACGTGCCGTAAACATTCCGATTGATGGAAGCATTATTCGAGAGAAAGCCAAACAAATTGCGGAAAGACTTGGCATTAACGATTTTGCAGCATCAAATGGATGGATAAGTCGATTCAAAGATCGACACGGTCTTGTATACAAGAAGCTAGCAGGAGAGAGTGGATCCGTAGATCTAACAAGGACATCATTGTGGATAAATGAGCTTCCAAAACATTTGGAGCAATACGAGCCTCGGGATATCTACAATGCCGATGAAACTGGCTTGTTTTATAATTGTCTGCCTAACGGCACATTGACGTTAAAGGGCGAGTCCTGCCACGGCGGTAAAGGGTCGAAAGAGAGGATTTCTGTGTTGTTTTGCGTCAACAGTGATGGATCCGACATGCGAGAGCCACTCGTCATTGGCAAATCACTGAAGCCTAGGTGTTTTAAGAACACAAAAACATTACCCGTAAAATATTATGCAAACAAAAAGGCATGGATGACAACCAACATTTTTAATTTGTTTTTAAAGGACCTTGACACAGAAATGCGCGTAAAACGACGAAAAATTTTAATGTTTGTTGACAACTGTGCAGCTCACTCGACTGATACGACATTTTTAAAGAATGTGAAAATTGTGTTTTATCCTGCCAATTGTACAAGCGTTTTGCAACCCTTAGATATGGGCATCATCAAGAGTTTCAAGGGATATTACCGGAAACAACTTGTACGGAAGGCTATCTGTCTAATGGATCTAGGCACTACTGTCAATAAAACACAGTTAAAGATTGACGTTCTCCAGGCACTACACTTTACATTGACTGCTTGGCGTCAGGTGAAACAGTCTACAGTTGTTAACTGCTTTAAGAAGTGTGGGTATGGCATTGTAGCATCAGTAGCATCATCAGATGAACAACAAGAAGAACAAGTTGAGGTTTCTGAAGATGATTGGCTCAGATTGGATGCTGATATTAATTTTGATAATTTTGTTACATTCGACGACAATATCCCAACATGTGGGATCGAAACAATAGAAAACTTGTGTGACGCAAGCTTGAAAGAGACTGTAGCAGAGGAAGATCTCGATGAAGAGGATCCGCCACCTATCCCTTCATTTTTGGAAGCGTGCACAATGTTTGAAAAATTAAAAACATTTCTGTATGCTCATGAAATTACAGATGCTGAAAAAAGTGTGATAAGCAGCACAGAAAACATTTTAATTTCTCACGGCAGTAAAAAAGCCAAAAAACAAATGTCCATGATGGATTATTTTAAATAAAAATATGTTTTTTGTATTCAACTTCATGTGTTTTTTTATTTGTGTTTCATTCTTTTGTGCAGCTTTTTTTTTTTGATTTTCTTACAATATTTTATTATGTTATTTTTATTTAAACAAATTGATGTACATATACCTAAAACATGTATTTTTTAGAATATGTATGTACCTATTAAACATTTAAATATTCATGTGTTTTTTTCTATATTCCCACATTCATTGTTTTCCCGCATTCATGGTTATTTTCAATAGGTCCCTTCCAAAACGATAGATAGAGGTTCCACTGTAATTTGATTTATTTTGAAGCGGTGTAGTTTCCTCGAATATCTGTAAGAAGAGGTCGATAACCGGTGCTGCTGACTCTACCCTCTCTTCACTTCTTCACTCTTCACCGTTTAATACCGGCATGCGGCTGTCGGCAAAGACCAGTGAAGTTTGCGATGTGGTGTCTAAATGTATGGCCGAATCGAAATAATAGCTGCATCAGCGATTAAAAAATAAATGAAATCAGTTGTATAAGGTCTTTCGGAGTGTTGAGCCGTGTGGTTTGGTTTATGATTCCGATATTTCAAAAACGTTGCAGTTCTCATCTTCAGGATTTGTTTGTAGTCAACTTCGCCATAAGTGGATGCGTGTCAGATACTGCTTGGCGTATACCGAAGTCTCAACCGTAACGTGAGTGCATAGGTCCGTTCAACAAGCGCGCGACTTCCATAAAATAATGTCCCATGTATGGCACCCTTGTTACATATGGTACCCTTCAACATATTCGAATTGGCCCCTCGAACATATTGAAAACACGGCTGGAAGACAACATCGTCTTGGAGTTGGCACGGAGCTCGCAGATAATTATCGAACGGGTTGACAATATTACCCCGTACCTGAAGAGGCAAGAGGTAAGTAACAAGTCCAGCGCGTGTAACTATTGCTACCAGGCGAACTCTTTTAACAGCCAAGACTCCTTTTGATAAAAAAATCGGGAGTCAAACCCGAAACCCTCGGGTGGAAGTCAAGCGTCTTACCAACTGAACCACAAAGGTCATCTTGTCTAATGAGAGAAGCGAGTTTTAGATCTTAAAAATCTCATACTGTGTGGTATACCATATACATTGTTTTTTTTTCTTGTATACGTATCATACATTCTAATTAAAGATAAAGATTTGTGTTTCATCACTTTTGCCGATCGATTGTCAAAATATTGTTTATGTGCGGAGATTTGCACGGCTATTTTTATTATTGATGTATGGGAGTGAAACATGGATGTGGAAAATGACTGATAGGAGTCGAATAAATGCTGTAAAAATGCGTGCACAGAGAAGAATACATAGGACGACAACGTATGACAGAATACGGAATGAAGTATTTGGAATAAATGTGAACCTAAAGCTGATGTGTTGAGTAAGATGAAGAAGAGCACTCTGAGATGGTTTGGGTATGTAGAATGAATGAATGAAGAAAAAAACCAACAAAAAAACATACATTGCAAATGTGAGTGGAAGGCATGGTAGAGGAAGACCAAGGAAAGTATGGTTGGATCAAGTTAATGCTATTTTGAAAGAAAGAAACGTAGAAAGTCAGAGGAATCGTAAGTGTTGTATGCGAAAGTACATGGATGTAAAAAGGCGAAAGATAAGAAAATCTGGTGATCTGTCTTCTCTGCCATACTATAGGGAATTGGTTTGATGGTATGTGTGTATTTGTGGCAAGTTATTATTAACTAAGTATCTTAAGTATCTTTATCTTTAAGTATCTTTATAGATACTCTGAGAGAGCAACAAACTCAATACGAAAACTAAAGTTTTAACTTAATGAGTCTACATTTTTAGTATATCTATATGAAAGTGAAATATGGTCTATCTATATTTACTTCGAAAGAAGCATCAACAACTTCCATATGTTATTTGTGACAAAATTCTTGGTAAGTGTAGGATACAGGATAAAGTTACAATGTGAAAGTCCTCAATAAAGCAGGCCTTAAAGTTAATGTAATCGTGACCTTTAAACTAAAATGATTACTCCAGAGCAAGCTGACCAGCCCAGGCAGATCATGTTGTAAGAAAGACTTCCTTTAGCTTTCCTATAGTAGCAGACGCCAAAAAGAAACAGGAACATCATAAGCTAAGGTTCAAGCTCACATACAAAAAGTCATCTTGTTATTCTATCTAGATATTCTGCATTGGAATAAGCACTCTAAATATATGACCGTGTAAAGAAGCAGTGTTTGTGGAGGTCAACTTAACACTAGGCTTGGTTAGAAAATTCGCATAGAAAGTGACTAACAAGAAACCACGAGGTCTCGGATGATTTGATCTATCTTTATAGCAGATGCGAGAATATAATCGGGTCAAGAATTTGACTCAACTGCCACAAATGGCGATGTTTTGAATTGCTGAGTCACGTCAGCATGAGTCTCTCATAAATGAAAGTAGGCCATCAATTAATACAAGCATTTCTTAAAGAAATAAATGAGTAATTCGTAGTTATATAATAAATGTATAAAAACCTAAAAGAAGATAAAAAGATTATTTGAAATTGAAAAATCAATTAAATCGAAAGATAATTGAACCTGTCTCAAATCCAAAAATAATGAACAGAAATTAAAATTTCAATAATTGGTTTAATTTAATGATTACTTTGTAACGGCAAACTCTGGTTTTCCCTTTGAAACATTAAACGTCCACACATTGGCGTATTACGTGTATATATGAACAAAAGTTCCGACTGATAAACACATTTTTTCGTGTATTTTAAATGTCAGAATACCTTATAAGAATAGGTAAGTTGAACCGATTCGAGACACTGACAAGAAGTTGTTCGTTAAGAGATTACGAAGAGAGGACGTGAAGCAGAGGTCCGAACACGAAATGGAATGGCTAAATCAGTTATGACAAGTCTGACGAAGATATGGATTAACTTTTATACTGAGAAAAAAAACCAAATCCGTCTTATGAAATCTTAAGTATTTTTCACAGCACTGCTTGTATTGGAAACATGACAAAGAAGGAAAAAACGAGACATGTCTTCGAGATTCGATTTCTGGTGTATTCACTCTCAGACTGGTTTTACCCTTAGATCACTTTAAATCTGTATTTAAGGATGTATGTATATACGAGTATGTATCCGATGGACCGCAAGGCGCATTAATGTCACTATTATCCAATAATTCAAGATTACCGAGAAACTTTCGATTACAAGCAGAAAAATAATTCTGGCATATTCGTATTTTGGACATGTTTCTAAAAGGAATAATTAAATAAGCTGGCAATCAATTGAGGGATAAAATAGTGGAGTAACAGGATCCTCTTTGAACGCTGCATTCAACATGGCTTTGGACCGTGAAGGATGGAGACAGGTAGTGCACCAAGTTATATAATAGAAGACCACGACGTTCAGCATTGAGCAATTGATGAAGAAGAAGATAAGATTCGGTAGAAGCCAAAATGTACAGTCGGTAAAACGTATTAGATAATTAACTTTAGTCACAATTAAGTTGTAATCGCGTTATATCGGATTGAAATACATTGAAGCGTGTTATTGTCAACCTCTGAACCAAGAGACGGCATAATAAGAAGAATAATAACAGTGACAGTAGTTTTGCAACATACCAACAACAGTTGGCTCCAGATCCACAAAGACCGCTCTCGGCACGTGTTTGCCGGCGCCGGTCTCGCTGAAGAAGGTGTTGAAGGAGTCGTCTCCGCCGCCCAGGGTCTTGTCAGAAGGCATCTGCCCATCAGGCTGGATGCCGTGCTCCAGGCAGTACAGCTCCCAGCATGCGTTGCCGATCTGCACGCCGGCCTGACCGATGTGAACTGAGATGCATTCCCTCTGAAAAGAAAAAAATTAAAGGTACATAAGTCTCGTGTGATTTATTTGATTACAATTTATTTGTCGAATTGATGATTTTTTTACCCACAATACATTTACATCGTATTGTTGATAGGCGAATCATCGAGTACAAGTACATACCAATGCAAAAAAAGTCACCATTTGGTGGACACTAGGCAAGGCCTGTGACCTAGTGGTCTCATTTCTTAATCACAAATTTCATATATTGTCCTAAATACTAAAACATTAAGTTGAAACATTCATATCCTTATACATATAATACTTAAATCCCAAGCAATCATAATTAGATCCACATCAAATAATGTCTTACAACTCTTCAGTACACGTTCTACATTCGCGTATATCACTCTCTTATATGCCTATGTGGAGACATCCAAAATGCTTCATCCCAAATACTGTAAGAACGCGTGAGGTCGGAATCAGAAATTGATTTATAAAGTATTCGTGCATCTGCTCTCTTTTTATATCAGGTAAACACCATGATATTTATTGTACAATTACTTAAACAATTATTTATATAAGATAGAGTTAATATTGAAGGATCGTACTACTCAATTGTGAGAAGAAATCAAGGAGATGAGACCCGGAATACTAACAAAAGGTGTCATTTTTCAACAGGACAATGCGCTTATTCACGCGGCGGCTGTTGCAATGGCCTCGTTCCATGCCACTAATTTCCAACTGATGAAGCGTCCGGCATGGCACCGTTAGACTTCCACCTCTTTCTTCCCTAACATCAAAAAACATCTCGGCGGGGGAAAAAATGAGTCGAACGATGCTATCATAAAGACCGGCTATGTAAGATTTTGACGATTCATATAAAACTGGGATATCGGTTTTGAATTATTGTTGAAAAAGTGCATTCAACTTCAAGAAAATGAAAAATATAAATGTTTTCAACTATATCCCAGTGTATTTTTTGTCGAGTCTATAAATTTAGAGGCGTTCGGTTCCTGTTTGATATTTTTTCATTTCAAACAAGCTTATACAAAGCGACGACATGTTCTCTCAAATAATTCAAAACAAATGTGAAATAAAGATATAAAAATAATAATTATTAAACAAAAATAAAAAAAATCGTTGTGCGTAAATACGTTGTTCCAGGGTGGTTTGAAACAATACAAATTTAATTATAATTAAATTATGATTAATTATTCCTCGGAGCTTTCCATGGTTTATGTGGTTTAATCAAAAGTGATTAAAATATAAATCATACGGAATTAACTAACTATTATAGTGAGTGATAAGAGATCAAATATGGTAGAAATGCATGCCTTGCGTTTAATGTATGAAAACTTCCGTGGCCTAGATAGTAAGACGCTTGACTTCCACCAGTGGGGTTCGACATCGATTCCCGACGATACCCGATAATAATAGAATATATTTTTACATTTGAAATTTCAATCAGAAAATACCGACTTTAATTCATTTCACGTAAATGGAAACCACTTAAATGGAGGGATCACTGTATGTGTATAATTTATTTTCATAATAAACTTTAGTTAGAAATAAATTCAATATTAAATTGGATTGATTAATCCAATAGTGTTTTAATGCGGTGCAAACATGTTTTTCCTTTACAGCAAAAATATTTTCTCTCTCGTAATCACGTTACTAAAAATCATGGAATATTGACATATGGTTATTTTAGTCAACAATATATACAATGATTATATTATTAATAAGCACGTATACTGTAAATTTATAACTAAGCCTTTTAGATTAATTTCGGATAATTACCATGCGCAGGGAAAACGAATATGGTGGATTCAAGTTTAATCTGTATTTGGTAGCAAATAAATACGAAATATCGACCAATACTAAACTTTTATTTATTATACTTATTAACATGCATAAAAATATATTTTTAAGGAAAGCGAGGAAGAGTAAGCCCGAGGAAATAATGACAGGAGGTAGCTGGAGAATTTGAAAATATAAACTCCAAATATATTTTTTCTAACTTTCATGGAGATGAATATGAAAATTCATGCGGTCAGGTGTCACGAAAAAATAAAATATAAGGGAATTTTAAGATTTTACATTGTTTACAATTTTTTTAATTGCCAGTAAAAGGAAAATACAGACACGGGCATCTCGTGATGTAAGAAAATCAAAGTTTGAATGAGTTCAATATAAATACCTAGGGTGCTGGCTGAACGATTAATGAAGTCAGTCTCAAGAGGCCAAAGTAAGTTTGAGCGCCTTTGAGGAGAATGCTCTCTAAACAACACTTTATAAATTGTCATTTTATAATTAATATTCAGGGTTGAGATGACATGAAGCTGCTTCTTCGAAATGCAGGATCTTCTACGTAACAAAGATTTCAATCACGATTTACGTATGAAAATATTTCGTTGTTACATTATTCTCCGTACTTCTCCACGGTGTTGAAGAATAGATACTTACTCAGACAAACACAAAGAATCTAGCAGTTTTGAAATGTGGTGATATCGACTAACTCTGAGGGTCTCATAGGTTGACAAAGTTCGTAATGATGACATCTTGAAATGGACAATGAATAATTATTATCCACCGTCAAAGGAGAAAGTTAGAGTAGTTTGGATATATAATGCGAGGAGAAATATATGATATCCTTCAAGTGATATTGTGAGGTATAATTCAGGGCAGAAGAAGTGCGGAAAGAAGACATATTGCATAACTTATGGGAGGGGGTTTATTGTGGTGCTATATATTGCATTTGTTCAGACCAGCTACCTCAAAGGCCAAGAGCCATGATGATCACCAACCTCCGAAGAGGAGAGGAACTTAAAATAAGAAAAGTGTTGTGTATATTATTAAAATATAAAATAAAAAGTAAATACCCCAGAAACTGGCATATCACTTAGAATCAGCACAGCAGAATGGCTAAGCGTTGCACTAAAAGTGAAGCTGTTTCAAACTGCTTTCGAGGAGCAATTAAATTGGCATTGAGAGTAATCTGAATATAATTAAAGATAATTACTCATTTATTCGGCAGCTCTGTATTTGCACAAATGTTCTCCAATAACGCATTTGGCGGATGTGCATAATTTATTTTTTAATATTAAAATAAGCGCATCGGTTTATTGTTTGCCTTTATTTAAAAGTAAGCATTACATAATAGTTTTTTTCTTGGGCGTAATGTAAAAAGTGTCGTTTTACTGTCAAAAAGTATTTTTTTCTTAGAAAAAATCAAAATTAAACGCTTTGGTAGTTATTTATTTACTCAGTAACAGTTCGACAAGGCCATTGTATGGCGAAACAGCTGTTGTTTAATCGAATCCGCTACCCCATGGGTCAGATGACAGGCACCTTAGCAACTAGGCCACGGAGGTCGTCTATATATTTGTCAGAACACACTAAATGTTATGTTAGGAAATAAACAACATCAAACACCACAAATATAGCACCGTTTAGTAATAAAATATCATCTCATCGTCGAATTGGTTTTAATTACAATAAAAAAAAATGTAGATTAGAAGTGTCACTATTCTTCATGAAGCATATATTTTTAAAACCGAGATTTCATTAATAAATTTACTATTTACGAGATTACTGGAACCATTAATGCTCTGATGTTTGAGCTGATATATGTATTATATAATATTGTAGATTGATACAAAACTGACAATATTACGGGGCTTGTTGAGAAAACCTAGAGATATTTTTTAAGACTGAAGCCTCTGGTTAGCTTTATAGAACTTGTTAGCTTTGAGCAGGAACTCCACGATAAGATGACAATCGACAAATAAAGTCGATCCAGTTATTCCGATAACTGCGTGACTGTGATAACAAATGAAATAAAATTTAGTTAAACGGTTGACCTAGTTCCAGGTAAAGATCGTCAAGGCTATTTAGACACTACACAGAAATCGAATGCAATTAGTCAAAAATGTTCATTTTTTAGAGTACATTATCTAATCCAGTGAAATTAAAGCTATCAAAATACTAGTCAAGTACTACAATAATATTTCTAATATTGGTTCAAATATCGAATATTAGTCTCCCTTAACAGCGTGGGTGGTAGTGGGATCGCACTGAACTTAAGTGAGTCTCCCATAACCGCGTGGGTGGTGGTGGGATCGCACTGAAAGTAAGTCAACTAGAGAAGATAGAAGACCAATTGTCGTTTTGTTTTTAAAATTCCCATCGTAAAACGTCTACTCTTTATAACGCGCGCCCGCAGGCGCGGTTCCTTTGAGACGGGGACACTGCGTCCTCCTGGCCTTCCCTCGCGTGTGTGTGTGCTGCTGCATATTATTCTAAAATGCTAAAAATTGAATATCGCCTGGCATAAAATGAATTTCTTCATAATCTAATGTCGTTAAATTTCTGCAGAGCTTTTTTCTTCATTTGAAAGAAACTTGATAACCGTGCGACATTAAATTTTTAACATTTTAGAATAATATGAAACAATGTGCGTTCTTTCGGCTCTAGTTGACATACTAATACTGAAGGTAGAGCTACTAATTGGGTATTTTAACGTCACCTGACCATGAACTGGGTGTGGCCGGTGTACGATCTTACTTATTTAGGTCAGAAACTTTTGGATTTTATTGGTATGAATGTTTTGGTTTTTAGTTGGCGTATTCGCTCTCTCGAGTATTTTGGAGCAGTTCGAGAAAAAGATGATTTTCGAAAATAAAATTTTTGTACATTTTATTTTTGCTTTGAAAATTTAAAAAAATATATCGATGCATTGCTACTTGCAACAAGATTAATCATTTAAGATATATTTTCTCTACGTTCTTATTCTGAATTCAAGTCTTCTTAGTTTTCTTAATAAATAAATAAAAGCTCCCGAACAAAATTTCTTCAATAGATAAACGGGCTACATTTTGTTATGGGAATGCCATACGTTCTCTTATAAAATTGTATTTATTTGGTCCAAACTACATATTATCCTCTACCACGCTATTCACCTTCATTCGTAGAGTAAATTGGTTTTGTCAATCTTTCTTCAATCAACTATATAACACGAAATTATCTTAGATTGGTATACTTCATCATGTTTATTACACCAAAACTGAATAAGTGATGTCAAAATAAAAATAAAATACTTTGACAATTGAATAATCGAGTTTGAGTTTCAAAAATAAGAGAAATAATAATAATAAAAGTTTATACTAGTACATCAGATAATGAATTTTGAAATCTTAATATGAACGAAAAGCTAAAAACTTTTCTCGTAATTCGATATTCTTGAAACATAATTAAGTTAACATAGCAACTAGATTTGAATTAAAATCTCGAAGAAAATTTTGCTGAGCATTTAAATAATTAAAATGTTTGATTCAGGATAGTGGAGCCGTATACACGTATAATACTATATACTCGTAACAGTCAATGTCTGGCCGCTCCCCATTACCGCTTTTAGGGTCACTGTTTTTTACGACATACCATTGGCGTCACAATTATTGGGGAGAGGAAGTGGCTAATAAGAAATCACCTAACACAAGTTATTGTATGAGTAATGTTTTTCTCGGATAATGCGCTGAATTTTTGCATGGAAAATTTCCGGTTCAAATCCCACGGTGAGTAACTCCAATTAGATATATGGACATTTTTTCCGCGCTTTTTCAAAGGTATAATACTATTCCTGAGAGTCATATTTAGACCTATTAAAAAATATACTTCTGTTTTGAGATATTTATCAAAACTTGGTTAGCACTGGATTGTATGTTTTTTAAGCATGGAATTAACCCATAACATACATATACTGCCGTCTGGATAATTTTACATATAAAAAGTATAGATATTTAAATAGACGTAAAACTAGTTATTTGCCATTTTAATGACACTCAAAATAGCTTTATTAAGCTCAATTTTAATCTAATGTCACATATATAGTAGCATAAATATTGATAAAAAATAATTACATATAGTTCGATTTCGTAATAAATGTCATTCCAAAAGTGCTCATAAAATTTATGTTAAAAAAATATTAAACGCTAGTACTATACAGATGAAAAAAAGGTCTAAAATTAAAATTAGTCGGTCCCCGTCGGGAATTGAACTCGGGATGACTGCATGCTAAGTAAGAATGCTAACCATTAAACCTTGATTCCACATAGTGTTCTTGTCACATGATCTCTTCAATATCAATTGACGTTTCGTTAAAATTCGTGTTTGATTATTTAATTGTACTGTACGACAGAAAAAATAATTGAACACGACAATTGTACGAGGAGAAATGGGGAAAAATAATTAATTTTAAATGAAAATTTACTTTGGATTAAGAATTTTGAAATATAACTTTGGAGTGTTTTTTAGCATTTGAAAAGGATTTTCGATCCAAGACAATAAATAGTCGGGATGACGTGGGACACGCACCCTTAAATCAATAGAGTTCTGCCTGACATTATGAAGCAGGTATTTTAATTTACAATTCTGTATAATACATTTACAGGTAAATAGTCAAATTTAATTATTTATAAATGTAAACATGCAAAAATATACAACTCATAAAAACAACATTTTGTTTATTTGGAACATTGTATAAGAAAACATTGTTCATATCGTTGAAAAATCGCGAACCATAATAATTTCATTAAAAATCTGCTTTTCACTTTGTGTAACCATATTTGAAAATTCAAAAAACTCTCTTTTTACTTTGTATTATACCACGTGTACTAGTGGTTTTCAAACGTATACGAGTATTATTTTTTTTCAAAGCGCCCTAAAAAAACCATTCCAATTTGTGGGATGGGTCAGCCGAGCCTATTATTCACCATGCAGTTTCTCTAATGTTGAACATTTCTCTAATGTTGAACATGCAGTGTTAAGATTTCTGGAACTATTAAATTTTTTGAATATCCTACGGCACCCTTGGTAATCAATAGCAGCATCTCACTATCGCAACTAGTTGGATTTTTCAAGACAAGTTAACATTATGCCTTGAGAAAGAGACAGGATTACCTTTCGAAATTAGTCGGTTCATATCGTATAAGTGGTAAAATTAGAAGTTTAAAAAAAAGGTAATTTTTAATAGGCAATCCGTCCACACTAGGATGATCCACAAAAACACAATCATAAGAGTCAATATGATAAATTAACTTTTAAAAAAAACATAAATTATAGACAATTTAAAGCTTTAACACATTAAACTTTAAAAAAATGTAACAAACAATCTATAAATAGAAAAGTTCTTCGAAGTTAGAAGAAACGCAACATTCGTTGAACGCGGCAAAGATATGGCATTTAGTAAAATAAATCTGTCACGTAAAGAACAACCGAAAAATACATGATGTATAGTTTCATCATCCAGACTACATTCACAGCCGGATTCCCAACAATACCCATTCTGAAAAGGTAACCTAGTCGCCACGCAGTTGCCCATCTGCAAGCGACACTTCTATCATGTTCAGTCTGACTATATTAAACCATAGTTTCAAAGGGATAGAGCCTAGTCGCTTGACGGAATTGGTCGCTCGACCTTGTCCAGCTCCGGGCTGGAGTTTCGGATTACAACTGATATTGTTTCGTTTTAACCATTACTTTTATGGTTATTACTTCTTGAGCTAGGTCACCGTGCCTAAACGTCAACAGAATATATATGGTTTATAATTCACTCAAATTCATACATACCTTGGAGGGTTTTCTATTTTATACTATTGTCTCTATTGGCTAGCTCAGATCAGTAGAAATATAGCAAGATTCTATAAGATCTCCGGGTCGATGGATAGGAATTGTCAGTAGTCAGTGCTTGGATAGGTAGAGATATACAATTAAACACATATTTGCTGATAATTAGTTATATTTGATCTTGACGAGCTGACGAGCCCGTCTGATGACTTAAATTGAGCAGAATAATATTCTGCTACCCCGCTATCCTTTCAGAAGGAGAGGCAGACGAAGTAATTTTATTAGAGGAGATAGTCCACAATAGTTCGTTGCGGATCTGTGTTAACTGGATCCACTCACAGGGTGCTTAATAAAATACCAACTTTACTTAGATATCACCAAGACTGGACAAGCAAAACAAATAAATAAATTTGTAAAGTTTATTTAATGCGAGAAACAAGTGATGCATTATTTGCTCCTTATATAGGGTATACTAAACTTGGACACCACAAAATGTTTTGTGACAATACTGAACAAAATATATTTAGAGCATTATTACACAGAGTATTGTCAATATGGTGAATACAAAATGTACCCGCATATCAACAAAATTCACCTTACTTCAATACAAATTGACACAATGTATTCTCAATGTTCAGCGCTAGACGTATGACACAGTTTGACTCCTATAGGCCTCTCAGACCTTATGCCGCAATTACAGGATCCTTGAAGTGGAGAACTAGCCGTCGTGTAAGTAGTGGCTGTCCACTAGCACCGTCCTCAAGGCGTGAACCGACGGGATAACTCGACTGGAGAGTGGAGGTAGGCTCTCCTGGATCTGGGCGGGTCCTGGAGACTTCTGGACTTACCGCGCACTTCAAGCTTCGTCAGTACAACTTGACTGAGCGAATCGTAAAGTCGGACGTCAATATCAATATCGTCCTTTGGATGAAGTATCGATAATTTAATCAGTAAATCTTATTGAGTTGAAGTGAACACTTCAGTTTAAAGAAATACGTTTGATTGCGTTCGTGAGTCAGAAAATAAACGGTTGGATGATAAATATCTAATGGTTATAATTACCACATGGAATTCGTATGGGAATGGTTCTGCCAAAAATAATATATCCTAACAAGAGTGCAAGATTGTTTAATATCTAGAACCCTTATTTACACCAAATTAATTGAAGTCAAATAACATATATAGTATCTCTACCTTAGATTCCTTCACACGTTGGTATCACGATTAATGAATGTGTCGATTTTTTGGCCAAGGAAGCGTATTTAACTGGTTGTCCCCAATCTGATTTTTCTCTGCCAGTAACTGATCTTTTAAATAAAATTAAAAACGAAACTTAGCATCGATGGGCCTTAGGTTGGACTATACCATAACTAGCGTAAAACTTATTTTATAATTCTATGAAAATTTGTTGAACGCAGCTTGACAGGAATACGTTTTTAATGTTTTCTGCTAATTTAAACAAAATTTTGGGATATTAACAACTTTATTTATCAAGTTAAACTTACTTATTTATAATATTTTCAGATCTTTCCATCCATATTATAACCCATATTTTAGGTCTTACATTTGGTTTTTCATTAATGATAAACTTATGTGAATTCAGATATTTAATTTGTCGTGAATACGGGAAATTCGTGATAACCCAAGTATGGTAAGCTGATTTCGAAAATAGTGAAAACATCCACAATTATATCAAACAGATAAACTACTATTTGATGCAATTTTGGTGGAGGTAATATAGGGATCATATCTAACAAGAAAACAATATTCAAACATAGTGTTAATCTTCTATTACTACGAAGCTCGATAACATTGAAAACAATAGTCAAATTTCAAGCGGGGGATTGCCACACCCTATCGTTGATTGGTTATCCACCCACCGATAAGCAGTTGATTAGTCGAATATTCAACAACCAATCGAACGGAGGGGGTTCTTGTATGAGCGTGTAGATCAATTTAAAGCATTTTTACTACACATAACTTTTACATCTCAATAATGGGGAAGAATCTACGACTTTCTCCACCAGACGTAAGCTGTAAGACGAACTACGAGTACGTAGCCTAGTTGGTAACGCTCCTGTTTTCCGAGTCGATTCTTAATGGTACTTTTTTTTAAATTATATCAGTCGGGTTTTCAGTTTAGGTCTCTTAATCCTTCAGGCCCGTATAAAATATTTTTACGCCTAAAATATTTTTTCAGTCCCAGGGACGTTTAATTTTTTTTTATGGAGATCGTTTTTAACGAAATCATTCAACTATTGCTCATATAAATATATGATAAAACAGGGCACTGTTTTCGTCCATCCTTGTGTGGGATTTTTGGGGCGGGTGCGGTGCACGTCATACGTCCCTGTGGGGAGTTTTTGTTTTGATGCACGTGCGGTGTACATCATACGGGCCTGAAGGGTTAAACATCATTCTGATTGGTTGACGGAGATTGCCACGTGGCAATTAGCCCACCAGGTTCTACTGTTTACAACGAAAACGTAATACTATATAAATAATGGTGTCAGTCTCGGTGGCTTAGTTGGTAAAATGCTTCTAGGAGGTAGCATCAGGTAGTTCCAGTCTGATTTTACTTAAGGACTTTAACAACTTTCTGGTTGGTTGGGAGATATTAACACAGAAAACCGCAAGTTGATTGTGTTTATAACGCAAATGTAATACTCGTATAATTAAAAAAATGACACTTCAAGTATGCTACATTTATGAATCACTTTAATATTTCGGTGAATATTGATTGGAAGAAATTGCTGTAAATCAATAAATCTATTTACGTGAAAGTGTTCAAATAAATAAGATATACGCAAAAAATATCCTGACTGTTTTATGATAAAAATTAATTAAAAAACCCTTCTATAGTATGTAACCCAGTACTTACTTGCTGAATTTTCAATAAAATAAATTAAACAGTATTTTTATTTGTTTTCACCACGTTTTTATTTATTGAGTTCACTACCGGTTTCAAAAACCTCTGTTTTCTTTCTTCGTCAGGTGATTAGGAAGGAACTGGACTTTAAAAATTAGTAGACCTGACACCACAAAGCGAACAGAATATATTTTTTAAAGAAGCAAGATATAATTGACGACGCACGTTTCTTCCCTAAGCACTATATAGCTTGAGATCTGTGGCTGCGTGTATTAATGCTGAATTCAAGTACACGAAATATGGCACTTAATAAGGTTGTATTGCTTTGAAATATAACTGCAAATATTATAATTCAACTATATCATAAAAATAATTATAATACAATTAATTAGACATCTACTGGAAAATGTAATTTTGCACAGCGAAATTGGTAATTTGACTGACTAATGCTAAATGAGCACCATTTGTCTTGAAACAATCAAATTATTAACTAGCGGCTATTCTGTGTTTCACCGCGATAAAAAGTGGTTTAGATGCAATTATTTTGTCTGTTAATTAAATTTTAACTGTTTAAAATTATTGTCCGAATCAATTCAAAGTGGCGGATGCAAGTCTTATAAAATTACTTTTTTGAGATTATTTTAAGTATTATATTTTACGAACCGATTAATTTATTTCATTGCATATTTTTTTCGTACTGGAAGTGCAAAGCAATCTATCCCGTTAATGTGAAATACTGGTAAAAAGTCTCGACGTTGGGTTATTGAAACAAAAGTCTAAACCAACTTTAATTAAAACTTGAAAATATACACAGTTTTTTAAAATCTTAATTAAACTTAGTTAAACATTCATTTTATAAATAATATTCTGACAGACATGTTGCCATTTGGCAATTTATTCCAACCAATCTTACATATATAAAAAAGGCTTAATTAGATCAAAACAATGGGTATTTGGTAATTTTTTGATTAAAAAGTGTCAAAATTGACACGCATTTAATATATTTATAAACATTGAAATAATAATAAAAATAAGAAACAGGATATTATACACAAATAATTATTTGAGGTTACAAATGGTCTAATTTTGTTGCATTTATTTAATTTATAATATTGAGATATATAAACTTACTATTCACATACATAAACTTACTATTCAAATACGTAAACTTACTATTCAGATATATAAACTTACTATTCAGATATATAAACTTACTATTCAGATATATAAACTTACTATTCAGATATATAAACTTTCAATTACAATTAATATTGAGATATACAAACTTCTCCAAGTCCATAAAGTAATTATAATTAACTTATCATGCAAAACTTATTGCAATTTAATATGCAAACTTCTTGCTTTTATGATTGCGTATTTATTTAACCATTGTACTCGTATATACTTGTACATGATTATATAATGATGAGGTTGTTGAAGTGAAACCTCTGTTGAACTTGATATGGGTATGCATAATAATAAAAACAATTTAATAAAAAAAAATCTCCATTTTACAGGAGAATTCTCAATTACTTTAAAAAATAATTTAGATAAAATTTAAATTAGAAATTTGCTTTGTAGTGATTTCTTTTAGTTTTAGATTTAAAATTAAAGTTGCGATCTACGAGTACAATCTATAAATAATAATAGGGACATTTATATATCTTCGCAAGAGCGATTCAACTCGGGATTCGAACCCACTATTATTGACAGATTGAAATCATTACAAAAAGGCAGTTTAGTGTAAAGATAGGAAAATGGTAGCTACGGATAAGGATTTTACTTGCATCTGCACGTGTTTAAAAAACATATTTGGTAAGAAAACCGCAGATGTAAAGGGAAGACGAACTACAAAGGAAACTTTGTAGATCTTCCGACACGTGATAGTAACACATTCGGTTATAGGTGAAGTGGGGTGTACTTAAACTATATGATGACAGTGTAACCAAAGAGGTCTAAGTGACATATATTAAGTTTAAGAAAACGAACCAACTTTAACCAAAAATAAAGATTATCAATTAATTAAGTGCTAAGTAATAATATTATGACTGTTGTAATAGCAAAATAAACACGTTAAAATGACGCAAAATACTCTGTTATCGACTAAAATCTATAGAAAGTAAATTATAAATATGATGGAATGTGAACATCTTCAGGAATACCCAGACAGTAAAAAATCTAATAAATTTGTCCAATTGAAAGAAATTCCCCATTAAACGCATTGTTTATTTTCGCGTTTGACAAATATAGTTTATTACATTTTTCGTAGTATGCGTATTTCTATTAGCAGATAGATATATAATATTTCGTTTCGTAAAATTAAAATGGCAACGTCAATAATGTATGACAAATATTCTTAAATATTATTTCAATAAGTTAGAGCCGGTGTTTTAATGCATTTCATAGTTGCTTTGCATTTTTGGCATTCTCAGTAAATTTTTCGCGTCGGTTTCTTCCATAATTTATTTTTGTACTGGCGTTTAATAGTTGCTTTATATAGATTCGAAGAGCACTTTTGGATTGACTTTTTTTGTAAAGCGCCATAAACATTTTAATAATTAATATTTTAACGAAATTCGTACCTGACCATTCAAGAAGCAATCCAGACGTATCTTGATGAGTTAAGCCTGGTGATGTGTTATTTCACAGATTCTTGGTTAAGGTTCCATAGCGGTAACTGAACGCTGCTAGTAGCTGGTTTGTAGTAAGCCAAAGTTGTTCAAACTTACAATAAACTTATATAGTATATCTTTTAAGATTGACTGACTGTACTGTAGCATGCTATCACTTGGCGTGTACGCCCAAAAATGGCGCAATCTACAAAACCCATATTTTTAGTTTATTAAAATCTTCGAATAAGCATATCTCAATCCCAAATGTGTAAAAATAACAAATCAGTAAATATTTTTAGTTACATAGTTACATTCCATCTTAAAAAATCATTATATTCAAGCCTTATTAATGAAATGTTTCTTCAAATATATATAAACAGCAAAAATGTGGGTTGAATTATTTTTTGCATATATTGAATCATTTAGTATGAGAGGTAATCCCTTGTAGTCAAGACGCACAGGCGAATGATGACACTAGTGCAATCTGTTGAAATTCATAATCACACAGTTTTCACAGATCAAAACTAGGTTGGCTATGGCAAGTAAAGTTCCACAGACATCATTAGGTTCAATCAACCTCAGATTCTCGTTAGCAATATTTTTATAACTCTATTTTTGGGGGGTTAATAGTGCTTAAGTGTTTATATACTTTTTCTTGTGGGAACGTGGCCGAGATGTAGTATTGTTTTCGACCTCAGAAATAGAGCCGTCGAAGAGCGGAACTCCCAGTTCGTCACATCATGTTTAATTTAATCACGTTAAAAATAATTTATTTAGAAAGCACTTTCAAATCACTGACGATAATTCAGATTTTTTTAAACTTATATAATAATTAAAATATTATATAATGCACAATTCTGTAACAAAATAGTGAATATAAATTATATTTTTCTATTGCAAAATAAATATTTAAAAACAGATATGACCTACTGTAACTAAGAAGACACGCGTCTTACCTTGTTGGTAAGACACCTGTCTTCTGAAGTGGGTTAAATTCCCATCGGGAACCAAATTAAAAAAGGTTTCTAATCTGGTTTTCACGTACGACCTCTTTAACATATTTCTGGTTGATCAGAAGATGTTACCACATGGCATTAAGCCCACCAGGATGTACTGTATACAACAAAAGTGTAATAAAATACAACATTTAAAAAAGTTAAATCAACTCTATTTCAGTTGAAATCAGAACGAATTATTTTGAAAATTGAACAACGTTGTACCACGAAGAGTACACGCACCACACATTGTGAAACACTGCGGTAAGTGGTGAGGCCAGATGTCAGATGATACCATTTACGATCAAAATGTTTATTTTTAAAAGTGAACAACATTGATGGTATTTCAAAACAAACGTAAGAAGAAATCTAAACAGTTGCACAGCTTTCATAACAGGAAGAAACGTAAACAAAAATTGATTATTATTTTAACAACCTCCGGTGTTTAGTTGGTAAGACGCTAAATTTCCATCCATGGATTTCGGGTTCAATTCCCGATGGTACTCAAAAAAGAATAAAAAAAATAGTCTAGTAAAATAGTTCGTTTGGTAACAATACGACATTCACGTGCGATAGACGTGTGGAGGTTTTGTTGCATTTTCACGTGCTGTTGTATTCTAAATTCGTAGGATGACGAAATGCGAGTTCAGAATTCGTAATTCGTCATCCCATGAGTTCTGTGCCTATTCCAGTGGTTCTTAAACTCGAAGGCTTGATTAATGGGGCTGAAGAAAATGTTCGGATATGTTGAGAGGCATCATAGGAATGAATGAATTTTGTAAAAACCAAGCTCTACCCAGGACTTCCGGGTAGTGTCACATCTAGTAACATTATGAAAGACATGCTTTTCATCGTTGTCTATAGCGCTACAGCCCTTGGTGGACCTCTTCGATCCACTGCTGCTGACCTAGTTTGAGATACCTATTTATATGCCACATGTGTCACCCCATCTAATTGTCTCATACTTCTGTCTCCCAACGTTCTATCAGTCGTGTTTTTTTATAATATGCTATATTTGACTTATCCCACCACTGATGTGAACTAATAAACTCTTAAGCGCAAATAATTTAGGTGGAAATAAATGTCTTTTTCTTAGATGATTTTGTGTACCACTGTTTGCCGACCATCTCGATACCCTCAAGAGCGTTTCCTAACTAGCTCAGCCTATTAACTTACAGAAGGTTTACAGAGAACAAGCGACTTTTCAAGTCCACCGAAAACTATGGCAATTTGGAAATTTGCCTCAGGGAGGATGGAAGACTATTCTATGGAAGAGATCCCACTATCTGAAATGTTCTGTCGAAATATTTGAAGGTAGGTTTAAAATTAGAATGACAAAAATGAATAACGAGTCGATTTTTCATCAGAATATTGTATTGTTTTACACTTTTGTTATGTATAGTACTTCCTAGAATGTGGCAATCTCTTCCAACAAACTGTGAATATTTTAGAGGCCTTATGTGAAAATTAACTGGAACTTAAAAAATACCTGCAGGAATCGAGCCCGCAACCCCCAGGCTGGAAGACAGACGTCTTATCAACTAGGTCTGAATATTTTCACCGGTTATGCTACCTGTGATGTTTAGGCAGATAACTAGATTATATCAATCAACCATCTAAGCTTTGGTCTCACCGAGTTCCACATACTGTCCGGTTTTGCAAAAAATGACATTTTGGTAGCTCTAATATTCTGGATATGAAATCTTTGATGCTAGAATATTTTTATTGAACATTCCCTATAGTCTTTATATAATACAATACTATTTTCAGCATGGTGTGTACGTTCAAAACTTATAAAATTATATAAAAAAACTTCACCAATGTCTTGGAGACGAGAAGGGAGATAGAAAATCGAGGAAAAAAACACGAAAGAACTGAATAGAAGAGTTGTTTGTCGACGACTTTGGTCTAACGGTTAGTTATTTTACAAACATTCTTAAACAATAAAAAAGGATTTAGATAAAATTCTGCCAAACGAAAGGCTGCAGAATATTACGAGTAAACCTGCTGATTGTCATGAAACTAAGATTTCCTTACCATCGGAACTTTGGATTTGATCTGTTAAGACTTGTGTAATAGTTTGCATACAATAAATGGGTGTTTCAACTACGAGATGATTGACAATCATATTCGATCACAAGAAAAATAGCCTATCGAAACACGTTAATGATTTCAAACGAAGCCTTTTTTACGTACTCGGAGAATGATTCGTTTTGAAAGTTATTCACGTTTAGGGTGATTTTTCAAGTTGTCTTAATTCTGAGTGAATTTTTTTGGTAAACAGTTTGATTTAAGTAAAAAATATATTGGATTCGATATTTTTTGTTTGAAAAAGCATGTCTGCCTGAAATGAGTGATTCAAAATTCCGATGGTTATTTCTACTTTTGCAATTATTCAGCAGAATCCGCCGGATAGACGGCTGCATGATGGCATTGTTTAAATAATTAATATTGGTCACGTATCATTGGTTTGCGAGCAAATGATATGTTTTTTATATTTAAAAATATACATGGTGATTTATAAGTCACGCTCCAGTGCTTCTATTAAAGGCGTTGTTGTGAATCTTGTGGCTTCAATTCTTGCACCACTGGCTTTTACCATATACGAAAAGAGGTACAAATCGCTTCTAAAGATTAATTGCAGTATTAAGATCACTATAATTAAATAAATTGATTAATCTTAATTGGGTTGGGTATATTGAAATGGTATTGGATGTTGGTTGGTAACACTTAACTTATCTAATTTCTCATGTTTGAAATGAGTAATGAAGTCATTTTGATAATAGCCTTGAAAATATTTACTTTAAAATAACTAATGTATCGATATAATTTTATTTAAAATATCTTCAAAATAATAAAAACACCGACGTATGTGGTTTGATATGATTTTAATTGTTTATAATTATAAATTTTATGCAGGTTTGAAAACAAATAATTCCAAACTGCTCAATCAAAACATAATGTGCAAAACCAAAATTTATATTGAAATACAAAAAAAAATGATAATCATATCATATCATATGTTACACACATAATTTATTCTTAGACGTTTAATTAAAAGTTCAAAAAACTACGTTTCGCGTGTTCTGTCACCACACATATTATTTTTTGTCGGAAACCATATAATTCGTCCTACCGATCTGGCCAACTTGTAATGCACTAAAAAGTCAAATCAATCAATCAATCATTTAAATAAAGTTTAGAATTAAATCAATATGATTGAATACAGCGGTATATCTGCCCTTTTATTTAAAATTATATTTAAAACGAGTATTTTCTTCTTCCTGAAAAGCTGAAATAATTTTATCTGCCCTAAAAACCTCAAAAGAACTCGATGATAACATTAGCAGAGAAATAAAAAAGCCATGTCACGATCTGATTATCTTTTACCGCTGAGCCCATTTTAAGTTGATAAATGAAGTAATTCCCTTTGGGCGATAAAAAACTTAAAAGTTCCAACCTACAAAACGCTGTTTTTGAAGAGAATAATAATACCTCATTCACATATTTTTTTAAATAGCTGGTAATAATATTATACTTTTGTATTTAGGTATATCTTATGACAAAATTTTATCGAAAAAAAAACTATCCTTATAATGTTACGATCTCCATGGTTTGTTTGGTACAACGAATTACTTTCAACTCGAGGGTTTCAGGTTTAACTTAAGATGAATTCTTTAACATATAAGAAATCGCCATATAACAATAAACACGCCACGTTGTATTGTTCATAACGGAAGTGTCAATTTGGCTATAATGGTATAATGCATGTCTTCTACCCAGAATTTTCAGGATCGTTTTCTGATGGTGACCAAAAAAAAACCGAATGGAGATAATATACAAAGTTTGATGGGAGAAATTACTGTAAATAAAGAAATATGTAAAACAATCGAACCATTAACCTGTCGCATTGGAAAAATAATCTCATGTTAGTATTATGTCGTAATAATTTAGATATATGCTTAAACATCAGAAAAGTTAGTAGTCTGGTAAAAAGTAAACTTTTTATTCATTATTGTCATCCCAGTTTTGACATGGTTCCATCGAGTGAATTAGTTTAGTGGCACTTATAAGCTGCTTTTGACAAATTAAAAAAACAAAGCGCTCTTGAGATATTTTTTATTACGAAGTAGCGTTATACGAGTATGTCATATATTTATAATATCATTAGTTTCGTTCCTCATATCCCCCAAAATATTTCAAAAATGGTAAAATTCGGGTTGGATTGTTTTTTCATTTTTTCCCTTTGTCGGTATTCTCGCTAGCTGCATGGGCGGTTTTCCATACGGCAACAATCGCTTTTGAACGGAAGTTGTCGACGGGCGTTTCTAGAGCGGATACTCGGGCGGATTGCGAAAATATACGTCACGGCACCAGACTAACCAACCCCTTCTATACTTTCTCCACCCTCGATGTCTGATCTCACCCTCTGTAAATAGATTCAGTACTAGAGGATCTAAATTGAGTAAATACGACATGTACATATGTTATGTCTTCTAGTCGGATTATAAAATGTTCCTTTATATTTTTATGGTTGTATTTAATGGTGAACAAATAATAATATGGAATTCCGATATGCTAAAGGTCAAGAAGCTGGTGCAAAAGATTAAGTAATATTGCAGAAGTTCTGTAACTCTGGTTTATGATATCTTTATAGATAAACTGAAGAGAGATATGTAAGAACGAAATGAAAAGCTATAATTTTTCAAAACAATAAGTTATACACACATGTATGAGATATTTTAATGTTTATTTTTTCATATGGCGGTAAAGTAGGGGATTTAATAATATTTGATTTATAAATATAAAACGGTTCTCTTTTTTAAAAAAAAAGATTGCAATATTAATACATAGTTATTTTTTATAAAAAAAATATTATATATTTGGCTCCCTACAAACTGTAAAATTCCCGGGTAGATTTTCTTCGCAGTTCTTTTTTTTTATGGTGCAGTGTGATGAAATTTTACAAGTGGAAAATTAACGCAATCCTATATATGTTATGTATACAAATATGTAGAAAAAATAACGAAAATATATCGCCTTTATACCAAATAATTTATATTCATGATACTTAAGTATTTGTAATGATTTGGTATATATTATATTCTACAATATTTAAATATAAATTTAATTAAAAATATTATCATATATTATGTTAAAAACAGAGTTTTACAAGAAATCGTATATTCATTCATTTGGCGGTTACACGTAGGCATTAAAAAAGTGAAAAGCAAAAAATCAGAAATATATATATTTTTAAATTTATTAAATATATTTAACTGCACAATTTTTATACTTTCATAAATTAAACAATATTTCAGGATGACATTTATTTTCGAATCGCGGTATGAAATCATGATTCGAAACATACACGTAGATTGGACAATTAATGAGTATGAAAAAATTAGAAATCAAAATGTTGGTGACCCAAGCCTAGACGACCGCATGAAGCCTATCTCGTGATTCACTCCTAGCTCACCGGCGCGGTGCGCGGCGCTGTTAGGCTGCCGCGCGCGTGCGCACCACGGCATGCGCTCTCTGTCATTGCGACTCTAGTGTCGAAACTACGGCGCCGGGTTCAGTGTAAGTGACGTTTCAATTAACCGAGTGAAAGTGATATATTATTCAATATAAATACGAATTAAAAAAATAAGTCTAGGAAGATAATCATAGATAAGACTAATTCGGAAATTATCAGCGCGGCACGTGGACAAAGGCCTGCGCATGCTCTGTACGATCAGTCGCTAAAGGAACACTGACCAAAGGAAATGAAATGCTTTACAATCTGTCAAACCCACATGTTCTCCGAACTGTTAAGTTAATTATGAAAGAAAATGTGCAATTTGCCTACAATGAGCCTGAAGTTTTCCCGGAAATATATTTTTGAAAGTTATGTTTTTCTAATATTTTTTGGCGCGTGAATTGAATCTGGACGCGAAAGATGAAATTTCCAACAGCAAAAATGAAGAAAAGAAAAAGGAAAAGTTTCGGGAGAGAAAAAACAGATTTACATTTTATTTTGAAGATGGTTTCAAGATTGACATTAATCCCACATATTTAGGTCTAAGATCTATTTATTTTGCAAAACTTATGGAATTTAATTCGAAACAAATTACTAACCAAAGTTTGATGCTGGAGAGTATAGGCAGTGAAACTTTCGAAGACATATTAGATTTCGTTTACCAAAGGCGATGTAGAATATCGAGAAATAACATTTTTGACATATTAGTTGCTGCCGATATGTTGGGATTAACTCGCCTTATGGCATTCATAAATATTCATTTCAATTTGACACTAAACTGTAAAAATTGTTTACAACTTCTAAATTTTACTTTAATGAGAAATTTCGAAGATCTAAGTCTGAAAGCGATGAATCATATTTTTAAATATCGCCACTTTATCGAATCTTCGAAGAAACAACCGAACTGGAATCACAATTTGCTCAAAAAATTATTAACAGCTGAACATATCAGATTTGTTGAAAGATCAATAATAATTAAATATTTTAGATATTGGTCCGTCGTTAATCAAAAGAGGAGAGATTTGCTCGCTCAAGTTGTCGATGAAATTGAAATAAACGAAAAATGTAAGCCTTCTATTCTGGATTTGTTGAATGACTTAAAAACTCTTTATGAAAACAAGCGAAGTGAAATAAAAACCCGATTCAATTTATTTGCAGTCGGTGGCTATAGAGGTTCTGAATCGTATGCACCTGGGTTAGTTTCACTAAACGAATACCACAGTCATGTTTCAAAAGGATTCTCAGCTTCGAAGTGTTTACCAAATATGATTTACGTTCGAACTAACTTCGGCAGTGCTAAAGATAAAAATGGATTTTATTTAATAGGGGGCAAAGGGAAGTCCGAATCGGCCTTATCTTCTGTTGAATATTACGATTGTGATGAAAACAAATGGTATCATAAAACAACATTGAACGAGAACAGAATGTTTTGTGCAGCCACCTCGTGGAATAGTTTAATTTATGTTTCTGGAGGAAGTACCGATGGTATGGACGTACTTAGATCTGTTTGTGTGTACGTCCCTAGAAAAAATATATGGAAGTATATTGCAGACATGAACCAATATCGAAGAGGTCACCAAATGTGCTGTGTTAATGGAATGATCTACGCGATGGGAGGTGATGATGGTTCCAAAGTGACGGCTTCGGTCGAAGCTTATGATACATTCGCAGACACTTGGAAAAAAGTATCTTGTATGAATATTGCTAGGAAACGATTTGGAGCAGGGGCTGTGGGGCAATTTATATTTGTTTTCGGGGGACTGACAAACGATGGAAAATCTGTTGACGAAGTAGAGAAATACGACACTGTAACAAATACATGGAGTTTATTGTACAAATTTCGAGGATTTTACGACATGAGTGTTGCTGTTTACGAACACTATATTTATCTATGTGGTGGGTATATCAATAATCACGCTTTTTGTGATATCGTCGCTTTTCATGCCGATTCACATGTCACAAGATTGATAAGTCAATTGAAAATGGCGAGAGCGGGTTTAGCTGCTTTTGTAATGCCTGAACATTACTGGACGTAGAAAGAACATAATCAATCAATTAAATTATATTCTATCTTATTCTTAATCTTATATAATGAATGTTTAATTCTTCAAAAATCTATCTTAACTCATCTTCAATACTATCTTCGATATTATTTCTATGTTCTTTTACTAAAATAAATTCTTACTGTTATTTAAATAAGGGACCGAAAGAACAAATTATATGCCAACTTGATCTAGTGCCTACGAAAGATTTAAAAAAATACCTACCGTTTAATAAAAAAATAAAATTAATGAAACTGATGAAATAACTACTAATTTTCGAAAATTATAGATACCATAAACCAGAAAAATTTGTCGAGTCCATTAAAATATTGTTGAAATAAAAGTAAAAAATAACTATTTGAAAATAAATAAGTAATTAAAATAAATACATAATGTTTGACAAAGACTAAAAAAAAATTACCAAATATAAAAAAAATAAACTGAGCTTGAAAATCGAGTACAATAATTAAATTATTAAAATCTTTATAATATAAAAGAAAAATTAACCAAAGCTTTCAGGTATTACATCCAATTATAATGTCATATTTGAAAAATCTGATTAAATATCACTTGAGTTATTTCGATTTTTATTTGGAATTGAAAAAGTATATAAATAACTATAATATGATGATTTTTAATTAATATTAATAAAAATAATTTCATTTAAGTTTCCGGAAAACATCTGTTATGTTAGCCAATTTATACAAATTATATAAAAAAATAATATAATTAGAAAATTTATATAAAAAACAAAACTTGCATTATTTTCAGAAGTTAGAAGGTTTAGGTTGAATATTTTCATATTTCTGCTTTTAATTATATTATTTAAGGCTTTTTTTGTGATAGTATTTTGAAACAAGAAATAATGCAGGCTAGAGTTTTCAGTTTAAATATACGAAAACTGCAAGCCTTGAAAAAAGTACAGTGCTCCTTATCATATAATATGTTATAATCATAAGTGTTGGTTACATTTTAGAATGGGATATGATCTAAGGAGGTTCCAATTAGTATGAATACGTCTAGCGTTTGTAAAACTTAGTTGTAGAAAATTGTAGAATTCCTTTGTAAAATATGTAAATATAGATGAAATAAATGTTATTTATTTACACTATTTTTATTATTTACTCCTCTATAATTAACATTAAAAAAAGTGTGCGATGTATATATTATGTTGAAGATGTTAGAAACCGATTAAATTAAATTAAATATAAAAGTATAAATAAAAATTTCCTTGCAATAATTTATTTAAAAAATGCTGATATGAAAGAAAACGTATCACTTTTTTTCTAAAGTAAACAAGTGGTTACATTTTTTTATCTCCTCAATTACTGAAATTTAATTCAATTAAATTAAATTTCGTAAAAAAATGTTGACTTTGTCTAATACTATATAAAAAAATATTATTATTTTTGGCTTTGGATGTAATAAAATTTGAAGTTAATTTTGAGTGGGTCTTTTTCCTTATTGGTCATTAGTTGGTGAGTTCTCGGAATCTGTTACATGACAAATGGTGAAACAAAACTGATTTTTTTCTTGGAATGGTAACCAATTATCTTTAATCTGAGTAAAACTGACTAAAAGAATGTGACAGAAAAACAAACAATTGTTAAGTTAAAATAATACATCACAATGAGTAATTTCCTTCTTGAAGAGTGTTTTGCGAATTCCTAAGTATTAAAAGAAATTAATTTAAAATGTCCTTTATTTAATTTGTAATGCATTGTTTATTTTGAACATTTAGCTGACTCTATTGAAACGAAGTTGATTGGGAAAGTGTTCCCATTTAGGAATTCGGAATATGTAAATGTTGAAGATAATTCCTAAACAGTTTTCCTGAAAAACGTCCCGAAATAGAAAAAAAAAGTGTGTATCCCGAATACACTAAGCATATCCTGGATATGAAACAAATATTTGACAAATAAAATATTCCGACTATAGGAAAAATATCATATTCAATTATTATTATTCCTACTCTATTCAGAAAGAGTGGTTATTTTTTTCTTCTTTTAATAAGCATTAAAAAAACATATTGGTTTAATAAAATAAATCTCGTAGGATTTTTGTTTACAACATAAGTTTTTGACTCAATATTTATTGTAAAATTCCTTATGAATATTTGAACTATGATAGACATTGATGATTCTTAATAAAATAAATCGTCACACACCTTGACTTGAATTTTGGTCAAAATACAAAAAAGTTTAATTACAAAGTTGACTTTTTTTATTTGAAAATAAAGATTATTTTATAAAATAATTGATATTATTCATAGCTTCTCGACACATTTTTTGGTGGAATTCTATAATAGAAAGAAATAAACAAAAAAGTTTATTTAATTTTACGACCATTTAATGGTTTCGCTCAATGGCATTTTCAGAATGCAGTGAAACCAGTAATGGTCAACCTTTTCAGTTCAGGTATTGGTGGTACCACATCAACACGATTTTATAATTTTTTTTACGTTTTACACCCATTGGGCAAAAGTTGACATTTATTCGCTGTTGTAAATCATATTTTGATATATTTTTAAATAGGGTACAATTGCTTTTATTTTTCCCATGTGGAATTATTTCATCAAATAATTAATGCGAATATTTTTTAAGTGGATCGCATTATCTCGTCAGTTGATCGTAAATAATTTTAGCAATTCATCGCACTTCATTAATTTGGAAAGAAAAAGGCCACGATATCATTTACCATCCGTATAACAGCATTTCATTGGGGTTAACGTTCCAATCTGAACAGAAAATCTAAAAAGAGGACAAATGGGTTCAAACCATGAATAAAACGAAAATGGCGGATTTTTTCCGTATTGAACTAATAAATTTTACGATTTGATTAAACCATAAATTTATAAGTTGTCACAAGGAAGGTACATATGTACTCGTACTAAGATAAAATGCTTGCCACTTGACCACGGTGTCATAGATTTATTAATTAATCTGTAGTTTATGATTCTTTTTTAAGTTTCATACAAACTTTACTTTCAGTCAATTATAGCTGCACATTTATGTGATATATATGTCACAGTGGAAATAGATTATACAGTTAATGTAAATTAATACTAATGAATGTACACCTAAAGTAATCAGTGAATGCGGAATAAATATTTTCTTTTAAAATAATATATTCATATTCACAATGATTGTATACCCTCTGTAGTGTTAAATCTTTATTGATTGAGACTGGGGTAAGTAGATTTAAAATAAAACGATAGAAAATCCTTTTAATTAAAGTTTTAATTTATTACAGCAAGTTATGACATTTCGACGTGTATATATAGTGCCAAAACCGCAGCTGTGCATGAATGATCATATTTTAGAACGTTCACTAACGATGAGCAGTTGAAGTACCTTTTCACTCGTGAATGTGAATAGTTAACACTGAAGAGAGCATTCACTGAATACTTTAGTGAAGCTATACATTCAAGAGTTCATTGACCATCCGCTTCCACTGTAACATATACATTGGATTATAATACAAAGAAAGACGTACACCACATTAACCACATTAAGTGGATGAAATGGCCTTGTTTAATTGATATTTTTATTATTGGTTCCAAAATTTTACGAAAACATTCACGAAGAAACCCTAAATAATAACGAAAATTACCAAGTTTGAAATAAGCGCACTTGTGTCGTACACTCTGCGAGCGAGTGAAGGCAATGTAACTACGAGTAGCATCGTAGTTTTACTCCGTTTTATTACCAAGAATAAATGAACGAGATATAAAAGTGGAATAAAATTTAAAATGTAATTTGAGTTTGTTTATTCCCACAATATTTATTAGTATACCATATTACTATGCACATTTCGAGACAAACTTTGTCCTCCTCAGGCGAGTTCGCTTAACTTAATTATTTATTTGACAAACACAAAAACATCTAACAGATTTATTGCTTTAATGCTGGGGTAGCCAACTTTTTTGGGCTGTGGCGCCAAAACTGCTAATTTCCTTTTATCAATCAACTAGCTTTTGTTTCTCAATTATTATTTGTATTTATGATCGTGTCATTAACGTGGTGTATAAAAACAATATTTGATAAAAAATAAAATAAAAGATAAATCTCAAGGGATAGGATTTAGGATCGGAATTTTATGGGAGTTAAAGACGAGAAATATTTTGCGATACACACAATGTAGACATTAAAATAACATTTTTTTTATACTGTTAACCAATGAAATTGACTGTCAAAACTATATGACTTGTGTACAATATAACATCATGTCGAATGGCTTGAAGATTTTAATATTTGCCTTTAATTAATTTAAAAAATACGCTCTTGAGATAATATTTAATTATAACGCAGTGTATTTAAAGACACTTAATTATTGGGTTGTTCGAAAAGTAATTTCGTATCTTTAAGTCAAATTCAAACGTGAAATTGCACCAAATGCTCGTTGATGCTGTTTTTATATTTTCAATATCTAAAGAATCTCTTGTGAATTATCTTCGAACAAAGCTTTGATTTGGTTGTCATCAGCCTTAATCGGTCTTCCAGAAAAGACATTACTTTCGAGTGTTGCATTACTATTACGAATTTTTTAAAGCACATTTGACAGACACGATTGCTTACTGCATCGTCACCCATACACTATACTTATATTTTTTTATGTGTGTCGCATTTTTTTCTTTGTTGTAGTATAAAAGCTTAAAGCACCCATTTTGATCCAAAAAACAATTTATCATATTTTGTTCCATCTTCAGAATGACGCCAACAGATTGCTCAAGTTATAATGCCCTAAAAATATGATTAATATTTTACTTTTCATAACAATATACGTTTATAATGTTGGAAAGAAGTAAGCAGAAAAAAAAATATACTGACGACACCCATCCGAGAAATACGAAATAACTTAGAGGACATCATATTACTGTCAGAATATTTGATTTAATTTAAACCATTAGACCACAAAACTTGTGGGGTAAGAGTGGTTAAGAATAATTACGTCAGTCTGGGGCTGATAAGTGGAGACTGTTTAAATATTCATTCCCCTAACCGACAAGTCAGTGTATGCTATCACACACACAAAAACCCTGAATGACGCACTGTCATCTGGAAAGTGGTTTGGCGGGGTCAAGTGATCGAT
Organism: Odontocerum albicorne; assembly: GCA_949825065.1. Classification (NCBI taxonomy): domain Eukaryota; kingdom Metazoa; phylum Arthropoda; class Insecta; order Trichoptera; family Odontoceridae; genus Odontocerum; species Odontocerum albicorne. Next base: position 19,032,873 of record OX463846.1, on the reverse strand, counting down.
ATGACCATTTTTTTCTCCACTTATATGACCAACCCAGTAACCCAAAAGCTTGTTCTAACATTAAAGGGCTTTTGTGTAAACGAAATGGCAGTACTCAATCAGAAAATATAGTTTATTTTAGATATTCATTTGATGAGTTGATAAATTAAATCAATTTCTTAATGCTCAAGCTAATGACAAAAAAAACGATAAAACTATGGACAAAAGAACTTTAATTTAATCAGTCGTATGATATTCTTCAACATATTCGCATTGGTGTTGTTGAAATGATGAATAACGTAGTCGGGAGACAATATTGTCTTTACCCTCGTCAATGGAGCCTTCTTGTTTAAAATCGCATTGGCAATATGTTCATGGAAGAACTTTTAATCCGACTGGAACATTTATTTGTGTACCATCGGAAATTAAATCCCTAAATCCAGGATGGATGATATGTAAAGTACGAACTTGGCCACGCAAGTTACCATTGTAAAGAACTATTTTCATATATTTGAGGTTATGCTAAATTGTTTAAAAAAACACTAATAGAGATCAGGTTGTTTAAATTAATAAAAAAAATGCTGTTTGTTGTTGATTTTGTTACATTACATTTTCGTTGAAAACAGTATAACCTGGCGAGCTTATTACCACATGACAACCTCTTTTAAACAACCTAAAATACATTTAAAAAGCCTTAACTGAAAACCAGACTGGAGTGCTTTTAAAAATAATCTGGATTGCAATCACTGGTTTAGAAGACAAGTAAGGCCGTGGCCACACAGGAAGGAGCCTCGCTTGATGCTTAGATCTATGTTGCGAGTTAGGCGACATATCCTAGCGAACCAACGTATCGCATACTATCGCAGTGGCCACACTGCACGCTTCGCGCCACGTTGCATGACGATTAGTCATCGAGTGAATCTCCTATCGAACAGACGTGATGGTTAATTTACAAGATGGCGGAAGTTTTAATGACAGCTGTGAATAAAAGGGAGCCTTTGTGGAACCCATCGAGCAAATTATAGAAAAATGTACCTGTACTACAATCACTTTAGAATGAAGTTGCACAGAAAGTAAATAAAGATGGTAAGTTATAATGAAATTGGTTAGTTTTGAGAGTGACATAATGTGTTGACTCAACCGCTCCCAACTGTCAAATGAATTTGTGCGTAGCACTTTGGTGTGGCCAGGCATGAAGTCACCTAGTATATGAGTTACGTAAAATCTAGCTTAGCACTTAACGAAGCATTTTGGTGTGGCCTCGGCCTAAGTGTCTTACCAACTAGGCCACGGAGGTCGTTAATTATAATGCACACACCTACGATAACTTCTTTGATATTTGCAAAAATGAAGATGTTTAAGAACAGATAATGTATATGATATAAATAATCAATAATATAAAATGATTATTAACATAAGTGCTGATTATTTTACTGTTAATGAACATTCATTTATGCGGAAAGGAAACCAACTGGCAGCGGAAGGCTATTTAAAAAATAGATGGACGTATGCGAATTTCATAATATAGACTACTACATAAAAAAACAATAAACATGCATATATACGAGTACATATATATATATATATAATCATGGGTGTCTTTTTGTAGATGCAGAGAGGACTAATATTCACGTCTATTTATCCACGCTCACAGCATTCACCTCGTCCACATCTACCATGCTATACATGCTCTTTTTTCAACTACCTCCTTCCATTCTTTCCTCGAGAATAACAAAGAAGAAACTATTATTTAATATTTAAGGAATGTACCTATCAAGTATAAATAACACCTTATATCATAGATATAGAAATTGATCAAAATTGAAAACATATTGCGTTACGCTTCACTAATTACTAAAGGCCAGATAAGATAGGGAAATCCATATTAGCTATAGCCGGGGAATATACTCGTATGTTGTGGTTTGATGTGGTAATTGATACTGCGATGCATTTCATATAACCATATCGATTACGGGCGACGCCGGCGATACGAATCTTTTAAATTGTGTTGAAGTGCAAAGCGTAAGATTGAGATAAGTTAATGCATAATTATTGTATTGCATTAAACTTTTATTGAAGATAAATTAATTAATAATAATAATTTAATATTTTTCTCCGAAAATTTATTGAATGAGAAAAATAACCTCCGTGCCCTAGTTGGTAAAACACCTGTCTTCCAAACTGGTGGTTGCCGTCTTGATTCCCCCTAGTCCCAATTGTTTTTAAAAAGGGCCATTGTCTGGGTTTCATTTTAAAAACTTTTCTAGTTGATTGGATGCGATAGGTAAATGGCAATAAACTCGCCACCAGGTTATATTGTATGAAACGAAAGTATAATACTATTAATATATATATATATATATATATATATATATATATATATATATATATATATATATATATATATATATATATATATATATATATATATATATATATATATATATATATATATATATATATATATATATATATATATATATATATATATATATATATATATATATATATATATATATATATATATATATATATATATATATATATATATTTAAGCCAAGCTTCTGTAAAAACCAGATTGGGTACCTTGTTTTTGGGTCACAACAGGAATAAAACATGAAACCTTTGGGTTGGAAGTGAAGAGTAAATGTATACCAAATAGGTTAGGAATATCAAACGAATTTTAATATAAACCAAATATTGGTCGAAAATAATGTCCGTCAATAATTGTGCGCCACCAATAGTATGGAAAAAAAGAAATAGCTTTTTGAAGAAATACAAAAGGCGAAAGCTTACCAGAATCGGTTTATATATAAAAGAAGATGGTTTCGTATGTTCTAATTTTACCCTTATTAAAATAATATTAAAAATTCTATTATAATAAGATTTCAAAATAATATAATATCATATGACGTGGAAACAAAAAGAATAGGAATAAAGGATTCGTCATGTAAAATTTCCCATAATGGAGTTGGCATAGAAATTTGCCTGAACATTTAAATCATAATATGACAAGCATGCATTTCGTGCATGCCATCAATAAACTAAGAAATAAAATAACCATAATATGAAGATTTAAGTTATTCACTTTATATTACTTCATAGTTTGAACACGTATCATCATTAAGCAAATAAAAAATAATTTATTATGTTTACTTGATCTTCGACTTTGAAACATCTGAAGTTAACAAATGTGACCACTTCGAATATATCTAGCAGTTATATTTGAGCTATGCAACTTTTCCGATAAAATTCTTGACATGCAATATGGTTTAATATATTACTTACCTTCATAATTAAAGTAAACATTATAAGACGAATTACAGCACTTATATTTCAATAACAATAAAACAAATCAAGTGAAAAGAAGTAATTGGGTGGTTCGAAAAGAGATGATTTGAAGAAATTATTTGGGAGCTAGATTTTGGTAGATGTTTTCTTATTTCTATGAATAGTGAGTAAATTAATAACAGCTGCATACTAGCAGATTGACATGAAAATAAATTTGACAAAATAATCACTAAAATATGTATAAAAAGGATGTTGCTCATTAATGAAAGTTATCAGCTAAAATGTTACAAACACGTGAATGTTGTGATTGAAATTTATTCAGTAGTAAATACAAAATATTTAAAAATATTTTCATAAGGTAATGTATTTCTAAATACACAAATCTTTCAATGATCTGTTTTATAAAAATAATATTTATTTAAAAAAACTGTGAAAAGTGTGAAGAAAGATTATAAATAAGCAAATAAAGGGGTGTTGTTTGATGCGGTACCAAAGACAAACAAAACTAAAAGCGTGTCTATAAATTACGTTAGAATCTGACATAAGTATACAAAAGTTGCGTGAAAAATGAACTATTGGCTAATGTCCAAATTACATGCAACAATAACATTTGATTATAATGGAAAATTTAATTCAACAACACCTTTTCGAACTTCAATAGAGCGAAAAAGAAATCAAAGCTAGGATGATACGCAGAACGTAAACGACAAAAAGAAAAACGGCCCGGATGATAAATGACACGGGAGGTGATTTGAAAAACCACAAAATGATTCTGAAATGAAGGAACGTAATATCGGTGCCAGGCACTGCACCGAAAGCCTTAGATGTTAACCCGAATAAATTTTTTAGGTCATTAATTCCGAGATATGGACAGGTGAACGATAGAGAACACTTTGGCGGCCATACGATGTGGCTTGACAACGGGCATTTTTGTGGGTTTGTGGTACTTTTTCATTACGTTGAACGTTCATAATAAAGGCACAAGTTTGATCATTTCATAGACATGTAAGATAAATGAACTTAACTTGAAAACAAAATGCGGTTTGGAATAAAATATATATTTAAAAAAATATTTTTGGTAATTAATATAATGATCACTTGGAGAATAAGCTGGTAGGTGAACGAGATGAATGAAAGCAAAATACCATAGACTGTCTGAAATGGAAAGGTATTCTTTTGAGAGATTTGCACGGCCATCAGACGAAAATACCATAGACCGTCTGAAATGGAAAGGTATTATTTTGAGAGATTTGCACGGCCATCAGACGAAAATACCATAGACCGTCTGAAATGGAAAGGTATTATTTTGAGAGATTTGCACGGCCATCAGACGAAAATACCATAGACCGTCTGAAATGGAAAGGTATTATTTTGAGAGATTTGCACGGCCAGATCAGACGAAAAATATTGATTATTATATTACTTGGTAGATTAGATAACAGTCTGGAGTAATGGTATTTAGTCCTTGTTTTTTATTCCTATCTTTAAATTGTTGGAAGTCCTTGATAGAAAAAATAATTAAAAACATTAAGAAACAATACTTTTTCTGTATGAGGCATTAAGCCTTTTGAACGTTTTCGATTGTGTATTTAGTTAATATATGTTTGAATTTAAATGAATGTGTGTTTTAGAGAAACGTATCCAAGTATACACTGGAATAAAATAAACAAAATATTTTTGGAAAGTAGGAAACCCCATATAAGATTTTAATTATAGAGTTAATTATTTGTAGCTATACTATAAAATCGATAAGTTTTTAACGGCCGTATTCAGTTATTCTACATAATTAAATTAATATGCGTCCATTATTAGCTATCATTGAAATTGAGGAAAAATCATTAAATTGTGCCACCATATCATTTAAATTTTCATGAAAGTTAAATAATTTTACTTTTTATGTATTCTATACATTACGAGTAACTTGAAAATGAAACGAGAGGTATTATAGAATAGCATAAATGTGAAATAAACCAAGAAAATAATTAACAATTGGATAATGATATGCTTTCGTTCAAAAGTAAGATAAGTAGTCCTAGAATTATTGAATGGATTCTTGCTTCAAATATAGCATGATTAGAACTTATAAACGATGTTTGTTTTTCTGTAATAAAATATCACATTGGCATACCCTTTTCCATTATTGATGTGTTTTGTATGAATTTTATCTTTTTCCACATTTATTTTAACATTATATATTCATCAGGTGTTTCCAATGAAAATATGATTTATTGGACCATTAATATCAAAAGGGGTGTCTCAGTTTTAGCTACTGTCTTAAAAAAAATAAACGTTTTTTTAATTGATTATTGTCTGTCACCTTAATATACATTTGCAATATTATTTAAACATTTCGTGGACTTGAAAATAATTTTCGGGATGATTCTGAACACAAATATGATAACGAAATAAATAAATAGGAGTAAGAACAGCAAAGGTTGATACACATTAAGAGTGATTCTGAACACAAATATGATAACGAAATAAATAAATAGGAGTGAGAACAGCAAAGGTTGATACACATTAAGAGTGATTCTGAACACAAATATGATAACGAAATAAATAAATAGGAGTGAGAACAGCAAAGGTTGATACACATTAAGAGTGATTCTGAACACAAATATGATAACGAAATAAATAAATAGGAGTGAGAACAGCAAAGGTTGATACACATTAAGAGTGATTCTGAACACAAATATGATAACGAAATAAATAAATAGGAGTGAGAACAGCAAAGGTTGATACACATTAAGAGTGATTCTGAACACAAATATGATAACGAAATAAATAAACAGGAGTGAGAAAGCAAAGGTTGATACATATTAAGAGTGATTCTGAACACAAATATGATAACGAAATAAATAAATAGGAGTGAGAACAGCAAAGGTTGATACACATTAAGAGTGATTCTGAACACAAATATGATAACGAAATAAATAAATAGGAGTGAGAACAGCAAAGGTTGATACACATTAAGAGTGATTCTGAACACAAATATGATAACGAAATAAATAAATAGGAGTGAGAACAGCAAAGGTTGATACACATTAAGAGTGATTCTGAACACAAATATGATAACGAAATAAATAAACAGGAGTGAGAAAGCAAAGGTTGATACACATTAAGAGTGATTCTGAACACAAATATGATAACGAAATAAATAAATAGGAGTGAGAACAGCAAAGGTTGATACACATTAAGAGTGATTCTGAACACAAATATGATAACGAAATAAATAAACAGGAGTGAGAAAGCAAAGGTTGATACATATTAAGAGTGATTCTGAACACAAATATGATAACGAAATAAATAAATAGGAGTGAGAACAGCAAAGGTTGATACACATTAAGAGTGATTCTGAACACAAATATGATAACGAAATAAATAAATAGGAGTGAGAACAGCAAAGGTTGATACACATTAAGAGTGATTCTGAACACAAATATGATAACGAAATAAATAAATAGGAGTGAGAACAGCAAAGGTTGATACACATTAAGAGTGATTCTGAACACAAATATGATAACGAAATAAATAAATAGGAGTGAGAACAGCAAAGGTTGATACACATTAAGAGTGATTCTGAACACAAATATGATAACGAAATAAATAAATAGGAGTGAGAACAGCAAAGGTTGATACACATTAAGAGTGATTCTGAACACAAATATGATAACGAAATAAATAAACAGGAGTGAGAAAGCAAAGGTTGATACACATTAAGAGTGATTCTGAACACAAATATGATAACGAAATAAATAAATAGGAGTGAGAACAGCAAAGGTTGATACACATTAAGAGTGATTCTGAACACAAATATGATAACGAAATAAATAAACAGGAGTGAGAAAGCAAAGGTTGATACATATTAAGAGTGATTCTGAACACAAATATGATAACGAAATAAATAAATAGGAGTGAGAACAGCAAAGGTTGATACACATTAAGAGTGATTCTGAACACAAATATGATAACGAAATAAATAAATAGGAGTGAGAACAGCAAAGGTTGATACACATTAAGAGTGATTCTGAACACAAATATGATAACGAAATAAATAAATAGGAGTGAGAACAGCAAAGGTTGATACACATTAAGAGTGATTCTGAACACAAATATGATAGCGAAATAAATAAATAGGAGTGAGAACAGCAAAGGTTGATTTAATATTGACACATTAAGAGTGATTCTGAACACAAATATGATAACGAAATAAATAAATAGGAGTGAGAACAGCAAAGGTTGATTTAATATTGACACATTAAGAGTGATTCTGAACACAAATATGATAACGAAATAAATAAACAGGGTGAGAAAGCAAAGGTTGATACATGTTAAGAGTGATTCTGAACACAAATATGATAACGAAATAAATAAATAGGAGTGAGAACAGCAAAGGTTGATACACATTAAGAGTGATTCTGAACACAAATATGATAACGAAATAAATAAACAGGAGTGAGAAAGCAAAGGTTGATACATATTAAGAGTGATTCTGAACACAAATATGATAACGAAATAAATAAATAGGAGTGAGAACAGCAAAGGTTGATACACATTAAGAGTGATTCTGAACACAAATATGATAACGAAATAAATAAATAGGAGTGAGAACAGCAAAGGTTGATACACATTAAGAGTGATTCTGAACACAAATATGATAACGAAATAAATAAACAGGAGTGAGAAAGCAAAGGTTGATACATATTAAGAGTGATTCTGAACACAAATATGATAACGAAATAAATAAATAGGAGTGAGAACAGCAAAGGTTGATACACATTAAGAGTGATTCTGAACACAAATATGATAACGAAATAAATAAATAGGAGTGAGAACAGCAAAGGTTGATACACATTAAGAGTGAAAAAAGAAACAATAATATATAGAAGATATAAGAGATGCTCTCTTAGATGTGGAAATAAGCGATTCTTTTGACCAATTCATAATAAAATCTCTAATTTCAAAGTTGCCAAAGTCGCAGAATCGAAAAAGCCCTAAGAAGGTTTGAGAAAGAAAACCAAAAGGTTCTTGTTCTTGTTGACAAACTTTGGATAAAAGTTCAGTGACTACTTAAGATTGTGACATTTTTTTAAATTTCAACGGTAAAATGGTATTTTTGATACCAAAGATTACAAAAAACGACAAATAAATGTCAACATTGACATTGTAAACAATGCCATACTAAAGAAATAATCATATATAACAAATCCAATACAATAACAAAGCAAACCCACATAAGAGTAATATACCAAATTCATCCCAGCAAGAACAACTTCTTCACTTTAATCTTGTAACCGGTCAAAGTTATATGAAAGTTCATACGATGCCCATATTGATTATCCAATATGTGTACATATGTTGTGGTTAATATTATACTCGTATGTTTAGGTGATGGTGAGTTACAATACGAAATTATGAATTTCGTAGAAGACATTGTGTATCCGTCAACCACCATTTAAAAAAAGCACTACTATTCAATATTGTTTTACGACGGGTGTAGATCCAAGAAATGAGGTTCATATTGAACTATTTAAAAATGGATGGATAACAAAGAAAAAAGTGAATCACATGCAGAGAATCAAACATTATTTTCCAAGAATATAATCTGTTCAGCTGTATCAGTATGAATATCCTTTGCGTGTAATAAGGGGTAACTAGCTAACCAAAGTTCCAGGAATGAATTTGTTAAGCACAAATTACGATAAATATACAGAAGGGCGTGTTCCATGTCAATGAAAACAAAGAAAATCAATATTTCACGGATTCCCTAAACGTATGTCTGCTTACACGACAGTCGGTTGATGAAAATTTATGTAGAATTGGAGCGGGAAATATTACCTGAAATTCAGGTAGGGTGGGGATAAATTCAGGTTCGTAAGAAGTTTCATCAATAAAACACATGCAAATCCACGAAAAAAATATTTAAGACAAAAGTTTTTTTACTTATTGAAACTAGTATTCCTTTTTTAAATTGTGGAAAAAAATAAAAAAAGGGTTAGAAACATAAAATTGTGAGAAAATCTAGAACCATTTTATCTAAGGTTAAATCTGGGTAGCCATAAAGAGTTCTCAAGAATACCCTAAAATTAGAAGATGCAAAATATATAATATTAAAGGTAAAAAGCCCTCCCGGCACTGACTACAAGAATTAGGTAGATTTCGATTATGTGTGAAAGGAAAGGATTTTTTCTGTTTCATGGTACCCTGTGGTTGCTCCATCATTTCTCTAGAACACATTGTGTCATTTTATTGGAAACATTTTATTATACGCCGGTAATAAATAAATATAAAGATAAACTTTTTTGTTGGGGGTAACTTTGGAGTCCCCTAGTCATGATCAAATAACGTGCATTGAAATTTTCCGGAAGTTCGAATATGATACCCCCTCTGCAATAAGTAGTTTTTCTATCAAAATTTACCTAAAAACTGTTGTTGAAACGACTGCGACCAAAACCAATACAGTAACTAAACCAGATGTAGAATAAGATGACTAGGAAAATTATTTTAGTAGTGCTTACACTTTTTTAAAGAACATGGTGTGGAAAATATGCATATGATAATAAAATGTAAGCTTTCTTTTACTAAATGAGAATCATAATCTTGCCTCGAAAATATTGCAGTAGAGACTTTAATTGTAGCACATATTGCTAGTCGTAAATTACAAAGTGAAAATGGACAACATTTGAAAAATATAGGTTGTAAAGTTTAATGTATCATCTTGCTAAATGCTGTATATTACTATTGTTGAAATAACCATAATTGTAATTTACTTCAAACGAAAATCTCTCAAATTATTATATAAATTTATTGATTAATAAAAGTCATTTTATTTTACTTAAGGTATTTGATCTTGGAGTTTTTAATCACAAAATATTTTAGAAAAAAAATAACTTCCCAATTACGTAATTAATAAATCGAAAACAAAAAAAAATATTTACAAAATAAAAAAAATATCATCGTTAATTAATTTTACAAAGAACTTACAACGATATTCTAGAAAGTACAAAACTTTTATAAGAAAAAAGTTATATTTAAAAAAAATAATCTTTGCGTGCATCGACTACAACTTCCATCTGATAGGTAAGGGTTTGAAAAGAAAGAGGGTCGACAGAATATAAAAAAGTTCTGGGAACACTGTCACCAGTCATAGGGATGTAAGGAGGGAGTAATCGAGAGTTTCGTCTGTGGGGACTGTTGGTCATAAAGGCTTTTTTATTGGATTTCTGAAACTACATGTCATAATATTTGCTTTATGGATTAATCATGACAGATAGTTTATTGGATTCGAGTCAGAGCATTATGAAAACGTCAGAGAACTAGGACTTTTTGCTCAGTAGAAAAATGGAAACGAAGTGTTTATGGTTGATATGTTTTTTCACTATAAAGAAGTTGATTGTGTCACAAAGTGCCATGGAAAGGTGGGGGCTGCACACATCGTTTAGGAATCGGAAAATAAATAACTGGATAAGACACTAAATCAAAGACATGTCGAAAATTACTGGGCGGGAAACGCAGTCCGATGTTCTGGCGATAGATGAACCACAAATATCCTTGCTTGGAGATCCAGAATTGCTAAGATGGTCTAATAACATCTGACAGGTGGTGGGCAGATAATAGAGATGAAATTAACAGGATAGCCGTGGATAGACAAGTAGTAAGTTTGTATCCAACACTGGGTCTAAATTGTCTGACGATGATGATGTGAACTACGAGTACTAGTAGTTTCACTGAATTTTATGGTCATTCGATATTCTTGATTGTCAATCCAACAGTTCTTGTTCTCTTAATTTCACGAACATACTCATTTTATGATCTCATCGTATGATATTCGCTGTAGTTCAGTGTCAACTGTGCAAGCGACATTTGCCATAATGTTATTTAAAGACAAACTTTATGGGTTGGGTTAATCTGGATATAGGTAAATTAAATATTTGGTTTATAACCTTTTTATGCTTCAGTTTTTCATTCATTTGCATGGTACTATTAAACTTATCTGAGTTGGTGATGCAGATCTACCAAAGAGCGTGACCGGATGATAATAATTTCTTCAATCCCATTAATCGAACCTTCGGGTTTAGAACTACTGGAATAGGTACGGAACTCATTGTTCGTAAAATCACGTATTTGCAATACTATAGCACGTGAAGAGATAACATTCGCACATTTCTAGTGCGTGTAAATAATGTTATCAGACTGAATACTAGCACTTTTTTTCCGGATATCAATGGGAATCGAGCCCTAAATACCCGCGTGAAAGTCAATCGTCTAACCAACTAAGTCACAGAGAAACGAGATAAAATGTGGCAAGAATGATTGTAAAAAGTGAAATAAAATCTTGGTTTTTATTCACATCACGTCCTCCTATTATTGTGAATGATTGCCCTATTCATTCGTTCGCAGAAGGAATAAATTATACTAACACAACACCACAGAGATGGTGAATCGTCAGCATAGAATATGAGACTCGACAAAACAGCATGTTGAAATTGCTACAAGTTTTATAAAATTATATTTGACTGGAGCGTTGCGAAGGGGTTGCAAACTGTATGAAAAATATTTTATAATAAAAAATAGCAACGTGTCTTTTATTGTCTTCCCATTGATCACAATTTTTGTCTTAGTGGTAGAATACTTGTTTTCTACTTCGAGATTTTGGGCTCAGTTGGTGACAAAAAGAGTTTATGTTGTCAATTAAATTTAAACATCAATAAGAGTTGATGCGCTCCATATTTAGATCGAGTATTCTTTGAAAAATTCTATCTCTCTCCTCACCTATCTCACTCATGACGAATTTGAACGTTTTTTTTATTAAAAGTTAGAAACCGACGCAGGGAGAATGAAATTGCATTGTGAACCTGACTTGTTATCATTTGTCAACTGATCGCCAGTTGACACATGACAACAAGGCGAACAAATTGTAATTCATACAAAAAAATTACAATATAATAAAAACACAATTGTTTTTATTACAAAATTGATAATTATTAAAACAGAATATAGTATACTTATGTCAATTTATCAATATAACATATGTATACAATTTATCAATATAACAATTTATCAATTTATCAATATAACATATGTAACATATGCTTTTACAAATATAAAGATTGATATAAAATAATGTAAGTACGTACATATAACATCACACCATTTCCTTGTTGGGATAGGCAGACAAAACAGAACTTGGCTTTCGTGACACATTTTCCTATATTTTGCCTCTTCTACATTCATGCACCTTCTCATACAACTCCCACGATTTCTTCGACTTTTTACATTTCCTTCTTTCAAAATATCATTCACTTGATCCATATTTTTGATGTTCTTCGTCTACCACGCATTTCACTCACATTTGCACTGTAGTTTTTCTTCATTTATTCGTTCTACATATCAAACCATCTCAGAGTGATTTTCTACATCTTACTCAACACATCTTAAGTTCCCATTATCAGTGATCACTTAATTTCGTCTTCTGTTATACATTATCACTCTATCTATTCTTCTGTGTACGCATTGCTACTACATTTATTCGGCTCCTTTCAGTAAATAAAGTATCTTCATAAATATGGTCTAGACCAGTGTTCCCCAACCTTTTTAGACCTGTGGACCGGTAAAAAAAGGAAATTTTTTCGCGGACCACTAATATTGAAATAAAAATGGTTTTTTTATTTAATATTTTTTTAATCTTATATTGTGACAGATGGACATACGAGTATGTAACTATAATTAACAAATATACATATAACAGTTAAACAATTTTAATTGTAACATTGTCTGATACAATTAAAATTTAACAAAAACAATGGGGTTTTTTCAACAAACTAATGCGAAACCTGTTGTTGCATCTTTGCTAATATATTGGGAATTCTTGGTTGAAGTGCTGTCTCTGACATTATTTTACTTGTATGTACTGTTACTCTCACCGGTCCATTCCAAAATGAAAACAATTATATATTATGAAATTCTTGGAAATATATTTAGGTAGGGTTTTGCATCCGAGTTCACTATCCAAGAGCAAATATTTCCGTTCTCCCTGAGTGTATCTGAGAAGTTTTATGACTGTCCATTCTGAGAAAACAAGCGACCATCGTGTCGCATTATCATACCAATTATATTTGTTTAACAATTACTAAAAATACAAGTCAACGTGCAAGAAGAAAAAATCCTATATTTAATATTTTTGCATGGCGAATTTCTTGAAATTTGACATATTGTTTGCGGCCCGGTGGAAAGTCTCTGCGGCCTGGCACCGGGCCGCGGACCACCGGTTGGGGAACACTGGTCTAGACTCTAAAGCTTGGGCGTGACCCAAAAGTCGCCACGAATATGACATGATGTCATGCTAAACCATTCGAGAGGAACGAAATTAATAAAATACTGTCATGATGGAGCATATTATATATCATATACGAAAATATCAGCATAATATAATGAAAAGAGAATTGCTCACCCATAAGATATTTAATTTGAATCGGTACATGCCACTTGACTCCGTCATTTGGTTTATGTCCACAGTGACACGCGTTCGTAAGTCGGACAAAAAGTTCATTAAGTTTTCAAAGATCATATTTTAAAAATAATAATAACTTTCATAGTCATAAAAGTCAGTTGAAAACAACCAAATTCGAAACGAGGATCAAGTTGTGACATATTTGTTAGTAATTTTAGTTAAATGGAATTGATTTTAACCTCTTCAGATCTGAATGAATGCTAAGGTTTTTATTTTTTTTGTTTGTTTGTGAGTATTATCTACACTAAATTGAACATTACATCGTATTGGTTAAGATACGAGTAGATGGCGCCCAAAACTTGCAATGTCGATAGTACAGTATCGTACTCTTAATTTGTTATCAGAAATATACCACAAAATTTTTTATAAAGTGTATATGATCTCTTTGTCCATTATAATGGACGCTAGGTTTGAAGATTTAAAAAAAATGAAGTAGCGTAGTGAAAGCAAATAACGATTTTTTTAAATAGGCAATCAACAAAGATTTAATTAATACTTGTATAAATAATATTTCATATCCTGCTTTAGAATATATCAAACTCTAAACCAGAGTATGCTTTTTCTACAAAGAACGGATCTTATAGTATTTTTCAAATTATTTAAAATGTGCAAATAACAAAACAGACATAGGCGTTCTTCATTTTATTCATGCATTTATTCATAAGCTGTAATAATTTTAAAATGATCGATAAATTTGGCAATGAATCATGAATAATTACGAAGTTTTTTAATATATTACGTAGGTGCTGAATACTCTATAAATGGTGACAATATTATAAAAGGTCATCCACCTCTGTTGTGAAAAATCTAAGAAAATGAATCGTTGGAATAAATGGACATGTATTAAAAAAATATTCAACCCATAAAAGTAAATTTTCAGTTTAATGAACACAGATGACGAAAACATTTCAATTTTTAATAATTCAGCTCTTCAATATATAATTCTTAATTGAGTTCAGTGTTGTATAAATCATATAACACTTTTAAAGCAAATCTTTAATTTTTCTAAAATATTTTAAAATAGGAATGATATGGGTTTTTTAAATTTCAAAACAGAAATGGTTTTCAAAACAGGAAAGATAATATTTTTACACATATACTCGTACATCCAAATCGCTGAAAGTTATGCGTTGGAGTATGCCAGGGGTTGGCAATATTTTATGTCATAAGAGTAACTTTGAAAGATGTAAAAATAATAAACTAATTTATCCTCAGTGAGATACAGGCAAAAGCCTAGTTTACTGGGGATACGACAAATGAAAGGCAACAAACCCAGATCCATTATTATTGTATGTCCAAATCAAATTACCTGTTGTTTTTTCGCAAATTGTGTATATTTCTTGTCATGTGTAATAATAAATAAAAATAAATAAATAAAATAAATTAATCCATCATACACAAGGATAAAATTATTAATTTATTATTTTTACGCCTCCGTGGCTTAGTTGGTAAAATGCCTGTCTTTCAATTCGACGGATACGGATTCGAGTCTCATTGGAACCCAATCTAGTTTTCTTAAGGTCTCTTTAATAATTTTATTAGACTACCGTACGTCAAGATTCTACGGTATCCACATAGGTCTATCCCTCACAAGTATTTCTATCAGTCGAACTCTTTTACCATACTGAGACCCTGCTTTTATTCTTTCTTTCGGGTACCATTGGGAATCGAACTCAAGCCTCGCAGTCGGAAGCCCAGCATCTTACCAACTAGGTTACAGTTGTTATGATGATCTATCATAATAAAAAGTCCATAAATATATCTAAATGATCCCAAAGAACACTACTACACATTGACTTAAACATTACTCAAATTAATAAAATCTGCTCAAGACTAGTTTTAGGAAGTAATGTTACAATTTTCATTGTTCGTGTTTTTTAAGCCATCCATCGGGGTCATTTTGGCTTCAAATTAAGCTTATTGTTTGATTATTTTCCGCGCGTCTTTTGAGAGCTTTTGAATAACTGCTTTTTAATTGAATATTGTGATTTTTTCCTCATACTTTTATGAAGTTGAACTTGTCTGATTCCGTATTTTATACTTTATTTTGAATTCGTATTTTGTTTTTCAATGATTTGTATTTTTTATGCAATGCGGGCTGTGCGTATGTATTAGAAACACGTGATTATGCACAATTTAATACTTGTTTTATTTCGTGTTTTTTTTTGTAATTGTGTAATTTTGTTTGGTATATTCTGTCAAACTTAGCGTGTTGAGCACTCACTGCTGGTTCTTTTATTTTTTATTATTTTTGTCATAAAGAACACTGTACCGTTTACTTATAAATAAATAAATAAATAAAAAAAAAAACGATTTTTACCCTTAACTAAAAAAAGGCACCCAATATTTCAGAAAGTAAAATCATAGAATTATCATATTGTTTTTATTTATCATATGCTTGAAATACATATACAATATTTTCATAAAAATAGTACTATTTTGTATATCAAAAGAATATTATACAGCTGTATATTGAAATAAAAAAAAAGTTGAATCTCTCGCGACGAATCGATCGCGATAGACTGTTTGCTAGCCCCCGGTGCAGCGATAAGTTTGGACAGTTCGCTGTGAGCAGACGCCCGAGAATGTCTAATGTTTCGATACAGTTTCCACGAAACCCACAAGTCCATTGTTCGCTTTTTTTTTTCAAGGTAAATGTGAACAATTACCTTATTTTTTGTTGATTATATGCTGACTCAAGAAACGAACTATAAGTTACGAAACATCAAAGTAAAAACTTATTTAAAAAATAATGTTCGCGAGGTTCTATCAGTACCAGACAAGGCGCCCTATGATTTGATACAATTCTATAGAATTTGACTTTCAGAATGGATCAAAAGAAATGTTAACGTTATTGATAAATACGCCGTGATGCGAAAAAGCTGAACTTATTAAATTTTATTTATATTTGGTGAATAGAACATTTTAGACGTAGAAGATTATATTAAATTTTTGATTGAGAAATAATACTTCGGATTCCATTATAAATAGAGTTAATTTAATTTATTTTAATATATAAATATTATACTCGTCTTACAGTACACTCTTATCAACCCTTCCTTATCCTTGCACGAATTTATTTTCTCTAATTCTTCCATTATTGATAGAGATAAGTCATTAATTTGTTTTTATCAATAGAATTTGAACGAATGTTTTTATTTTGTAAAATCTATCGTGTATTAAAACAGTTTAATACATCTAAGATGAGTTGGTGGGTTAGGAAAAACTTTAAAAAATAAAAATGAAAATTGTAACTATAAAATAGTGTTAATTATAGCAGTATTAAAAGTCAAAGGATATGGCTCTACGGTCCTAGGAGAGATTATCAGTTAATTTGTTCCTAGTTGTTAAGGAAAGTCTTATATGTAATATATTTATTATATAAATTATGAATAATATGTAACATAAACATAGTATTAAAAAATATAAACAGAATTAAAAATAAACAATTAATAAATGCTACGTTTGAATTAAAATTATAATAAATTTGTTGTTAAGGGAACTGAAACATTGCATTTTATTTATAAACAAAGAGTAATAATGAAATTAAATAATACGATTGTTTAAAAAATGAAAGACTCGTCCATAAATGTTATTGAAGACAGAATAAAACTGTTTTCGAGAATGGGAACAATGGACATCGCTGGTATAAAATATTTTGATTGGGAAACAATGCGAAAGCTTGGGATAAATATTACAATTTGCTGATGCTATTGTGTGCCATGCAAATTACAATAGGCATCTAAATAAAGTGGTCGATTAGGCCAAACAGGATGACACGAACGCTCAACGAATGAATATGGATGAGAGACAAGTCTGCACATGTGTTCGCTAATCGAATAGATGAAATACTCTGGAGATGTTGCTTAAAATGTTAAATATAAGATCTTTCAATCACCTGATGACCTGAGGCACGAAAACACTCTTTATTAGAGAACCTCTGAGAGAATGTTTGATAGAGTTAGAAATTATCAAATAAAGAATAACTGTGTGCTACAGACATAGTCCACAACAGTATTTTAGTACCAACATTAATGTATGGGAGTAAAACGCTGACGTGGAAAAAATACAATGGAGACGAACAAATGCAGTAGAAATGCGTGGACTGAAAATAATACATATGGTGGCGATCAATGACAGAATACGGAATGAAGTGATTAGGGATGAATGTGAAGTTAAGTTACAATGTGAACACTCTGAGATAGTTTGGGCACGTAGAACGAATGAATAAAGAAAAACTAACTAAACAAATATATAGTGCAAATGTGTGGAAGAGAAATACCAAGAAATGTATGTTTAGATTAAATGAATACTATTTTGAAAGAAGAAAACGTAGAAAGTTTGAGAAATCTTAAGAGTTGTATGAAAAGGTACATGAATGTGGAAGAGACAAATAAAGTGTGTTGGATTGAGAAGTCTCGCACATTTATCTCTAATCATTTCATTCCGTATTCTGTTCCTTGCATCATATTGTACATTGTCACCTCATGTATCCCTCTACGAGTAAATGTACGCATTTCTACAGCATTTATTCGGTTGTTTTAGTCTTTTCCACGTTCACCTTTCCCTCCCTAACATATTTTGATACTGCCCGATTCAAATATATTATATACGAGTATGTTTTAATTCCCCGTTGATTTCGCCTGCCTTAAGACAGTAAAATATGTAATAAGTATATAATTACGAATAAAACGATTTTTTTGTGATAAGGATTGATAAATCGGAATTGGGACTTACATAAATAAGGACAACTCTTCTAATATTTATATGAGATTCAATTATAGGATGATTTATCAGATAAAATTATGGGATGATTACGTAAGTATTTTTGTTATATATTTTAGGAAATTTTACAGAGCATGAAAATTAAAACGTGGTTTTTTTTATTAGGAACAAAATAATGAAATAAATTTGTAATTATTAATGAATTATTATATTTTCTAATAATAATTATTGAACATCGTTTTAAGCAAATAAATGAAAAAGTAATATAGTGCCTTAATAGTCAGAAGACAAAGTGATAAAAACTAACTAAAAATATTGTGTATCCATGACCGCTGTTAGGCAGCAAGTGAGCGCCATGGCATATTTGAAATAAAAAAATATCTTAGTAATATCCGACAGCAAAAGAAATACAATTTTCACAGCGACACCTTCGAGTACCTCCGTAGTCTCGATTCCCGATGGAACCCAAAAAAAAATCCAGTCTAGTAAAAATAATTCGTTTAGTAACAATATTCGCATGAGCCGAACAGTAGTTTTGCTGGTGAACCGCAAGTTTTGTGCCTATTTCAGAGGTTCTAAACAAGAAGGTTCGCTTACTGGGGTCCAAGACCATAGTTTCTCTTGGCCATCCGAAATACTAATTCGGATATATAATACTAAAATGTACCACACGAAAAAAACAGGGAAATGAATCTTAGATAACATAACGCGATGCCATCACCCTTATAGATATAATACTGATGTTCAATTTAGTTCAAGTACAGTAGTATGCAAATTGTTAGGTATACTTGGAAGATTGTTATTCAGTCAATTGAGATCGTTGAAAGCAATGATTACAAGCAATGAATCGTTAGTGTTATCATTTCAATTGATGATATGCACACTGCTGCGTCAAATGCTAAACACAAAAAACATACGTACGAGTTTGATTATCCAAAAATATTAATTTATTTTTTATTTTCATCATAAAAAACGACCTCCGTGTCCCAAATGAGTAAGATGACCCAAATTGGATACTTTTAAAAGATTCACAGAAGGGCTCTTTTACATATTTTTGGTTGATTAAAGGTGATTGTCATATGGTAAAAATATGCGTAAAACAATAAAATATAAAAATTTGGGTTTCAAGTCATATCAAAATTATGTGAATAGTTAAAATAACCTGAATTTACACACAATCTTAATAAATGACAAAGAAAAATGTTGGGTAAGAAAATAGCAAACAAAATACTTTTAATAATATGCTCTATTTTCTGTCATCAAGATTGAATACAAAGGTAGGAAAATACATTTTGTATAAAATATTTAATGCAAATTGAGGTACACAGCAATCAATCAAATAAATAAGAAGGTATGTGTAATTATCGTGGGAATCGTTTTCTTCAAACTCTTGTTTGGACAAAATACCTTTGCGTTTACGTCCTTTTTACATTCATTAAAATATTTCTAACAAAATTAATATTTTTTTATATTAATTAGCTTCATCCGTTTATGAAAGATGATGGTGATGTATGTAGTCTACCAAGTACTGAAAACAACAACTTTCGTGGTCTAGTGTGTATCATATAAGTAACCAGAAAGATATTTAAGATGCTTGAACAATAGAGAAGAAACAAGAAAAACTCAAGCTAGCCTAAGAAATCAGAAAGATGTTTATGAAGCCTGAAAACAAGTCAAGAAATCTTTTTAAAAATTGGGGTATCAATGACAATGGAACTCCCTAGCTGAAAGAAAGTCGTCTAACCAATTAGGTCACTGTGGCCAACTATTAATATTAGGTCCTTACATATGAAATTGGCGTATTGTTTGGGAGGAACATAAAGTTGATTTTTTTTTAATATAATATATTTATTTAATCAAAGTATGTACCATTGCTATCTATGCACTTTTGCCATCTCATAGGTAGTTCATCGATTCCTTTACTAAAAAAACCATTCGGACGGGAATCAATAAAATCTTTGAAGTCGGTTTGGACTGCCCCATCGGAGTTGAATTTTTTCCCTTGCAAGAAGTTATCCAAATTTCGAAAAAAATAGTAATCTGTTGGGGCAAGGTCCGGAGAGTACGGTGGATGTCTTAGACATTCCAATTGAAGCTCTTCTAATTTGGTAGCCGTCTGTTGTGCAGTGTGTGGTCTAGCGTTATCATGAAGCAGCAGTGGCCTAGAGCGATTAACCAGCCTCGGTTGTTTAGCAGCTAGCTTTTCCATCATGGTTTGCAGTTGCTGACAATAGACATCTGCCGTAATCGTCTGGCCAGATTTAAGAAAGCTGTAGTGAACGACACCAGCACTAGTCCACCAAACGCTCACAAGTAACTTTTTTGGAGTCAATTTTCGCTTGGGGCATGGTTTGGCTGGTTCGGCAGGGTTCAGCCATTGCGATGAGCGCTTCCGATTATCATACAGGATCCACTTTTCATCACAGGTAATGATTCGATTCAAAATCCTTTCATTATTGTGCCGGTTGAGTAATGCAACGCAGCAGTCAACGCGCGTTTGTTGATTTGCTTCACTCAATTCGTGAGGTACCCACCTTTCAAGCTTTTTCACGTTCCCAATTTGCTTCAAGTGGATTAAAACAGTTTTATCACTAACACCGCAGCCTGCAGCTAACTCGGACGTGGTTTGCGATGGATCCGCTTCCACAATAGCCTTCAATTCTTCATTATCAACTTTGGTCTCCGGCCGTCCACGGGGCTTGTTCTGCAGGTCGAAATTTCCAGAACGAAAACGTTGGAACCAAAAACGCACTGTGTTTTCTTTTGCGGCACCGTCGCCATACACATCATTAATCCTTCGAGCCGTTTCTGCAGCACTGGTGCCACGGTGGAACTCGTACTCGTAAATAACGCGATATTTCAAGTTTTCCATTTTGTAAACTGAGTGACGCAAAGAAAAAAAACAATTGAGGAAAAAACAAATGAATTATAATTTTCGAAACACAAATACTTGAGTAAATAGCTGTATAAATTTGAATTTGGAATTCCTAACCAAAGAGAAGATATTTGAGATCAAAGTTGCCAGTAGGGCAAAACGCCAATTTCATATGTAAGGACCTAATATATTCAAATCATTTATGAATGTCTTCGTGACGTGTCATTACCATTGCTAAATTCAAATAATTTACGGCTCGTGTTTAATCAGAATATTCCTTAAAATACTGTTCACCGAAATTTTGGTCCTTCAAACATTTAATGTTGATGGATGCGTATAACGGTTTTAGTTCTGATTTAAAAAAATCTAAACTTACTAAGTTATATAAATAACTTAACGTTTTTCTGTTGTGGTTAAGAAAACCACGAGAGTAACAAACGAATTGGTTATCCAAAAATAACGTTAGTTATTCAATATATGTTTGACTTTCGAACAATCTCTGAAATTTGCAGTTAATTGAGAAAACTGAGGAATATTTTTCTCTCAAAACAAAACCTTATTAAAATTTTAATAAATTTCAAAGGTAATGATCGTTTAATATATTCATAAAAAAACAGTCAAATATTCACATGAATAAAATGGCAAATAAATCACAATGAATGAGAGGTTGCTTGTATTATTCATGAAATTATTTTTGGGCAATGACTCGTTATTGCAGACCGTGTTTTTGACCGAAACTTTTGCATTGTTACGACTGTAATAAGAAGGTTTTAAACAAAATAATTCGAGTAAAACTCGAGCTCAAAGGTAGAAAATATTAAATTTTGTATTGTTTATAGTTAAGGCATTAACGTTGTGGAGGTTTAAAGACATTGTAATTTATTTTTATCAAACACTGTTTAATAAACAGTGTTTGATAAAAATAAATTACAAAATTGTTGAATGAAAGAAAAAATAAGGGTCGCTAAAAAAACAATTATTATAATACTCAATAATGTACATAATGTTAATTCAAATATCATAAATTCGGTTGTATATACGTCCGTGTGTAACAATAGGTGTTGCCATAGTTATTATTTATGTCATAGGTACCGTTTAGTTGAATAAAAAAGATAAATAACAAATTGAAATTAGTAGTTGTTTTCAAATCAGTAAATTATTGATACAAGTATGTTTTGATTGAAGGAATAGGAATGGATCCAAACTAAAAAAGAGTAAAAGTGTTTTGAATACATGTGTAACATAAATCATCGGTAATAAATAAAGCTTTTCATTTTTGATAGTACTAATAACAACAAAAGCATTTTCTTCAAATGTGTACATATTTTAGAGTATAGTAATAATAACTAAGTGACGATTAGGAATATAATTGCAAAAAAATAAAGAATCTCAGACCTTTTTGATGTGACCGGATAGAAAAAGAGGATTCAAAATGACGAAGCTGTTATATTGAAGTATTTTATTTTAGAATCAGCCATGAAATCACTTGGGATGGGAGCAATTATTATGCGCAGGGGCGGAAGGAATATTTCTTTCACTTCTTTTTTTTAATCGAAATGGGTAATTCGTAAAGATTGGGATATTAAACAATATACAGTTTGTATAAAACTATATTTATTTTAGTTAAAGAAATATAGTGTCAAAACGAACAGATCAACATAGTAATTTATTTACGGAACGATTTTCATACATAATCCCTAAATAGAGACCGATTTTCATATATAATCCCTAAATAATTGAAAAGTCTGGAGATTAACTTGTATAAAGTTACATTTTCATATACATATACATAACATACTAAGAAAAACTGTTTAATTAAAAAAAAACTGTATGATAAATGTTTCTGTTTTAAGCATGTTTTGATGGTGATAAAAAAATACATGATTAATTCTGGGGAATTTGTGTGGCGTTATTTCGTAACACCGGTTATCCTAAATACTCCCATAAATCTATGATGTATGGGTGTGAAACGTGGACGTATTAAAATATTGAAAAAAGTCGAATAAATGGGTGTACTTTGAAAAATACACGGGGTGACAATGTGTGATAGAATACGGAACGAAGTGATAAGGGATGAATGCGAACTTAAGGCTGATTTGTTAAGTAAGGTGAGGAAGAGCAATCTGAGACGGTTTGGTCACGTGGAACAAATGAATGAAGAAATAATTACAAAACAAATATATATATATATATATATATATATATATATATAATATATATATATATATATATATATATATATATATATATATATATATATATAATATATATATATATATATATATATATATATATATATATATATATATATATATATATATATATATATATATAATATATATATATATATATATATATATATATATATATATATAATATATATATATATATATATATATATATATATATATATATATATATTATATATATATATATATATAGTATATATATATATATATATATATATATATATATATATATATATATATATATATATATATATATATATATATATATATATATATATATATATATATATATATATATATATATATA